>CAUJRU010000339.1:0-600000 GCA_963277665.1 Viscum album
GGATAGAAATGCTGGTGGTGGGGAGAATGTAGTACCCCCTGTTTTCGGTATGTAACCCTCACATTGTGCATTCTGTAAAATCCTAGGTAAATAAAGAATATAAATTTTTTATATATATTTATTAAATTTTTGAATTAAACATTAATTTTACCTTAAAATGGATGATATGTTCGATGGAGTACTTGATACACAACAATAGGATTCATTGAAAACTTACGTTTCACAAAACGTTGAGTTATACTAATAAATATTAATATAATATTTTTATTTTAAATGGTAATTAATGCATAATCATTTCATTAGTAAGAATAAACAAAACTAACCATATTATGATTAAATGTGTTTCTTAAATGTTTTTACATTTATCCATTAAATTTTGGAGGCTTACAATAAGAAATAATCTAATTTTAAGCATTAATACTCTAATATTCATTAAAAGGTCAATTTAGCGCCTTTTGATGGAGAACCCTTATTAAATATAGTTTTGGTCACTTTTATATGTTCTATTTGAAAAAAAATTCTTATTTAGAATCAGGACATCAAAATTTACAATGGGTAATTTTTTGTTATTTTTCTGATAAAATTCATTTTTATGAATAGTGAAAAATATTGTATTTTAATTCGAAACTGCCTTTTAATATAATTGATTTATAAGGTTAGATTATATATTTCACTCTTTATAAAGTTTAATTATATTTTTTTTACTATTTAATCCCATTTTGGTCATTGGGAGTAATTTCACTTTGAAATTTGGCATAAATAAGATTCAATCTTTTGATAGATATTATTTCTTAAAAACCCCCTTTTTTGTTTTGACAGCAGGAATTAATTTTATATTAATTTATGCCAATTAAGTGTTTTAAATTTTTAAAAATGGATTCCATATTTGGAATCAAGAGGTCCAAATTGTGTAAATAGGTAACTTTTGTATTTAGATATTATGAATATTTACTCCAGTAAAAATTTTATTTACCATGGTTAAAGGGTAAATCTCGTAAATAAGGGTAGAAATATATTATTATAATGATATTAAATTACCTTAAATGTGTGTTAATACTATATTTTGATAAATATCCGACCATGGGAATCCTTGGGTTGATTTTGGGACCCCATGGAGCCACTTGAGAGTGACAATGACACATTATATTAATTAAATTAAAGTAATGACAAAAATGACTTAAAAATATAACTTTTAGTAAATCAATTCTTACATGGGGTTATATAAGTTATATCTTTAAATATAAATATTAATTTGACATCTAAAACTATTTCCTACATCATGATATTTTTTTATAATTATTATTCTTCAATTAAATAAAAATATTTATGACACAATTATGATGAACTATTTACCTCATTAATAAATGATATAAATAAATAAATTATAAAGATTAAAAAATGTCCCAAACATGTCCAATTATTATTGGATGATCTTATTCATAACATGAGTCATCTTATATTTGACTTTAATATTTTTTGGACCTTTATAAACTAACAATCATTATACAAAAAAATAATATTTTTAAACATTCATAAAGAGCCCCTCCCCCTTATAAAAAACCCTCACTTCTAACTCATTCTTCACACTTCTCAATCCCCTTGGATCATAAAAACTCTTCAAAATTAAGATATATAAATACCCTTCCTTCTCTTAGATGAATTACACTAGGAATAAGGCGATTCAATTAAACCTTTTGGTTCAAACCAAAGGGAGATACTCGATTTAAAGGTAATGTTTTCTCTTAAGTTCTTTTGTTTTATTTTACTTCTCCAACCCCATAAACTACTTTTATTAAATTATTTTATAAAAAAACAATTATGCTCAATATACTAGGTTGTTTTCATGAGAATTATTAGAACTACACATACACACACATCCATCTAATTGTTAAACAACATACTATTTCTATAGGCGGCGAACTATTGCCTCACGAAACGATGATTGTTCAATTATCTCTTATCGCCTCTCATGGTGGACATTATGATGGCACTGTAGTTATATATGATATATATTATGTTTTTTTCTATTATTCTTTAATTTTTATTTGCAAACATATATCTATGCATTCCAATGTGTGTAAATACGATAATTTCATTGGAGGAAGTGCAGACTACAGCCCCCTCAAGGTGATATGATTCGTTCATGACATACATGAAACATATAAAGTATGGTATTAATTAAATTATGTAAAACATATATCATTTTATATTATAATTTAATTATAATATACCTATTTATCATTATTTTTTCAATCCATTAAATATGAAAGAGAATTTAATGTAGTGTTTTTGCGTACGTACGACTTACCATCTCCATGAACACTGTGTTTAATTTCTTATCTCTAAATGTTTTGTAATATTATAAATACATAAATATAATAGATATATATTATATATATTATATATATGATATCTAAATCATGAATATCATTCTGGAGATAATGGACTTTTGAGCACATGAATAACTAGTAATTAAAAGAAGTTCATTTTTGACTCAAGTACCAAATATCGACAAAACGACCATTATTAACATAAATGGTTGAATAATGTTTATAACATGGTAATGAGTTATATAAAAGGAATAATAAACTTCAATAATTTTCTTAATCAATTATAAATTAACTTTATATTATTATTCAGGAGATTAAAGAACAAACGGTTCAAGTCGGACATAATGTAAGGGATTTCTTATCTCACTTTTAATTCCATGAGATTTCCATTATTCACCAATTATTCATTGTATTTTGTGTATTTTTTAATTCAATTTGATATATATTATTATTATTATATTTATATTCATGGTATTATGTGATTAATTTGATATTTATTAACATTGTTTCATACAACTTGATTGATTACAATGTGGTAAGAGGTTTTCATCTCACTTTTGATTCCCGTGAGATTCCTGCTATATTTTCCACTATTTACTATTTTGTGGTTTATGTACTTCCCATGATTTTATTATTTCTGTAATATACTTTATTTTATGTATATTTACATCTTCATTGTATGATCCTTCTTTCATATGGTGTATCTTTCATATGTTACCAAATCGGTAAGGGAATTTCTAATTTTAATTTCCCCTCATTGGATTTTACACAAACATCATTGATTATTTTACTCAAAGATTATGTGTTAATTAACTATCTATTTATTTCTATAGTAATTTATACTCCCTTTTGTGTGGATATACTTTTGATACGCATAATCACCCTATTGATAAATTCTCAAGTCATTTATATGATCATGATAAGGGTAATCTTAACTCAATTTCCATTCATTGAGTTAAATATCAAAGTCGTTGGTTTTGTTTCTACAAGAACATGTGTGAATGTCCTATAATTGATTTACAATTAATATCCACTTATAGTGGGTGTATTTATATTTTTCACACATAATTATGTAATTGATTTATCCTTAATCTATGGATATTGTCTTTATAAGGGATTTCGTTTCAATTTATATTCCATTGAGACTTCATTATTGTTATGAACCAATTCACTTTTATATGGTGTATATACTTTCCTTTGGTATATTATATCACGAATCCCTTTATTCTCATGATATTATAATTTTTTGATTAAATTTTATTCATAAATTATATGTATTCAAGCATCTCTCATTTGGTTAAGAACACCTTATCTAAAATATTGTTTTCAAAGATTTATTCTTATAAATATTTTTCATTAATGTCCATATTTTCAAAATAGTTTTATGCATTTATTTATATGCAAATTAATATTTTAAAATGTAAATTATTTCAAAATCATCAAAGTGGTATGGGACACTTTGATTCAAAAATCTTTTTATTAAATGTTTTAAATGGTTTTGAAAATGGTTTGATAAATCATAGATTTTGTCAATATCTTGAAATGATATATTGTGATTGCAATGTGGAAATTTTACCTTTTCCTTTATACATGTTTTATGTGTTATGAATATGATATGGTTATTGGTCATTGTTTACGTATATGGGTGGTTTTTTGATAAACCATGGGTGGGTGAGCCCAAGATAGATCTCCAATGCATTGGGTAACATGAAGAAGGTAAACGTTAATGTTTCTCCTAGGAGAATTACGGAATATACAATGATGTGTATTCCAAATGTAACTCGTTACTTTGCTATGATAGTCACACTGTAAGTATGATATGGATGCCACACAGAACCTTTATGATTTATTATTTCTATGTGTTATTCATAAATGTTATGATTTCATGAGGAATGTTATGATTGAAAAGTATGGTTTCATTGATTTGTATTTATTTATGGGTTAATGTTTCATTTACTTATTTTGTA
The DNA here is from genome assembly GCA_963277665.1 of Viscum album. NCBI lineage: Eukaryota > Viridiplantae > Streptophyta > Magnoliopsida > Santalales > Viscaceae > Viscum > Viscum album. Next base: position 4,298 of record CAUJRU010000339.1, read on the forward strand.
ACCCTTACTGAGCTTTTTATTCTCATCCCATGTTTGTGAAATGTTATCCACAGGACGTAAAGATAAATAGGGTCAATTATGGGATCAAGGAAAAGTATTTCTGTCTAAAAATGGAACTAGATATGTTTCTTTTTAAGAGTATTTATTTTATAAAAAATTGGATACTGAGTAGTAGTGTCTACATGTAATTTTCAAGTTGATATGTAATAGTTATGGACTAATTCTCTAAAACTATACACCTAAAAAGATCCTCAATGTGAATTATTCACTTAATTCAAGATTATGTAATTTTTAAGGCCAGTTCCTTATACTTTCAAAGTTTATAAAGTGTAAGGGTGAAGGATGAGAGAGTTTACAGAACTTTAAAAAAAATTGGGTCCAAAGGAGAGGCGCACAGTTTGTGCATGGTTTTTCCAAACTATGTAGAAATCCTAGTAGAAACTATTCAAAGTTTAAAATTATAGATAGTAGCTTCAGCACAATGTGTGAACGGTTATAGAGACCATGTGAGGAGGCTATGTGGGGTGATATGTGAGGTAGTGGATAATTCACAATTAGTGCATAGTTTTCCTAACTATGTGGGCTAACTTTGTGGGGGTTAAAAACACCTCTTTTAAAAGTGGATATAGGTCATCCTTGACTTTAATCCAGTCATTTTTTCCCAAAACTAGATATAAATCGGTATTTTTATTATCCTAAGGACAAATAAGGATTTACCATCGATCTGTAGGAAATACAAAGGCTTCACTTGGTGATTTGAATATGGATTCTTGTGGTATGTGATCGTTCTTCATCATTCTTGATCAGTTTCATAGATCTACTTAAATCTACTTCTTCTATGATATCCATTTCTTAGATTTATGTTTTTATGGGTATATATAAGATTTTGGATGTCAAATATGTTGAGATTTTTTCTCGTTGTTGATAGGAGAATATATCTAAGGCGGTTTCATGGAGAATCGACCTGATTTCATTATCATTTTCATCCATTTTTTCGTTTTCAAAAAAACGGTTGGGTAGGAGGATTCACTCTTGACATCTCTTGATAGAACCATTTAAAATTATTTTTAATTTATTTCCTTGTGATTAATTGATCATGAATTGGATATTTATGAATTCTTGGATACTATATTTTTTTATGGTTTGGTAAATTGTAGAAATATGGAAGATTTGGTGTTTTAAATTGAGTGATGTTGTTCTTGATTTCAAAATATGGATTTTTAAAATCTATATTTTCTTAAGTTTTGCCTCATTTATTTTATTAGATGTTTTTAATAAAAGTTGATGTTTTATTTAAATGATATTGTTGTTATGAAATTGGTTTTACTTTGGTTTTCAATGAAAACACAGTTTTATTGAAATGGTTTGAACTGGTTTATTTGAATGGTTTTGTCATATATGGGTTGTGTGAGTTCATGTTCGAAGTTCCCCAGAATAAGGGATGTATACCACAGGGGTAAAAGGTATGTGACCCTAGATTGGGTGTTTGTGTCATTGAGACATAAGGTGATTGGATGAGAGACCTCTCAATAGTATTTAACTATCAAACAAAGCATGCATGTGTGGTTGGTTGGTGAACCATGGGATGGTTATTCCAAAAGGATATTGAGAAATGGTTTTAAAGCAATGATTGGTGTTTTTCTTGAAATGTGACTTCTTGGAAATTTTTTTGAAATATCACTTGTATACTTTTGGTTATAAATGTTTTTGGAACATGTTTATATTTAGTTATAATCTTTCTAGAGAATTGTTTTATAAATATTTTTTCATATAAATGTTGCTAACCTTTCCATTATAGTTCCAAGAGTAGAGAAGTCCTTGGGGAAAACTTAATGAGTTTTATACTCACCTCTGCTTGGGTCCTTTGGTAAATTTGTTGATTCTATCTTCCAGGACATGGGAAAAGGTAAAATTTCATACATTTTTAGTACCACCTTATGATACGTGGGATTTTTTTGATGACGTTGGATCTCAGAGCTTATGGAGCATCGAGTCTTGTGGTCATCTTAGATTCTTTAGTTATTCTTGAACTATTTACATTGATTTTGATTTGGCTTTCTATGCAACACTTTTTGGTCGGATTTTTTTATAAATATAATGGTTGAGTTGTCTTTATTTTATTCATGCATCATATAGTGAGTTTATTTGTTATGTTTTGTTAGGTTTATGGTTTTAGTTAAAAAGGATAAATTTTCCCACACATTTATTTGAAACCCTTCAATATTTATTTATAGCCTTTGGAACCTTGGGGAAGTCAACTATTTCCAAGTAACGATTCTTTGTATTTTCAAGACAATGAGGATAAGTGGGTCATTACATCAACAACAGTTTTATGAATAAAAACAAGAACAAAAAAGAATAAATATATTAACTAAATTTATCAAGGCAAGAATAAAGGGTATAAAATATGAGGTTAACTCGAATCAACATGAAAAACCTATTGACCCCAACAAGTCATTATTTATTAGTTATATTGGTATCACAATGAGAATACATGTTCCAATTTATATAGATTCATTGCACCATGTATTTCATATGTTAAATGAAAACCTTTGGTAAGATATTAAGGTAATGTTATAATATACTTTCCCTCTTTTACCCAAAAAATTATATAATGAAACATTGATTTACATTATATTATACCTTTTAGAGTTAATTTATTTAAAATTATTTTCACAAGAAATATGTCCTAATGGTAATTGTAAAATCTCAAAGAGGCTTCAAAACACTTCTAACAAAGCATCTTCTTCGGGATATTGAATGTAAATTAAACCCTAACCCACCAATTATGTAAGCACGCATTATAAATCGGGAAACATTGGAAGATTTCATCAGTCATCATGGTGAGAAATAATTTCATGTTCATTGTAGTTGATAATATTTTATTTGAAGCTATTTATTTTATACACTTTGATTAAAAATTGTTAATTTTTGAAACATCAAAAGAGTTCTAAAAATAAACAATGTGCAGCAAAACCAATGTTCCCTTATCGTAAAGAAAATATGGGGTACACATTACTTGAAAAAAATGGTATATATTTTAAATATAAAATAATTTTTTATGCTATTTAAAACAACATATGTTCCTTTATTTATCCTAAATGTGAATCAAATAACTTCTTATAACTTTATATTACTCAAATTCTATGGGGTGAAGTTTTTTGTGATTTATATTTATCAACACCAACATGTCTTCTTGTTGTGATGGGTATGGTGAAAAGTATCCATAGAGAAATGATATAAAGAACCTCCAAAAATATCACATGAGTGTGAGGATTAAGTTATATCATGATCAGACTGTTGATTTTAATTTCTCTTGATGATATTGATGTTACCACAATGTATAATTCTATTGGAACATTCATTGAATGGTTATCTAATATAATAAATATAAATGAGGTATGTTCTTAAAGAAACTAATGAAAACAAGTAATTGTTTATGAAAAAAGGTTTAAAATGATGTATGGTATTTCAGATGGAGAAAATAATGTGGAAATAGAAGGTCAAATCAAGATAATCCGATGAATCATCCAAGAAATCAAAAGGACTACCCAAGAGTAATTTCTCCCTTATAGTTCCACATCCGTATATATTAATATTAAAATTTTGTGTAGAAAATAAATTAAAAGACGAAAATATGTACTACATTCAATATGAAGAAGAAATATCTAGAGATTTCATTATATATATTGTCAGTCTAGAGAGTAAAAATGAGATTATTAAGTTTGAATGGTCAGGAGATGCGGTTGTGAATAAATATATGAGGTATATTTCTATAATCCATATATCAAAAAATGATCTACTATGTTCATTATATTTAATAAATATTCATATTTTATTTGGGTGAATATATTACTACTATATAAAGGGAAAACCCTATGAAGTGTAATTTGGAATAATTAAGCCCTGTATCATTTCTATAAATTAACTTTATTAGGAATTTTAAGAAAATGAAAAGTAAAAGGATATACTAAGAGAGGAATTTGAGAATAAATAACAAATTATAAACTCTTTTTAATGCATACAATGCATGGGTAAAACTCTACAATCCAATCATATAAAATATATTTTTTTTCAGAACTTATTTGTTTTTTAAGAAGCACTATATTTTGATCAAAATCAATATGGAGACCCCAGATGTTTATATTTGGATACAGTGTGTGTATTTCCATCAAACTGACTACACATGATGTCTATTGTATATTTTTAATACATTGAAATCAATATTTTATAGATAAAATTTTTATTATATGTTCAGATTTGTGATTTAATTATGATTTTTCTATGACATGGTGATCTAAAAATATAGTATAAATCATGGTATGAGGTTAGTGACTTCACATAAGATGCCTACAGATTTATTAAAATGTAAATATATTAAGGCATATATAGTAATACATAACTATCAAAAAATATTTCAAAACAAATTAATTATTTTGTTCAATGTTTCTATAATGTCCGAATAACAATAACAACAGTGATTATAGATATTACATTTGAAAATATATGAAAGATTTCATATAAAATCAAAAACTAGAATCTTCAAGAAGGTAATTTAAAAAGGTAATTACAATTTCATTAAAAATATTTGTTAATAGTTTGTTTTTCTATATTTTTTTAGTACTACCAAGACTGAAAATAATATATGTACTCAATAAAAGAAATAAAAAAATTTAGATATGAATGGGAAGAGTACATGGTTTTGGAATGTTTTCAAACATCAAAATTAGGATATTTCCTATTATTTTTATAATATAATATGTTCTATGAACATTGATATAGATTTGGTATGTGAAGCATCAATATTGTAAATCTTATATATTTTTTATTACCTGTTTTTCAAGGATATGTATAATGCAGGGTTACACTCTATAGATTATGGCAGTTCTTTTAACATGTCTGAATCTACTACTGATTTTGGGAGATTGTAATTTGTGGATACAACTAAAATAATGGTGATAAAGAAATGGGTCAAGAATGTATACATACATCATGAAAATGCGACTTACTTCTACTTATATAGTTAATTTTCTCATTATTATATCTACTATTGTTTATTTAATTTTCATATCATTTTTATTTGATACATATTTAGTAAATTTTTATAGAGATAATTATTGAAGATGAAAAAGAAATAGTGTGACAAGTGAAGAATTTTTTATCAAAAGAATGTTCCCTTGAATCGTCTCATATCAATGGTGAGATTTTATTATAACCACGTACGTAAAAAAATTAAAAAGAACATGATTTTGAGGATAATGAGAAATAGTTTGATGTGTAGGAATCATACACACCTCAATACAATACTTAGTTTGCAGGAAATTACTTAAATTATAATATTTTAATTTCAAATTGAAATTTTAGTTCAAATCACAAATCATAAACACAAAATTGATAAAAAAACATTTAGATTGTTTTAATACTTTAGAACAATGATCCATAAGTCATTTTTGATGTGTTGGAATCAACCACACCTCAATATGATACATATGGGACACAATATGTCTCAAGGTATATGTTTTCTATTTAAAATTGAAATTCTATTACATAAAAAATGTGACATACTCAAAACTATGAAGACACATTCAAATTGTTTTAATAATTTATCAAAATGGTCCATAATTCCTTTTTGAGATGTAGGAATCATCCACACCAAAATATGATACACAATGTAAATGGTATGACTTGAAATATGTGTTTTTAGTTTAAAATTGAATTTTTAGTTCAAAAGACACATTATATACTCAAATATGATAAAATAAATTTATATTGTTTAGATACTTTAATACAAATATCCATAAGTCATTTGTAATGTTTAGTAATTGAATGCACATCAATCTAACACACGATGTGTGTTACAAACCAACCAAGATACCCTTGTACCCTGATACCCATGTAGGATATGACATAACTCAAAGGGAATTTCTGATCCCCATGGATTGAAGAATTGCAACTGGAATCATACAAGGTCAAATGGGGAAAAAATTCCACATAACATAAAGAGATAAAAGATACAAGTTAGTATTCTCAGCACACCAAGAAGATAAAGTACCAGAAACTAAGAGTTATAATAGTACCTAGAAAAAGATAAACATACCAAGTAATATCACGCCAAGAAAAAAGTCTTAATATATTATATATAACAACATTATAATATCTCCATCGGTCACCATCATCACACCGTATTCCAAAGGATGAAGAACATCCATAACCTCCAAGTGGAACTTTAACTTTGCTCAGACCTAGAATAAGAAAAGCTATAAACACTTGAATCGAATGGTTGGGTTTGAGAAATATAGTTATTTAGGGTCTCACCAAGTGTTACACAATCAATAACAAAACAATTTACCTTTATTATATCATTTTAAATAAAAAAACACATGACATGACATTTTCAGATTTTAAATCAAAACATTATTTTATTCAAATGGATGATAGATATATCAAAATTTGTTTCAAATAGAATTAAATGAACATTTTATATAAATCATTTTATATAAATTATTTTTCATGAATAAAATTATTCAATAAATCAATGACATGTGTAATAAAATCAAGAAAAGAAAAAACCATGGAAAAGATCCCCACAATACGTTAGTTTTTTTGTAATATGATCAAAACAATTCTCATTTATCAACATGACTCTAAATATATGTGTAAACATATGTTAGTTTTTTATAATATCATCCTAATACTTCTCATTTATCAAAATGACTCTAAATATTTGTGTACACCCAAATCATTACCCCATTTGGGGAGCCACTATAGGAAATCAAAATATATCCTATTAGGGGATCCACTATGGAAAATCAAGTGATTTTTGGTTCAGTTAGTGTAGTCCTCGTAAGTATATTTTCTAGTTGATCAATATCCTTGTATAATTATCCTCATTACCTATTAACTACTTAGTCTTACATGTGATTAAATAATTAACCAATCAATCCATCAAATTGGAAATTAAAAATTTCCAATCATTTAAAAATATAATTTCCTATTTTTATTTTTCAATATTTCTTTTTCATTTCAAAACCAAATAATAGGTTTTAATAATTTAATTCCATTTTAAATCATATTCTAATTTTATCCATTTTTTCAAGATCAATCATCAAATCATTTCATCAAAATTATTTCCAAATCAAGCCATCATATTTCAAAAATTCACCCTACAATTTCAATTCTAATGAAATTGGTGTTTTTATAAATTTTAATCCCCGTTTAAAATCATTGATCAAATCATCTCAAATCCATGTTTTTAAACCATTTAAAACTCTTTCCAAATCAAACAATAAATGTAGGCTTTCAAGTGAATGAAAAATATTTGTGGAACCACCTGTCTTTAGATCAAGGAATCACAATTCACAAAACCCACAATGATGAATGTAAATGAATAATTAGGTAAATGATATCTAGGAAGATAACATATCATCAGGATTTATCAAAATGGAGTTTTGATCCATCCATTAATTGATTATATATGAAACTCTATGGAGGATAGAAATATATATTTGAAGAAAATCATGAGAGTATATCCACTGACCCGGAGGTATCAAATGAGATCAATGGTATAGTAATATACAAAGAAAAGGGATTATAGGGTCCAAAATCTCCTCTTGGGAACCTAAAAGAATGAAAAAACATTTTAGGGTCAAATGGGGGATTATGAATCTGAAACAGTGTGTTCAAGATTTTTATTTAAATTTTTGGAGGAATTAAAACCTTCACGTAGGGTTTTCTAGGTAGGTTCGTACAATTAGACATACTATGTGGCCTAACTATGCAACCCTAATTTACTTGTATTTAGAGTACATAGTTTGGACACATGGTTAAACTAGTTATTCATTAATCCCTAATTTCACACTATCCATACACAGTTTTGAGGGGTTTCAACATGGTTTGAAAAAATGATTCATACCCCTCAAGTTTATTTTAACATGGAACATGGTCTGTTGGTCCAAACCACACTATTTTTTCTAACCATGTGCCAATTATTAATAGCCCCTTGGGATTCTAAAGGATTCTATATTTTACTAGAATGACCCCAAACCAACAACCAAATCAAAGGAGATAAAAAATGGTTCAAGCAATACATGAAAGAAGGTAACAAGACGTTATAACCCCCCAACCATAAAACATTTTCCCCATAAATCCTATCAAGAATGCTTCATATCAAATAGAATAGAATGTTTCTCTATCATCAGTGACTCACACTCCCATGTATCATGTGAATCAAAACCATGATACCATAACACACAGTCCAAAGGTATTTTATTCTCATATAGTTCCTTTATCTCAAAATCATCACTTCTAACTGGATTCTGAGTTCTGGATAAATGAGGAACAATACCAATATATTCCCAACTCAAGACATGAAAAGGGTCATAGAGATACTTATGACGATATGATACATGGAACACACTATCTATCAACATCAATTGTAGTGGAAGTGCTGAATGGTATTCCATTTCCCTCCCTATTCGATAACCTCAAAATGTCCCACAAACTATTGTGCATAATTTTCCTTTTTTTCAATCCCCTAATGAACCAAACGAGGTGAAACTATAAAAACGACATGGTATCAAACTAATAATATAAAGGTATCATATGACTCTATTTATAAAATTTGTATCAGTTCTATGAAATCAATATTCATTGACCAATAAACTATATCTTTGTTATTAACCCTTGGAAAATCCCAGTATAGCTAAGGATGTTTCACCAATATCTTACCAACATAATAGATATTTACATTGAATTTTATAAAATGTTTTAAAAAGATCTATATGAGTTACAGAATGGCAGCTGTTGTTATAAGAAAAATCAACCAGTCCCAAATGGACATCTCAAGATCCACAAAAATAATTAATTCAAGCATGTGACATGTCCTAAAAAATATGTACAAATTTTTCTATCTTTCCATCTATTTGTGGATGATATGTCATGATTAAATATAATTGAGTTCCCATTTACTTTTAGAGACATCTCCAAAATTAATAAGTAAAATGGGGATCCCTATCTAAAACTATAGCATTGAAAACACCATGAAATTGAACAATATCCTACACATAGTAATTTCCCAATTAATTAACTTTGGGTTTTTCAGTAATGGGTAAGAAGTGAGATGATATCATCATCTGATAATTCAAAACCCATATTTTATAATCTTTTTGAGGGGTATGTGAAAATACAAAAACAATGTCCATAGAAATCTCATCCCACTTCCAAGTCATAATTGGAAGTGGTTGAAGAAAACTATAGAATATCCCCAGAAGAGAACATACACTCACTAACATTTTTCCCACCATAAAGTGAGTCCCTAATTCCAGGTAATTCATCATCAAGATATTTTCTCTGAGTAATAATATGACGAAGAGAAGAGGTCATACTAAAATTTTCCCTAAATACCTTTTCCTCTTACACCTAAACTCCCATATTCAACTATGAAATAAGATCTATCATGTTACACTCTTCTGATGATTCTTTCATGACCTGGTCATAATTTTAGAGCTCAAATGTCAGCAATGACATTTCCCTTTATTTGGGTGTAGGTAATGTCAAAGTCAAAATACTTAATGTACTCCACCAAACACCTATGATAAAGGTTCAAAGATTTTTTAGGGAAGATATAAAGCATTCTTTTGTGGTGAAAATAATTGTAAACATTTCTCAAAAAAGGTAATTCTACCAACTTTTATGATATTATATCATATTTATGAGTTTTAGGTCATGGTTCATATAATTATTCTCATGTGGAAAGTTTATGTGGATCTATAGGATACCATATGATCGCCTTACATAAGAAAAAAACCCTAAACTAAACCCTGATGTTTCATAGAAGACCAAATGGCCCTATATAGCCTCTAAAATATCGAACACTAGAAAAAATTCATATAATGTTTTAACTCAATAAATGAACTCTGAAATTTTTCATTCCATATGAAATTCAATCCCTTCCAAGTAAGAGTTTTCATTAGAAAATCTATATTTGAGAACCCTATGGTAATACCCTGCTAATCAGAAAAATATTTATATATCAAGAAAATTTCATGGCTTCTGCTTTGGCATAACAACCATCACCTTCTTTGGATCGACAAAGATTCCATGTTCTAGTTAAATGTGTCCAAAGAATATTACTTTCTATATCCAAAAATTACAATTTGAAATATTTTCATAAATTATGTGATCTCTCAAGATATCTAGAGTTATTCTCAGATGGCATACATGGTCCTCCATGGACATAATGTAAACCAAAATTTCATCCACAAAAAACTACAATGAATGTTTCAATGTAATTGTGGAAAATAAATTTCATCAAATCCATAAAGATTCCAAGATCATTGGTCAGGAAAAAGGAGAAAACCAGATACTCAAAGTTATCATACAAACTCATGAAGACATTATTATAAATGTAAATAAACTTTATTCTCAACCGGTGATAACCAGATCAATGATCAATCTTCAAGAACCATTTTCCCTTTTCAATAGGTCTAATAGATCATTGATCCATGGTAAAATATACTTATTATTTACTGAAACGTGATTGAGTTTTAGATAATCAACACATATGTTAAGTGTTCTATAAGCTTTCCTTGCATAAAGAAAAGGTTCCTCCAAGGTGACACATATAGGAATATAAATCCTTTATCCAATAAATCGTACAAATGAGTATTAAAACATTTGAATTCTATAGATTCCATAAGTTAAGAAATAATATTTTCTAGCTGAGTTCAAGGTACTAAATCAATAGATAACTCTGGCTCTCTTACTAGTGGAATACTAGAGAAATCATAAGGAAAGATGTCTAGGAACTCAATGAAAATTTTATGGAGATGAAATATCAATTATTTCTTCTTAAATTCCAAGGAAATTTCCAATATTATTCTAAACAATTCAATAAAATACAGTCTAGATATTCTTGGCCTAAGGATCCATTATATCTAAGAGACACGTAACATCCCATCAGGCATAATAAAGAATACCCACCAAAGATAACAATATATTTACAGCTTATTAGAAATCAAAAAATCCATCTCAAGGAATAATTTAAAAAGGTTTCATGTAAATAATCATAATATTTTAGGTAATATTGATTTCTGATGAGGAGAAAACACAATTAGGACAACGATGTTCATGATCACTCTTTGTTTCAAGGGGTGTAGTAATATCTATCACATAATAGAGAATCATCACATAGATATGTATCTTGTTCATAATATGAGATGATATAAAAAATTGAGATTATATAGTATCAAATAAATAAGTCACTAATGATAAAGCTATAGTGATGTTCCCTCTAACAGTCACTAGACCTATATCAGTTTCCTCTATAGAAACTTCTATTTCCAAAATAAGCTAACTTATAGATACTTGTGTCTAGATATCCTTACATATTGAAGCATTTGATTTCACAATAGTAATTTTAGGTGTTTATGAGCCCATTACACTATGCAGAGTATGAAAGATATGACAGAATATTTGTAGGCAGCCCGAATGAATGCCCAAAACATTGATCTTGGGTGCCTTGGTGAAAACCCATTTTGAATTCCCAACCTTTCTACACTATAATCAAGTCAAAGGAAATATTCTAGGAATTATAAGAGGTATAGAATATTTAGGATATCTATAATAACACAAGACTCACCAATCATCTTATTTCCTTTAAAGGAACTCATCGAACTTCCACCAAGAGAAAAAGGAACTCCCAACAACACTGACTTTCTATCTAAGTCAAGCTCAACCATCAACACCCTATCCATCACATAAGCATAAGAATCTATCATTAATAGGACAAACTAAGATCATATGTTAGGTAAAAGCCCCATCTCAATATTTTTTTCTTTAGTAATATCATTATTTACCACCTCAAGAGAAAACTAAGCAATTTCAACAAAGCATTTTCCATACCAAGTCACAATCATGTCATCCTAATTGAGTTTGAGGAACTATCTAGACTTCTCCATGACCATAGATTCTAGATTGAACTGATCTGTTAAAATAACTCAAAGTTATTTCCATTCAAAACCCTTATGTTTCTTAAACATCACCATTTAATGTCATCATATCCTTCTAGGCCCTACCTTATTAAAGGTTTCACATTTCACATTAATTGGATCTGGTGTTTCAAAAAAATCCGAATGAATATCTATCCTTTTCAACATTCCATCAGCATCTTGAGAATCATTAGAGACTTGGATAGTAGGTGGATTATGAGGAATACACTCTTAAACATGATCATGAGATTCATCCCTTCAAGGATCCACTATTGAAGCCTGAATGAGAATGAGTGTAGGTGCTTGGTATAGTGCATAGACAACCCGCACCACTATCTCAGCAAGATTCTTGTCTACATGAGGATTTTATCATTGCAGGTTACTAATAAATTCCTCATAGAGCCTATTCACATACCTTCTTAGAGTTATGATTATTCATAGCATTAGCAGACAACATGGAAGGCATTGGGAAGGATATGCAGATCAACAACTCAAACAAGAGATTCAAGAATATCAATTACACAAAGAGAAAATTTAAGATTGAGGCTTGATAATCTCAGATCAATGGTAGCTAAAATACTAGAATCAAATCAGAACTGTCCTTGAGAATTATTAACTCCAAACACCCATAGTGACTTAAGGCTCGTTACGTTGAGAGACAACAATGAAATCACTTGAGACTACCTCCTAAGTCCCATAATGTAAACCCAAACAGAAAACTCATGTCAAGGAAAGATGATTAACCACTACCATTGATAAAAAAAATTCATGAATGATCCTGGATACCCCTGAACCTTGTTACGTGATCCAACACTAACATAAATCTAAGGAAATTCTAGATCCCCATTGTTTGGAAACTAGCACCTAGAATCATATAAGAACAAAATGGGAATGAATTTACCACAAACAAATTGGAAGATAAACGATGAAAACTAGTATGATGAATACTCCAAGAGGAGGAAGTACTAGAATTAATCAGTTATAACATTACATAGTAGAAAGATAAAAATCCCAAGGATCATCATCCAAAGATAAAATTATCAAATTCCCCCATGTAACAAGGGGTAAAATCTCTACTAATCGCAGTCACCACTCCATGTTTTATAGGCTCAAGAACATACACCACCTCCAAGTGAAAGATTCCCTTTTCTAATATCTTTTATAATAATGTATTAAAATTCCCAAAATAAAGTATAGGGTGTGAGGTATCAATCCCAATCGGGTCTCACAAAGTCTTTCATAATCAATACTGAAACAATTTTCTCTTTTTGTTGTTAGTTTAAATAAAAAAGTCATGGGATTATATTTTCATATTCTAAATCAAAACATGATTTCATTAAAATGGATATAAGATATGTCAAACTAGAATTCAAATAGTCTTAAATGAAAATTTAATATAAAATAGTTTATATAAATCATTTGGTTTGTATAAAATAAATCAATGAATCAATAACTTGTGTAATAAAATCATGCAACAAAACCACAATGAAAAAGATCCGTATATTATATTAGTTTTTTGGTAATAGGATCCTCACACTTCTCATTTATCTACATGAATCTAAATATGTGTTCACATTCAAATAATTACCTTATTCGGGGATCCACTCTGAAAATTCAATCTACAACACATTAGGGGGGTACTATGGGAAATAGAGGTGATCTTTGTTCTATTAGTGTTTTTATCATAAGTAAATTTTCTAGGGGATCATGATCCTAGAATGTTTTTCCTTATTACCTAATAACTACCAATGATTACATGTATTTCAAAAATCAATCAATAAATCTATAAAATTTTAAATTAATCATTGTAATGCATTTCAAAATATATTTTCCCAATTTCAATATTTAATATTAATTTCTCATTTCAAACCCAAATCACAGATTTTCATTATTTCATGCCATTTTAAATCATCTATTATTTTATTGAATTTTATCATGACCAGTCATAAATCATTTCATCAACACAATTTACAAATCAAGACATCATTTTTTACAGATTCACCCCTCCCCCCCAATTTCAACCCATTAAAATTAGGGTTTTTTTCTCAATTTCCATACCCATTCCAAATCCAGGATCAAATATTCGAATATATATGTTTTCAAATAAGTTAAAAAATATTTCTAAATCAATCAAGAAAAATAGGTTTTCAATTGAATGGAAAATATTAATGGAAACTCCTACCTTTTGATCAAGGAATCATAACACACGACACCTGTAACGGGGAATGTCAATAAAGAAAAAGTTGAAATAGATCTACGAACCTAACCATGAATCATAATCCCACAAAAAAGAGTTTATATCCATACATTATGAGATGATATATCAAACTCTAAGGAGGATAGATAGAGATATTGGAAGAAACCACATTAGATTATATCCACTTACCTAGAGAAGATTGAACGAGATCAAATCTCCTTTGATCCACCGTGAAAATGGTTTAGGGGGGCCAACATGTAACAACCTAAGATTTTATGAGATATATTATTTTTAATTTCTTTTATGTCTTCTATTATACACTACACCAAGATTAGATTGTACTATACGCAACACCGTATTAGCATGCAGTATACGTAACACTATTCTTGGCTCGTGTTACACACAATTTCAAGTTCGTTTAATAGAAGTTATTCTACGCAACATAGAGTGTGTATATATATATATATATTAAATGTATAAATGAAATATGATTGGATTATATTATACACAACAACAAAGGAATATTTCACTACATGAAACCCTGACTTTGCTTGCATTACATGCAATAGTGACCTTCCATGATAGCGTGTGTTGTACACAATACCGAGTTTCACTAAACAATGATATGTTATTAAAATATTATATAAACTAGCTGTTATGAATAATAGTACCCACTTTTTGAAATTTTATAAATTTTATCTTTCAAATTTGACTTCATTTTTGAATTCTTAATATCGAAATTAGTCTAGGAAGAATATTTGGTATTTTTCAGAAAACTTTCAATTTTTTGATGAATAGTGATAACCCTGGGTTACTATTTAAAAACCAAATTTTTATTTAAATAATTATTTATTTTATTTAAATTTATTTTAGGTCAAAATTGATACATAATACCTATATAAGTTCAATGTAATTAATTTTATTCATTTTATAATAATTTCAGATATATAAACAAAATATTGAACTTTTCACCGTGTTTTACCCACCTCCTCGGAGAATTTGAAAATTTACATAAAACTCAATTTTACCGCTTCTGTGAGTGGAATTTCGAAAATTCGAGAGACGCAGTTAACATCAAGGAGAAAGTTTGGTTCAATAAGATAAAAATAATTTTTGGTGAATAGTAACGTTTTACTTTTATTTACCACGGTTAAAAGTAAATAGGGTAATTAAGGGTAAAATGATATTTTTATAACCCTAAAACATGCCCTAATTCTATTGGATAAATTTAATTCAACCAAAAACAACCTTTGGAATAAAATATTACAATTTAAGTCCACTTGGATTAGATTAGGACACTTATTATTGTTTTATTTAAAAAAGAGTTAAAATAGTTAAAATCAAAGTTTAATAACTAAAACATTTTTAATATATGGTTATACATAAGATAAATTCGACTATAAATATTCATTAGAAAGATAAATATATTTCCTACATAATGGAATTTTATTTATAATTTTTAGACATTAAATAATTTAATTTATTTAGGACCCAATGGTGATGCAGTAATTACCTAAATAATGAAATATTAAAATAATTGATATTATAAATACCCAAATAAATGTAATTTGAGACTTTTTATGAATTAAACTAATTTTATAGGTTAATATGAAATGTTAGTATTGATTCAATTAACTATGTTCGAGCTAATCATGTTGTTATGATTTTCACAAAAATTAATTACCAAATAGTGTCAAAATTGACATAAAATAGTTTTTAAAACAAGTATTATATTATTAATTGTTATTATATTCGTAAAAATCTAAGGTTAGTCCAAATGACTTAGATAAGGTTATATATATTAATAATGAACCACTTGGGGTTCGATTGGCTTGTTATAGTAATTTTATTAACCATATAGTGTAAGAAATAAAGAAGACACTGTAAAAGTTAAATTATTTAACTTAGAGTAAAATCTAAATGATATGGTGAAAATAGTAACCTAAACTTGTCTACAACCTATTGGTTGAGAGGATTCTGACCCATCTCCATGACGCGATGAGATTCATTCTCCATGTTAACCAATCACGAATGATTATAAAGTATGTATAATGAATAATAGTGAAATATATGACATGATAAAGCTACTAGATGTATTTATATATATTTATATATATTTCATCTACTTACTTCCATTCAAGTCAATAAAGAGAGGAAAACAACATTCATCCGTATGTACGGCCTACTGTCTCCATGAACGGTGTATTTCATTTCATTTATCTATATTATATATATATATATATACTGAATATATATGATATATAAATCATGATTTACATTTTGGAAGTAAGTAAAACATGATATAATTAATAATAATATCAAGAACAAAAATTCCAAACATGTACGATAAATGAAACGATTTTACCCAAAATGCTACATTAACATGAATTTACAAAAGAACAGGTAATATAAAGTTATAAGTGAACAATATATGATATCATAACAATGAATATGATTATTGAATAATTCAATGACATTATTTAAATCATTATATCGGAGGTTTGGATACATACAAAGCATATCGGAAATAAGGTGAGGGATAATTTTGCAATCTTATTTTTATTCGAGATTGCTTATACGTAAGTATTTACTGGGGTTATATTTTTCATCCATGTCCATAAAAATGTTTTTCATAAAGTGTTTAATATTATTTAATGTATGTTTAATGTCATGTTTACCCTAATTTTACTTTTACTTTGTGTTATGGAAGGAATCATTCTTTTGTTTACCATATATGGTAATTTTTTTCTTTTCTGTTAAAAGTACGAGGAGAATGTTTCTTTTAACTTATAAGACATGAATGGATTCTTACGATTTCATAATGACTTATTTCCAGGAATCTTTCTGTACAATATTTCATGATTATTTTCAACAAAATCCTTTCATTTAAAATTGCATTTCATTTTGTGAAAGGAAAATGATTTTAAAGAAGAAAGGATATCATCCTCAAGAATGGAGTTCAAGTGTTTTTTCAAAACTATTTTACATCTAAGATGAAATTATTTCATATGTGTATGTTTCAAGTATAATATCTCTATGATTTACATGGTTTCAATTTTCTTATGATGAAACGATATCCATTTGTTTTATATGGATTATGTTATGATGGGATGATGTTTATGAAACCCATTTTTATTCGTTGGGTTATGATGAATGATATATGTTTATGTTGTGGCACAAGTTAGAATGATTTCATTATGAGACGGGTGGGACCTATATCTCCCTCCAATGCATTGGGTAAAGGTTTAAATCTCATGAGATAGACATGGCTGGAACAGTAAGTTAATCTGGTTCAGTGATACAGGACTGAAATGAGGAGTGAACTCGATTCAGAAAGGGACTTTGCCCACTAAGATGGTCTTAGCAGCAATGTCCTGGATACTATGGAAATTATAAAATGTGATTAATGGTTTCCACAATTAAATGATTTATTCCCATGCTATTTTATCATGATTGATGATCCATTATGATCAATACCTTACATACTGCCATGTTTTATGTCATTGCTCAAGATTTTGATGTTTAAATATTATGTTCATGTTTTGAAGTTCAAATGTATATGGTTTGTTTTATTTTCTCCAGGATTACCCTTACTGAGCATTTAATCTCACCCTTTATATGTTTTCTTTTCCCAAGGATATAAAGAAAGGTTTTAGTTAAGAAAACAAAAGGGGAAGAGTTTTATGGGAGATGTTGAAGATCATTCACCATGATTAGAAGATTATGTTCTGAGTTTCCAAGGACACTAAACTATGACGATCCTTGTGTGTTTGTTTTTGTTATGCATTAAGTATTCCTCAAAATTAATGTAATTTCCATGTACGTCAAGCTTTGGGTATCTACAGTTGGTATTAGAGGAAAGGTTTAGTTAACCTTTGGAATCTAGGATGCGAAAACTTTAGTGAGATCCCAAGAGATATTTCTAAGGTATGTCTAGTGATGTCCCTATGGTTAATTATAAGTATAGGTTATTGTCCTAGAATTATAGTAACGATATTAGACTTTAACCTAAGATGTTATATATTGAAGGTACTCCCACTTGATTATGATTTTTTCCTCTCGCACTATTCTTTTTGGGTTTTAGAAAATAGTTGGAAATAGGAAGATTCACGATAATGGAGGATATAATGGACAATGGAATGATATTATTCATGAGCAACCAAATGAAACAGGATTTGGAAGTCCTAAAATCTTTATTATGCCTAATAAAAAATCTCATAATATGATCAATAATCTCAACTTTGGTAAGTATCCCAACTCAGCTAATAAGAGAAAGATGGAGTTTCATGATGATCATAGAGGAAAGAAAGACCAATTCCCCTCATGTAAATCATGTGGGAAGAGGCATTAGGGAGAATGTTTCAAAGGAACTGGATGATGCTTTGGGTGCGGAAAAGAAGGACACAAAGCTAGTAATTGCAAATGAAAAGTTTTAGCTAACACCATGGACAATGATAATGGTATTTCTAAGACATCAACAACGGTTAAATGTTTTAAATGTGGAATGTACGGGCATTATACACACCAATGCCCTAAGGTAAAGTCTCATGAAGAGAATCATCATGGTTGTATGGGTAGTATATATATTGATGATGATGAAGAGACTAAAAATGATATGTGAGATGAAAGCATTGTTGAAACTCGGTCAATGGTATAAGAAGGTAGTGGAATGATTTATGTTTATCAAGAGTTATATTGTATAGGTAATGGTATTATGGAATAAAGACACATCTAAGGATTGTTACACTGTTTTTTCTCCTAAAGTATTTCAAAGTATATGTTGAATGGTACCGGTAACCATGAAAGGTTATTCAAATATTTTTAGAAAGTATATGATATGCGCATAATGAATGGATAAGGAGATAATGAGATTTTTGATATTATTAATGAGCTCATGACTAATATAAGGACAAAGTTATATCATGGTTTTAGTATATAGAAATATTAGGATTTTGGTATGTGGAAAGTGTTAAATTTTGACAGCATTCATGTTTTCACTAAGGGACAATGGGTATTCATTTTTTAAGAGAATACATGATTAAGGTATTCACATGTTTGTAATTTGACCAACAAGATATATCGTATGATATATAGAGGATAAATGATGGTATTCACATGCTCAGATAAAGACATTTTTTGTAATTGTTTTCTTTATACAATAAGCTTGGACAGAAGTATTTTGGATAAGCCTAAAGATTGGAATGGATTATGTTGGACATAAGTCAGTATTGTTTAAGGCTAGAACTTTTTTCGATATTATTTATGGAATGTTATAATAATTTAGTTTTAGAAAAAGGACAACCTGCAGGAGGGGTGACAACCCATCACATCGGACAAGGCTGTGGGAATCGAACCCACAACCGAAGTGCGACAAGCCTTTATCGCCTACCACTGGCCTACAGAAAGTCCCTGGTTAGTATAAACTAGTTTTATTATATTAATCAGTATGATATATTAAGTATAAGTCCATTTTAGGAACCATATACGATTAATTTCACTATAGATGGACTTATGTATATTTAATATCTTTTGATATCCTTTTGTTTGAGACAAATGGAATGACCTATCATTCTATCACATGATCTGCTAACACTTCACGGAAGACAAATTAAACTTCATTTCTTTAAGATATGATGTGGAAATTGTTCAAGACACAAACAACAGTAAGATTGTACCAAAATCAAGTAAGTAGTTCTTCTAATTCAAATTTTTCAACTTTTGGTAAATGATCTTGAAAACCAAAAATATTGTCCTAGTGCTCTCATATCTGATGAATCAGATGGTACCTTAGATCATCACAAATTTATGGCTTTGTGATTATTGTCTTTTTCATAGCCATGTTCTCTACCACTCTCCATCAGAACTTGATGGTTAGGTTTCTCTTCCATATCCATATTTTCCCCTATGTTCTCCTATGTGGAAACCCAGTGATGAGTTAATTTGGGTAACCGATATGTTTCATACTACAATTTTTAAAATTATGTTTTATTATTCATTTTTACGATGTGAGTTTCTATGAATGAAACTTTCAAGTAGTAAACCATTTATAACCCCGACGAATTTAGAGGGCGAAATTAATTTTAAGGGGGGTAGAATGTAACAACCCGAGATTTTATGAGATATATTATTTTTAATTTCTTTGATGTCTTCTATTATACACTACACCAAGATTATCTTGCACTATATGCAACACCATATTAGCTTGCAGTATACGCAACACTATTCTTGGTTCATGTTACACACAATTTCAAGTTCGTTTGATAGAAGTTATTCTACGCAACATTGAGTGTATATATATATATATTAAATGTATAAATAAAATATGATTGGATTCTATTATACTCAAAAACAAAGGAATATTTCACTACACGCAACCCTGACTTGGCTTGCATTACACGCAATAGCGACATTCCATGATAGCGTGTGTTGTACGCAATACCGAGTTTCACTAAATAACGATATTTTATTAAAATATTATATAAACTAGCCGTTATGAATAGTAGTACCCACTTTTTGAAATTTTATAAATTTTTTCTTTCAAAATGGATTCATTTTTGAATTCAGAATATCGAAATTATCCTAGGGTGAATTTTTAGTATTTTTCTGAAAACTTTCAATTTTTGATGAATACTGAAAACACTAGGTTACTATTTAAATACCGAATTTTTATTTAAATAATTATTTATTTTAAATAAATTTATTTAAGGTCAAAATTGATACATAATTCCTATATAAGTTCAATGTAATTCATTTGAGTCATTTTTTAATAATTTTAGATATATAAATATTTTATTTAACTTTTCACCGTGTTTTACCCACCTCCTATGAGAATTTGAAAATTTACATAAAACATAATTTTACTGCTTCTGTGAGTGGAATGTTTAAAATACGAGAGACACGGTTAATATCAAGGATTAAAATTTGGTTCAATAAGATAAAAATAACTTTTGGTGAATAGTAACTTTTTACTTTTATTTACCATGGTTAAAAGTAAATAGAGTATTTAAGGGTAAAAATGATATTATTATTACCCTAACACATGTCTTAATTCTATTGGATAAGTGTATTTCAACAAAAAACAACCTTAGGAATAAAATATTACCCTTTAGGTCCACGTGGATTAGATTAGGACTCTTATTATTATTTTATTTAAAAAAGAGTTAAAATTGTAAAAATCAACGTTTAATAACTAAAGCATTTTTAATATAGGGTTATACGTAAGATAAATTCATCTATAAATATTAATTAGAAAGTTAAAAATATTTCTTACATAATGGTATTTTATTTATAATTTCTAGACATTAAATAATTTAATTTATTTAGGACACAATGGTGATGCAGTAATTACCTAAATAATGAAATATTAAAATAATTGATATTACCAATACCCAAATAAAAGTAATTTGACACTTTTTATGAATTAAAATAATTTTTTAGGTTAATATGACATGTTATTATTTATTCAATTAATTGTTTTCGAGAAAATCATGTTGATATGAGTTTCACAAATATAAATTACCAAATAAAACCAAAATTGACATAAAATAGTTTTTAAAACAAATATTATATTATTAATTGTTATTATATTCAAAAAAATCTAAAGCTAGGCCAAATGACTTATATAATGTTATATGTATTAATAATGAACCACTTGGGGTTCGTTTGTCTTGTTATAGTAATTTTATTAACCATATAATGTAAGAAAACAAGAAGACACGGTAAAAGTTAAATTATTTAACTTAGAGTTAAATCTAAATGATAACGTTAAAATAGTAACCTGACCTTTTATAAAACCTATTGGTTGAGACGATTCCAACCCATAACCACTTTAGCTTAGAAATAAATCAATTTGGATCTATTATAAATCGAATATGACTTTATTATAAAATAATATTTTAAGTTTTTCCAAAGGTGCCTCTCTCCTCCCTTATAAAAAGGGCACGCCTTCCCTCTTCTGTTCGCACCGTTTTGAGCCTTGAATCTCGTGCAACCCCCACCAATTCCTCTTCTCAACCTCTCTAGTTATATCATAGAGTTTCAGGTCTTCTCAAAAGACCAACTCTATTTCCCTAAGAAGAAGTTTAAAGGAGGTGCGTCGAGGAAGAGGTAATCTCTTCTACCGACTCTTTCAATTTTCTTTTTTCTTCTACTTCATCTTATTTAGTTGTTTCATTATAAAGTAATAACATCAGTATTATTTATATACTGATATGTTATTATAAATATAGAACAACCCTATTTCACCTTCTATCCATCCTATGGAAAATGAAATCACCGCACGTGCATACGTACAGATTACCGTCTCCACGACACGATGAGATTCATTCTCCATGTTAACCACACAAGAATGATTATAAAGTATGTATAATGAATAATAATGAAATATATGACCTGATAAAGCTACTGGATATATATATATATATATATTTATATTTATGTCATCTACTTACTTCCATTCAATTCAATAAGGAAAACAGTGTTCATGCGTACGTACGGCCAACCGTGTCCATGAATGGTGTATTTCATTTCATTTATCTATCTATTATATATATATACTGAATATATATGATATATAAATCATGATTTAAATTCTTTATGTAAGAAAAACATGATATAATTAATAATAATATCAAGAACAACAAGTCCAAAAATGTACGATAAATGAAAATATTTTACCCAAAATGCTAATTTAACATGAATTTACAAAAGAACAGGTAATATAAAGTCATAAGTGAACCATATATGATATCATAACAATGAATATGATTATGTAATAATTAAATGACTATTTAAATCATTATACCGTAGGATCGGATACATACAACACATATCGGACATAAGGTAAGGGATAATTTTGCAATCTCATTTTTATCCGAGATTGCTTATACGTAAGTATTTATTGGGGTTATATGATTCATCCACGTCCATAAAAATGTTTTTCATAAAGTGTTTAATATTATTCAATGTATGTTTAAATTCTTTTTTACCCCAATTTGACTTTTACTTTGTGTTATGGAAGTAATCTTTATTTTGTTTACTATATGTGGCACTTTTTGACTTTTCTATTAAAAGTACGAGGAGAATGTTTTTTTAACTTATACGAAATGAACGGATTCTTAAAGTTTCATAATGCCTTATTTCCATGAATATTCCTATACAAGATTTCATTATTATCTTCAACAAAATCCTTTCTTTTAAAATTTCATGTCATTTTGTGAAAATAAAATGATTTTGAAGAAGAAATGATATTTTCCTCAAGAATATAGTTCAAGTGTTTTGTCAAAGATATTTTACATCTAAGATGAAATTATTTCATATGTGTATGTTTCAAGTATAATATCTCTATTATTTACATGCTTTCACTTTTATTATGATGAAACGATATCCATTTGTTTTATATGGATTATGTTATGATGGGATGATGTTTATGAAACCCATTTTTATTGTTTGGGTTATGATGAATGATTTATGTTTATGTTGTGGCACAAGTAAGAATGATTTCATTATAAGATGGGTGAGACCTACATATCTATCCAATGAATTGGGTAAATATTTATATCTCATGAGATAGACATGGCTGGAATGGTAAGCTAATCTTGTTTAGTGATACAAGACTGAAATGAAAAGTGAACTCGATTCAGAAAGGGACTTTGTCTACTAAGATGGTCTTGGAAGCAATGCCTTGGCTACTATGGAAATCATAACATGTGCTTAATGGTTTCCAAAATTACATGCTTTATTCCCATGATATTTTACCATGATTGATGATCCATTATGATCTATGCCTTACGCACTGTCATGTTTTATGTCATTGCTCAAGATTTTGATGTTTAAATATTATTTTCATGCTTTGAAGTTCAAATGTATATGGTTTGTTTTATTTTCTCCATGATTAACCTTACTGAGCATTTGAGCTCACCATTTATATGTTTTCTTTTCCCCAGGATATAAAGAAAGGTTTTAGGTAAGAAAACAAGAGGAATATCTTTATAAAAGATGTTGAAGATCTTTCACCATGATTAGAGGATTATGTTCCAAGTTTCCGAAGACACTAAACTATTACGATCCTTGTGTGTTTGTTATTTTTATGTATTAAGTATTCTGAAAAAGTAATGTAATTTCCATGTATGTCAAGCTTTGGGACTCTATAGAACATCACCTCTTAGGAGACTCCATGGATGAAAAAAATGATTTAGGGTAAAATGGGAGGATTATACATCTCAAACTAGGGGGATTAGAATTTTTAAATAATTTTTTAGAGGAATTAAAACCCTTAATCATGGTTTTCAGGGTAGGGATGAATGGTTAGAAAAACTTTGTTCTATAATTGTGCACTCATATGGGTATTCTATTTGGATTTAATGGTTTCATTATATGGTTAAACTAAACATGCACTAACTAAGAATTTTCATATTTCTATGGGGTGTATAGTTTTTAGGGGTGCCCAAAATTTTTGAATAAATCATGTCCCCCTTCTAGTGTCTTTTAATAGGTTGCATAGTTTACTCAGCTAAACTACATGGTTTTCCCTAACCGAGAGCCAACTGTGCACATCCCCTTGGGCTTCCAAAATCATCAAAAGTTTCCAAAAATGAGCCCAAAAAATACCCAAATCAAAGAATATCAAAACAAGTGTCAAGGAATACAAAAAAAGGTGACCATATGTTATAATGTGGGTGGTATGGAATGAAGTGTGTGTTTTCAATACAAAAGTTCTATTTGAGATAAAAATTTCACCATATATCAAATTCCATTGAAATCATATTGTATTATTTTTCAACTTTAGTAACAATCCCCAAAATTAATTTTTAAACTGTAGGGACTGACCGAATTTCAATCCAACACATGATTTTGTCGGTATGAATCGAAGTGTATGTTTTCAATATAAAAGTGTTATTTATGTTTAAAATGTGTTATGTAGAAAAAACCAAGAAAATAATATTGTATTTTCTTATAAATTTAGTTCAATGATCCATAATACATGTTTAATGTGTAACAATTTGTCTCACCTCAATCTAATAAACGTTGTGGTTATTATTACTCAAAGTGTGTGTTTTTTAATATAAAGGTGTTATTTTTGTTTAAACATGCATCACATATCCAAAATAGAGAAAAAATATTATATTAATTTAAAATTTTAATAAAATGATACAATATTTATTTTTTGTGTATTAATCAACCATAAATATATCCAACACATGATGTGATTAGTATGACTCGAAGTGTATATTTTCAATATAAAAGTTTCATTTTTATTTAAAACACACATAATACAACTAAAACCAAGAAAATGATTTCATATTGTATTAATAAATTAATAAAATGATAATGAATTAATTTTTAACATGTAGGAATTTATTTCATGTCAGTCTGATGCATGATGTGATTGGTATGAGTCGAAGTGCATGTTTTCAATATAAAGTGTCATTTTAGGTTAAAATGCATGTCACCAGCTAGAAATGAGTGAGAAAGCTCCTATTATTTTAAAAGTATAGTAAAATGATATATAATTAATTTTTAATGTTTAATAATTAACCACATATTAATCTGACATGTGATGTGGCTAGTATGACTCAAATTGTGTGTTTTCAATATAAATTATCTTATTTAGTTTGAAACGTGCATCACATATCCAAAATCTAGAAACAAAGATTGGGTTTTTTTAATCATTTGGAAAAATTATACATGATTAATTTTTTATGTGTAAGAATTTACTATGGGAAAATATGATGCATGATGTGGTCGGTATGTTCCAATGTGTGTGTTTTTAATATAAAGTATCATTTTAGTTTAAAACATGCATCACTGCAAAAAATGAGAAACAAGCTTGTATTATTTTTATAATTTAGGAAAATGATCCATAATTCATTTGTGATATGTCAAAATAGACCAATCATTAATCTAACACATGATGAGTTCATTATGACTTGAAGTGCATGTTTTCAATATGAAAGTAACATTTTAGTTTTAAATGCATGTAACATATCCAAAACAAAGAAAATAGTCTAGGATTTGTGTTTCAAAATCTAGGGTAAATATACCTAATTCATTTTTCGTGTGTAAGAAATTACTTCCCATTAATATGACACATGATGTGATCAGTATGACTTGAAGTGTGAATTTTCAATATAAAAGTTCCATTTTAGTTTAAAACAAGTACCACATTTCCATAAATTAGGAAACGAGCTCATATTGTTTTCAAACTTTAGGACAATGACACATAATTAATTTTTAATGTGTATGAATTGACCACATGTCAAGATGATGCATGATTACTTTAGAATATCAATAATATATACATTAATTAACCATATAATTAATTATATGTAGATTATATTTCATTGAAATTATAATTTTTTTATTTACTGTTACTACGGTCAACAAAGGTATTATAAAAGGGACACACATTTGTATGGAGGTTAATATTTGTGGAAAGACTTCTATAATAGTTTTGATTTTGTTCATTGGTTGTAATTTTTTTAATTAATTGTAAATATCACATCAGTGTAAATATTTTTTATGTAAAATTTTAATTAAAATGGTAGTGAAATATTATATTTTTTTTTCAATCTCCTTGTCAAAGTATTTGTATTTCAATTTGTTTAGTTTTTGATTGGGTTTATTGTTTTAGGGTTGTTGTAGATTTGCAACAGATGCATAGTCTTTATAAATACTAGAAAAACCAATTAAATAACCTATTTATTGTAACTAAAATTAATCTCTAATAAGGCCCAGTTTATCCACACTTAAAGAAAGTACTGAAAAGGCCACATTTATTAGTTCTAGGAAAAATGATGATAGTGGTTTCCCATTGTGTGATTTTAATATCACCTAGATTTATTGCAGTTTGTTCACTAACAAATCCATTTTTTGGTGTTATTAAAGAACTCATATATAGTAGTGATAATTTAAAAAAACTATGATGTTAAATGTGTGTATTTCCACTTTGAAGAGGTTAAATTTCTATTAAATTACATAATTAATTGGGAATATCATTTAATTTACCTCTTGAAAAAAAATTATTAAAATTTTGGGAGTATGTTATATAATTATCATTGTATTTGATCACTTTAATTCAAATTAAACTCATAAGATATGCATCTAAATGGACTATGAAGTTGATGTCCTAATCCAATATAAACTATTCATTCTTTATTCTTCATTGATGGATGAGTTAATTATTATACCCTCTCATCCTTTCAATTATGTCTATATATTTTTGTTTCTAAGTATGTGTTTCTATTCACCTGGAGGTAAATAGAAGTTTATAAATTCAAGTTGAATATAAATTGAAGTGTGTTAAATTCTTTCTAAAATTTTCAAATTCATTAATTTTTTTAAATAAGAAACTAGCATTTCACTAAAACCATTCAGTTTTGAGAGGGTATTATATTGAAAACTTTAGAGGGTTAATGGGGAAAAATATTTTTAGATTCTAATTTTCCATGAAATTTCATTTTTTCAATTTTGAAATCTCTTTTCTTCGGTTGATCCTGAAAAATTGATTATTTGGAAAAAAAAGTATTAAGTGTAGGAGAATTCTATGTGCCTATATTTCAATTATTATTTGACACATTATTTTGATGATATTATAATGATTTTTTGTATAAATATTCTCTAAATTGAATATAACCCATTCTTCTTTATTTTGGGGATAAATTGTAATTATTTGATTATTCTTATCAAAATACAATTTTTATGTGTTATTTGGTATAATTTTTTCACTTCAAGTACTAAATTCTAGTTATTTTCGATTGAATATCCATTGAGGAATTAATTTGAAATAAATAATTATTTTGAGATCAAATTATTTTATTTCAAATATATATTTTTTAAATGAATTTTAAATTAAATTTCTTTAATTGTTAAACATAATATTATACTGGTGTGTGATATGTTTTTCATTTTTTTTTGTGTATTAAATATTACTTAATTGTTTTATTGAAATTTTTATTTTTCTGGTAATATATATTAAATTCACATTCAGAATGATTTTATTTTAGATACAAAAATTAAAAAAAAAATCCCATTTGATAATTTTAAGCCTCTTCATTCATAGAAGATAACTTGTACTATTTTATAAATCTATAAATAAATTATGAGGATCGAAATGGGTTTGAAGGTTGAGATCAACAAAATAGAGGTGGGATTAAATTGAGAGTTCAATGCTGATTTTATAAAGAACACGTGATGTTTAACCCAAGCACGTCGAGGATAAAAAATTAATCCAAGTGAGGTTAACTGAAACCAAATATTAACACACCTTAGAAAGTTAAAATTTGTTCCATCAATATAGTAAACTGGGAGTTGAGGATCGGATAATCGTGCAAATACTACCACATATAGTCCCTTTAACTGCATGAAAAATTGGCATTAACGGTTCGAAAAATGTGTTTTTATATTAAGTATAGTTAAAGGGGGCCCTTAATTAGCATTAATAAAAGTTGTATTTTATTGGAACCATTTTAGTGCTAATAAAGTACCACTTAATCAGTTCTATTTCTAATTATGATAAAGGGAATATTTTATGAGCACATTTGTTAGTGCTGATAAAGGGGGAACAATATTAGCAAGAAAAATAGTGTCGATAAAGGACCTACAACAATAGTGTGCTTTTGAAATTACAGAACACTGCAGAAAAATAAGCCTTTATTCAAAAAATATATATGAAAATTCAAAATTTTATTCAAAAAATATTTTCATAAAAAATAACATTATATTATATAAATTTCAAACAATGTTTTGTATAATTTCATTTGCAATTACTATCCACAAACAATTAAAACCCCAAATGTATCATTTTCTTTGGTAGCCACGACCCCCTCTCCAAAACTCCAAATCATGGAATTAGTTTCCAAATAACCCACCCAGAACTAAGAAAAAATCCACCTGTATAAGAAATTTTTTTTATGTTAGTAATTCTATAAAAAAATAAATTAAATACAAATATGAAACAATACATTAATAAAATGTAGATTTGAATTAAAAATACACACTTGGATTCATATTTGTTATATTGTGTGTTGTATTTAGGTGGGTATGATTACTATAATCCAAAAATGACTAATGGATAATTTTTATAATGTATTGAAATAATCCTAAACCATTTTCTTAGTTTTGGATAATGTTATTTTTCCTTTTTAGAAAAATGTCATTTTAAACTGAAAACATGAAATTTTCATCATACCGATCACATTGTGTGTCAATTTGATGTGAGGATGGATCTTACACATCCCAAATTACTTATGAATCATGTTCCTAGAGTATCAATATAATTTGAGAACATTTTCTTGGTTTTAAGTGAGTGAAACTTGTTTTGAACTAAAATGTAAACTTTATACAAATAACATATACTCTAAACCATAACGGGTAAGATATGTATCAAATTTAGATGCATATGATGAATACACATCAAAAATGACTTATGATTCCTTTTCATAAAGTATAAAAACAATTTGAATTTGTTTTCTTGGTTTTGAGTATATCACTTGTGTTTTTTACTAAAATAACAACTTTAAATAAAAATAAACACTTTGAATCATACTAGTCACGAGGTATATAATATTGAGGTGTAGTTCATTCTTACACATCAAAAATGACTTATAGATAATTTTCAAAAATTATCAAAACAATATGAAAGTGTTTTCTCAGTTTGGAGTATGTCACTTTTGTTTTTTTAATAACATTTCATTTTAATCTAAAAACATGTACTTTGAGTCATATAAGTCACATCATGTGTAGGTTTTAAGTGAGACCGATTCATACACATCATAAATGACTTTTGAATCATATTTATAAAGTGGCAAGATAATCTGAGTGCATTTTTTTTAGTGACTGACGCATCTTTTTAACTAAAATGTCAATTTTGAACTCACAATAGACACTTTGAGTTATATCAGCCCCCTAGGTATCATATTGAGGTTTGGCTTTTTCTTACATGCCAAATATATATTATGGTTCATTTTTGTAAAGTATAAAAACAATTTGAATGTGTTTTATCAGTTTGGAGTATGTCACTTGTCTTTTTTACTAAAATTAATGTCAATTTCAAATAAAAAGACAAACCTAGAGTCATAACAGACATACCATGTATAATATTGAGGTTAATTTGACTCCTATATTTAAAAAATGACATAGAGATCATTTTACTAAATTATAAAAACAATCCTAATACATTTTCTCAGTTTTGAGTATGTCGCTTGTGTTTTTTACTAAAATGAAATTTTAAACAGTAAAAACGTACTTTGAGGCATTCCAGTAAAATCATGTGTTCGTTTGATGTGATACAATTAACACATGTCAAAAATGAGAAACTATTTTTTGTTATAAATTATTAATGCAATCAGAGTGTGTTTTCATGGTTTTTAGTGAGTATCACTTTTTGAACTAAAATGTCAATTTTAAACACATAACAGACACCTTGAGTTATACAAAGCACACCATTTATTAGATTTAGGTGTAGATAATTCCTACATGTCAAAAATTACTTATGGATCATTTATATAAATTATTAAAATAATATGAATACTTTTTCTCAGTTTTAAGTATGTCCCTTTTCTTTTTTAATTAAATTATTATCAATTTTAAATAAAAAGACACACAAAGAGCCATATCGGGCACATTGTGTTTTATATTGATGTGTGTCTAATTCCTAAAAATAAAAAATGACTTATGGTTCATTTTACTAAAGTATCATAATAATATTAATGTGTTTTCTCAGTTTTGAGTATGATACTTGTGTTTTTTACTAAAATTATTGTCAATTTTAAATAAAAAATACACTTTGATTCATTCTATATACATGGTGTATCATATTCATGTGATAATTATTCCTACACATAAAAATGACTTATTGATCATTTTAAAAAATTATGAAAATAATATGAATTATTTTTCTAGGTTTTGAGAATGTCACATGTCTTTTTTACTAAAATTAATGTAAATTTTAAATAAAAAGACACACTTGGAGTCATATCGGGAACACCATGTATCAAATTGAGGTGCGGCTAATTCCTACACATCAAAAAATGACTAATAAATATTTTTTACTTAAGATATCAAAATATTCTAAATGTGTTTTATCATTTTTGAGTATGTCACTTTTTTTTCTAAAATTTCATTTTAAACGAGAAACACACACATTGAGTCATATCAATCACATCGTACATTATTATGATGTGAGATTAATTTATACACATCACAAATATCATATGAATCATTTTACTAAATAATCAATAAAATCAGAGTATTTTTTCATGGTTTTTACTGATTGATGGGCTTTTTGAACTAAAATATCAATTTTAAACTGATAACAAAAACCTTGAGTTATACCGGAAACACTATGTATGTAATTGAGGTGAGGATGATTCCTATATGTCGAATATGACATATGGATCATTTTACTAAATTATGAAAAAATAGGAATTTGTTTTTCTTGGTTTTGAGTATGTCACTTGTATTTCTACTAAAATTAATGTCTATTTAAAAAAAACACACATGGAGTCATATCGGGAACACCGTGTCTCAGATTGAGGTGTATATGATTCCTAAACATCCCAAATGACTTATAGTAAATTATCATAAATTATCAATACAATCTAAATTCATTTACTCGGTTTTGAGTATGTCACTTTAATTTTTTAATAAAATTAATGTCAAATATAAATAAAAATACATACTTGGAGTCATATCGAGAACATTGTGCATCATATTCATGTTTCAATATTTTCTACACTTAAAAATTAATTAACAGTTATTTTTATAAAGTATGAAAACAATTTGATTGTGTTTTCTTAATTTTTAGTAGGTCACTCGACCTTTTTACTAAAATAAATGTCAATTACAAATAAAAAGACAAACTTTGAGTTATATTAGGCACACCATGTATTGTATTGAGGCATGATTGACTCTTACATATCAAAAATAAATTGTGGATCATTTTATTAAAGTATAAAAAAATAAAATTCGTTTACTTAGTTTTGAACTTGTCACCTGTATTTTTTACTAAAATTTCATTTTAAAATGAAAACGTCCACTTTGAATCATATTGGTCACATCAGGTTTATATTTGATGTGAGACTGATTCTGATAAATCAAGAATGACTTTTGTATTGTTTTATTATATTATCAACACAATGAAAGTGTGTTTACTTAGTTTTTAATGAGTAAAATACTTTTCAATATAAAATGTCAATCTTCAATTGATAACGGATTCATTGAGTTATATTAGGCACACCATGTTTCAGATTGAGTGGAGGATAATACATATAAATCAAAAATTACATATGGATCATTTTACAAAAGTATAAAAAAAATATTAATTCATTTTCTTGGTTTTGAATATGTCACTTGTCTCCTTTAATAAATTAATGTCAAATTTAAATAAAAAGGCACACTTTGAGTCATACTGATCACACCATGTATTAGATTGAGGTTAGTATGATTAATTAACCTCAAAATTTAGTTACAAACCATTTTCATATATTATAAAAACAATAAAAATGTTTTTTATCAATTTTGAGTATGTCACTTGTCTTTTTTACTAAAACTAATCACATCTTTAAATAAAAAGACACACATAGAGTTATACTAAGAAAACTATGTATCATATTAAGGTGGATATGATTATTAAATTTCTAAAAAGAATTATGGATCATTTTTTTAATGTATAAAAAATAATATGAATTATTTTGATCAGTTTTGAGTTAGTAACTTGTCTTTTTTTTCTAAAATTAATGTCAATTTGAAATAAAAATACCCATCTTCAGTAATTCTGAGAACATCCTATATTAGATTGAGGTGAGGCTAATTCTTTCAGGTCAAAAATTAAATATGGGTTGTTTTAATAATGTATAAAAATAATCCAAACATGTTTTCATTGTTTTTAGTATATTACATTATTTTACTAAAATCAATGTCAATTTTTTTAAAAAAAGAAACACTTAGAGTCATACTGGTCACAACGTGTGTCCGATTGAGGTATCGCTAATTCCAAAAATTAGAATGTGACATGGGGATTATTTTCCTAAAGTATAAAAATAAAAATGATTTGTTTTCTCATTCATTATTAGGTTATGTGTGCTTAGAAATAAAATCTAAATAATAAGTTAAAAACATACTATTAGAGTCATAACAAACACATTGTCTAATAATTGAGGTCTGGTAGATTGATTATCTTATGTGTGTTTTTCTTTTAACTGTCTTGAAAATGATTGAAAATAGAGAACATGTTATATCTAGATGGAATATGAAACCCCTCATTTCCTAAAATTCCCCATCTAAAACAACATGTTCTCTCTTTTCAAGCATGTTTTTAGATAGTCGAAAGAAAAATAGGACATCCTAAAAGATCTATAAAAAAAAAGAAATAATATTTAGAAAAAAAATAGTAAGGAAATTAACTTAAAAAAATTATATAATATGGTGAAATATTAACTAAATAATTTTTAGGAATTATCCGTTTCATAATGTATGTATACATTCTTGACCCATTTCCATGTTTCTATTATCTCAGTTTTAGTCTGAAAGTCTAAGCTCTCTTATACATGAGCAGCCTCAAAAAAACCACCCCAAATTGAGAACAAGAATCCAATTGTATAAGAAAACATTTATTATTTTATTAATACTGTAAATAAATAAATTAAACATAAATATGAAACAATACATTAAAAAAATGTCATTTGTAAACTAATACCATATAATTTGAGTCATTTCGGGGATACCATGTTGAGTGCATGATCATAGTGCATGAGTGGTTCATCCTCGTGAATGAATTCATTTCTTCATGATCTCTAGGAAAATTAATATATTAAGTATCAAATAAAAATTATGAAGAAATTAACTAAAAATAGTAGATAAAATATTGATAAAGTGAATAAGATAAATAGTATGAAGTCACATCTTTATGATATATGTTTACATTCTTACACGAGGTATCCTCCAAATTTTTTCTATAAAAATAGATTTATTTTTTTGAATAATAAGACTTTTGAAAGTAATTTTAATACTTGAAAAACATAAATATTAAATGGATTAATAGATATTTTAAAAGTAATACTAATTATCTTAGAAAATACCTCTTCGTGGAGGCTAGTTTTTTATAGTTTATGATATATCTCATAAATTTTCAAAAATAAGAAAATATTTTTCATTGGTTTATGTTGGAAATATTTGAAAAATTGATATAAAAAATTATTTGTTTTATATGTGTTTTAATAGTGAAATATTAATATATATATCCTAGTACTAATCCACTTGTAGAAGCTGATGAGCTTCTTATACACATGGATTGTCTACATGCCATGATTTTGATAACATTTAAACAAAACCCTATCATAGAGAATTATCATTAAAACACAATATAAAAATTTTAACTTGAAGTTTAGTTTTAAAACCTCAGATGTAGTGTATTACAAATTGATAAATGTGATCACTTGTGGTCACGTTGTTGGGTATCCACGTAGTGAATCAAGAAAATAAATCATTAGATTATCCAAATTGACCGTAATGAGTACCCAATGTTTATTAAAAAAGTAATAAGTAATAAAAGGAATAAAAATATATTTTATATAATTAAATCTTATAGTTTTACCCCTATATTATTAGTAATAATAATATTTTTTCACACCTATGTTTCCATTGAAATGTAGTAGCCTATTTTTCCAATATTGCTTCAATTTGATCTAAATGAAATGAGGTCAGTTTTGTAGAATTTTTTTGTTGTCTATTGAGTACATTTTAATTTTCATATGAATTTCCATTCAAATGGCATTTATATACATGCCTACAAAAATAATGAATTTTATTTAGTCATAATTAACATAGTAGACCATATATTGAAAAAAAACATGAAAACACACCTCATGTATAAATTTTTAACTAAGACTCATATCCAGTCATACATGACTATTTCATTTACATTATCAAGAGAAATATAGTATGTAATGTCCTTTATATAAATTTTTTCTTCAAAATAAACTATGACATTACTAATAATTTTCAACCCTGTATCTATGTGAACCTTTAATGTTAGTAAATTTGGGAATTAAACATGAGGGGTAATGGTGCATTGTGAAGATATTTTTGGTTTTTCGGTTTATCCGTTAGATATTTTTTATTATACCATTTGTTTCAGCTTATTACATTTGACTATTTGTAAAAAATTTCAATGATTTATAACTTTTTTCATTAATTGTTTAAGGTTTAGCAGAAAAAACAAATTGGAAATTAATACCTTTTATCGATATCTTTTTTACAAGATCTGATTTCCATGCTATGAATGGTCTAATAGATTTCTCAACCATATTAATATATGTTTCAACATGTAGTATTGGTATCTCAGTGGTCCTCTCATGATATATTCTAATCCATACACTCAAAAAAACTTTTTGAAGTTGTTTTTTGTGTTTGGTATCTTCTTGGATATTGAACACGGTAGCCCTAGTAACAAGGCGATGGTTGGGTATTGATATATATAAATCATAATGATTTTCACCTAGTATAATATCATTACAGTAATTGTATCACTATTTTAGTAATGCATATTTTATAGAAATAATTATGAGAATATTGATTACCTTATCTAAGATAGCTTTTTGAGGGGAATAGATCGCCTCAAAGCTGTTGGGGGTGGTGAGAGGATCTTCATGTAGTGGTTGTTCATCAATTTTTTTCACTTTTCCTCCTACACATAACATTTTCTAGAAAATCATAAATCCAAGGAAATAATTATTCAATAGATGTTAATAGATTATGCATCTATCCCATTTATTTATCTTTATCCCCTATTCTTCTTTTTATAAAAATATATTTGGGGTGTCACCACAAAATCTAACCCTCTCATGCAACCATGCTATTTTGGATGCTTCAAGGTCACTGATAATAGTTTTTCATATGGTATAAATGATGATGATTCATGTTTCTAATTCAAATAAAAAATATAGGATTATAAGTAGTCATTTTTTTATACTAATTTAATGAAAAAAAATTATTATGTCATACTTACACATGCATTAAAAACTTTTGTAGTGTTTTCATCTATTATAATCTTATATTTATTTACACATGTCTCCTTATATTGAAGATAACATGGGATGGAAGTGTATTTGGATTTGGATTCATCAATATACATATAAAAAGTGGTAAATAATTAGGTTGTTGTTTCATGTCACATAAAAGTATTATGGTGTATTTAAAATATATACCAATTTTTTTCAAGTGAAGTGCACCCCATACTTTCTTTATGATAGTGGTACGTTGCTTTTTCTGTCTATTTCATATTTTCATCACTTATCTATTAATTCATAAATTAAAAATTCTTAATCAATGTGATTAATATACATATTATAAAGCAGTGTATTATTAGCCATAATATACCTGAAAAATATATATCCTCACAATGACCAGTAAATGCATCCATCAATTTTTGTCTTATCAGGTGTTCATAAATTTTCAGTGGGTGGGGGTTTATTTTACCATTATCATATTTGACATAAAACTTCAGAATAATTGTGTAAAATACTTTTTAATTCCTTCCATCAAACATTAATACAAATTTTCTCCAAGATCCATCAATTATAAATGCACTCTGTAGGGGATAATGAAGAGTAAGTAAATGTTTTATTATTATTTTTTAGTAAAATAAAAAAATGGTATCATAATTTTTCTATAATCTCTTCCCAAATTAGTGTCTTAATCATGGAATCATTATGCTTCTATGAATATATATTTATGGGAATGCACTTATGAGTTGTGAGCCCAATGAAACTACTGAACATGGCCTTTTGTGGGTTAATAACCTTGGTGTGTGAATTCCATCCAAACATTAATTTAATGCCTTTGTTTCTTACATTAATAATTTTTTTAATACTGTTACGCTATGACACACCTATTTTTTTAGGGACACATATTTTTACCTATCTACCATTTCCTAGGGTTTAACATCATCAATATATTTATCCTCTGTATTGGTAGCATCGACGTGTGCATAAGGTTGTTTTTACTCTATATTGGGAGCACCAGTAGGTTGATAAACCTGTTATTCCTTGTTATTGGGAGCTTCGAAACATGAAAAATTCATTATCTATAGATTTGGTTAGACATTTAATTTATATTATGTAAATATAGGAGTGAACATTTAATAATATGAGCTAACATAATATATATTACAAAAATATATATATTACCTACTTATTGAACTATTATTTTTAAAGGTTAATGGGATTTGACCCCTCTATCGTGTATCCAAATCCCTTCATTGTGGTATCCACTGACATACAAGGCCCAATATATATTAGGACTATATTAAAATGATTGTGCTATCCCAATAAAAGGGTCATACATAGTTGAATTTTAATCTGACCCTTCATTGGTTTTGGTCAATAACAGAACAATAGAGAACATTATATTTGTGGTATCTAGAATATAAAATAATTTTACTACCTATTATTCCTTTGTAAATGGTTTGTCTTTATACACTTCCTTAATGAAATCCACTTTCACAAATACCAATTCAATTATTTTATCAACACTCTTCTTATCAACCCTCTTTCATTGAAAAATAGGCGCTTTTAGTATTGTATAATCCAACTATCTTATTTTTATAATTATTTTAATGTATGACATATTCATATAAATTAGATTTATGTACTTGGTACCAAATACATGCTTCTCTTTATCCACAAGTGTAACTCCACTATTTTTCATGGTACTGCATTTATCATGTTAATTTTTAACGAATGTATAACCATTTTTAGAAATGTAAAGGGGTTTATCCCTTTTTATTTTAATAAAAAATAACATAATATAAATAGGATGTGGTCATGTATATAAACATCCGTCATAAAATTAGTCATCGGCCTAGATTTTTCTAAATCTTAGCTCTATGCTCAGGTCCTTCATCATGTCTAGAAATCCAATTGATGTGTCCATACTAAAAACCTAAACCTCTAGGATGACGAACCTCCTCCAATTTTTCAATTTATAATAAAGGCCTTCAATGTCATTATCCTATGAGTTAGATTTTTCATCATCTGATTGTGTCTCAACTCACTTAGATGGGTCATGAAGAACATAAAGCTCATTGTCTTTTCCTATAAGGTCATGCACCTTGTATTCCTAGAACCCACCATCCTTCACATAATTAAAATAATCAAGCACATCAAAAGAGTTTCCACCTATGTCATACCCAAATAAACTGGTGATACATGAGTATTTGAATCCAAATTTCCCTATTTAAAAACTGGATCATTTTTTATAACATCTCTTTAGGCCTCATCATATAGAAGAGTTGTCGTAGGTATTTGTGTCATCTGTGTAACATTATAATAATTAGATGCATCCTTATCCTTTTGAATTATATATTTCAATGATCTATCATTACCTGAATAATAATACTACCCACAACTAGGAATTAGAGTTTCATCTTGTTTACCAGCATACTTACCTCTTACCTCTTAATTCTCACAATGTTGATCCCTTCCATCCCAATTTAGAGATGAGAATATCCATTCCAGTGTATATTTATCCCTAAAAATGGGGAAAATAGTATTCATTTCCTCAATAAATTTCCTTACTTTCAAGATCCAATTATAATGGGGTCAACTAGTTATTGCATTATCCCCTGATTCATTGAACATTTTTCCTTACACATATATAGGAAAATGACCTGAAAATCTATGGTTGGGAAGAACATTGTAGTCTTGTATCTCAATGTTATAATCATCCCTTTCACCTTTATTTAATGTTAATGGGGAGTCAAAAGGCCATTTTAATCTATAATCCACTGAATCCTGAACATCCTTTATCTTTTTTACAAATATTTTTCTTTGGTAGGCACTACATCAACATTAACTTTTCCTGTTGATATGTTTTTCTCCTCCAACAAGATAGTAGGATCCTCATCAAAATCTCTATTAAGGTTATTATTTCCATGAAATTCAACAATGTCACCCCATTTAGATGAATAGGCTACCTTTTGGGTTCTTTCATCCTCATGAGGTGACTCATCTCTCACTACATAGATTCCATGACTTAATGGACTAGAACAACCACCAACAAAATCAACACAGGAGATAAGTTTTCTCTTTGACTGGGAACCTCATTCTATTTTATCCTACTCACTATTAATAATGTCCTCCTTAATAGAAATGGGTATTATTAATGTGAAAAAATTAAT
This sequence comes from Viscum album, assembly GCA_963277665.1. NCBI lineage: Eukaryota > Viridiplantae > Streptophyta > Magnoliopsida > Santalales > Viscaceae > Viscum > Viscum album. Next base: position 43,656 of record CAUJRU010000339.1, read on the forward strand.
CTAACGACTAGACTTTATAAAATTATAATGAACCAAATTTATATGACATTGATCATAAGAGTGTCAAATGTTGGATAATTTACAGAAAAAGATATGTTTTCTCTAAAATTAAACAAAACTCTCAAGAATATATTCCACAATCAATAAAATGATTATCTCAATCAGAGGATCACATAGATACTTTTTAATAAATATCCTTCCCATGTTCCCATATCTCATACACTTGGTTTCAACAGCAATTTTGATAGGGATTGTGACAGTAGATTCAATATCACATAGGATTTGAAAATCCCAAAAAAGAATCAAAGGCCCCTAATATGAATCCATTACTGAGTAATTGAAATTTTTATCATATATGGATCAGAAAGAGGGTACCAATCATGGAACCTCATATTACCTGGATTTAGAGAAACAAACCCATATCCCTAGGCCCAAGTCCCTATATTTCAAATTATCCAAGGTAAAGATGAAATGAAAAAAACACTTACCTATCGAGACCATGAACCTTTCATCGGAGCCCCTTGCCTTTTTAAGCTTCTTTAATATATCTTCAAGCTTACTGTGATGATATTTAGGCCCCATTATATGTCTCCCAATTATTTAATGTTTTCATTCTTTAAGATGTTCTTCTAGTATTTTATGATTCACCTAAAAAATGACCATCGAACCATTTTTGGAAGTTTTCTTTTTTATTCCATTTTTATCTCCCTTGGAATCAAAGAATATCGAATTATTCATGGTCAAATCAAATAGAGTTATATTTTTTATTCTTGAATATAATTCAAATTCACCTAAGACACATCTCTTATAGAATCCTCTTTTGAATGATTCACGCCGTTCTTTGACACGATATTTGTGTCAACCATGGTCCTTGAGGGGCCAATAAAAATTTCCATAGTATCGAAAAACTAATCAATATTAATCACCATAGAATCATAACCATAATACTAATTTTAGTTTAGAGTAAAATAATCTTGAAACTATGAAACCTTCATTATAAGTTAAATACATGCACACTCGGTCCTCTAGATAGCCATCAGTGTTCTTTTAAAATTGAATCCTAATTTTCATCTGAATCATTAAAAATATTAGCTTCAAACCATACAATAATTAGTTTATTATATTTATTTTTTATCTATATTTCATCCCTTTATGGATTAAAACTCCTAATAATTTATTTTTGGGTTTCAATATATACGGAAACCTATAAACTATAATGCAAAATGTAATGGTGGGGTTGATTTTGATGAATAATAGTGATTTTGAAAACTTATATTCCAAAAATTCCATCACCAAAAAGCCATCCAGTGTGATGATATTTTGGTAGACCAATTATTTCCGCACTACATAGGTATTTTTTATATAATTAAATATCTCCCTCAACAATATATTCATCCACAATACAACCTTCTTTATGAATTCATTTTTGGACATACCCTTTCAAAATATTCATATATCTTTCAATCTGGTACATCCATTTATAATTTATAGGACCACATTGTCAAATATCTCTGACAAATTGAACCTTCATATCAAATAATTATTGATATAATAAAATTCCCAATTTACATAATATGATTTAAATTTCCTTTTCAATGGTTGTAAATTTCACCAAGTCTATAACTTTTCTGCATATGTCTTTGAAAAAACAGATCTTGGTTAATGTGTGATATAAAATCTTGGAAAAAATGATATTTAAATCTACAAAAAATAGATCTTACATCAAAATATGATATTCATTTTATTTCAAACCCTTTATCATTAAATCATTCATTGGAAAAATATTCACGGTATTATAGGAATACCCTTATAGAACTCATACATCATTCAAGAAGCTACAAAACTAATATCTCTCATTCATAAAAAGAGTGCAAGAATCTAGAGAAAGAAAATCTATTTTAACCCTTCACTATCACAAAACCATTCTATATTCCCATATCAGTCATGTCCAACTTAGCCTTGATTCCATCATCTTTTTTAGGGGAATTTAGTAATTTTCTAATGAAATTATTACATATAATTTGATCAACATGAAATACATCATGAAACATTATGATGTAAAAAAATTATTGTATGGAAATTAAAAAAAACTAATATATTTTCGAACCAGTTTTATAAGGTTTTTTAAAAATGGTTTAACAAAATCAGTGTCCATATATTTTACTTTCTCAAACATTTTATCACTTTTTAGTGGAGATGGTGTGGTACATTTTTTTGAACTCCCATCGAGTGATATCATCCAAGACCTATTCTCATGTCATCAAGGTCAAAATTTTGAATTTCCTAGAAACACAGTCTTTGATGAATATTAAAACCTAATTGACTACATAACATGTTCACAAATTACACACCCATGAGTTCCTTTAATGATATATCTTAAAAAATTCCATAATCAATAAATTAATTTATCATCTTGTAAAACATGTTTCTAATTGTGATATATTCATTTCCGTAAGAATCATACAAAATAACAGCTAAATACCATAATAATTTCAAATCTTTGATCAATGGAGCTAAATAAATAGCAATATATTTACTGAGTTATTTTGGTCCTAATATAAGCATAGATAACATATTTTTTTCATTTCATTCATAACCATGGTGGAAAGTTATAATTTACGACCTTAAATTTTGAAGTAATGTGAGTGATTATTTGAAAACCAAAAGGATTCACTACATATGTAGATAGCGCAAGATGACAGCTTCTTATCTCATTTCCTAATTCTGGAAAATCATTTTCAATTATTTTCCATAGAGGAGACTCTAAAATGTAATGATGTTTCCCATATAGATTATTTATTCCCTTAAATTTCCTTATAGTCTCCTCACTTCCATATAGTTTATTAAACCTTGAAGTGATTAGAAATCACCATACAACATTCATAAGACATGATTCAACTTTATTGTATCAGGAAGCACCACAATTTGGGAATTCTTTAAGTGATTTTTGGTCATTGTAAAATAATATATCATGATTTGGAAAAAGCATGTATTTTTTCAGAGATCATACACATTGAATTTATCATTTGTTTAGCATCATATTTTTAGATAGGAAGATCATTAACTTTTTGGATCATATCATTCAAGAGAGCAAGTAGCTCAATAAAACTAGGATCACTCCATCTGTGGCCAGTTTTTAAATTATATAGCTTCAGTAAGGCTAAAAATGATATATATTTAGTAAAACCAGCATACAATTGCATCTTTTCAAAGCTCTTTAACTTCTCATAAAATTTATACAATCAATATGTTCATATTAAAATATCATTTTCATTTCCTCAATACTATATTTATCATTATTCATACTAATAATCACATCCTTGATATGATCTTCTTCAATGTCCACACATCTAATAATATCAGATGATCTATAAAATACAATGTTACCCTAGTCACTAGTTATATTCACTTTTTCCCCATTTTTAGTCCAACATTTTTAACTTTCATATATTCCATTAAAGATTAAGTGTTCTTCTAACTTCTCTGGACTAATTAGTCTTGAATAACAACAACGTAAACATAGAAAAATGATTTGAGAAAGTTCATATTCATTATTTTTTTTTGAAAACATGATGACATCTTTCACCCCATCTTCATACTCTTTTTAATATGATTGGAATCTATCTATTTGCTATTCATATACATTATATCTTATTCATTAATATAAATATTTAACAAAATAAATAAATACAGAAAAAATTGTTCAAATAAAATAGACCAAACATTTGAATGTTTGAAATAATTTCAAAAATATTTGAAGGAAATGGGTTATTGAATTTACGAAAAGAATTATTCAACTATTGTTGGGTGTTATCCTCTTAATTTAGCAAAAAAGGTTACTAGTACCTGGTATGGGAAGAATTCCAATTAATACTGTTCATGAAATATAGGTGCATGTCCATAAGAGTTGGGGTATGAGTCTCAAGAAAAAAAAATTAACTAAAAAATTCTAAATATATAAAGATAGTGAGGATGATAGTTTTTACCTTAAATATAAATGTTCCCAGGTTAGGGATTTGGAAAATCACAAGGAAACATTTCAAATTTTATTGAAAAAATTTGAAAAAAGTAGTATCATCTATCTCATCCCTACAAGGAGCTCCTTGATTGGTTTGATCATGAGAAGGCTTGGTTGAATGGTCTTACATAAAATCATGTTGATATAACTCTTACAATTTCTATATCCAAATCTTACATTCAATAATTCCTTGAAAATGAAAAAATATTTTGGTTGGAGAAAAGAATTTTATTACCTATTATCTTCCATTGAGGCCAAGGTTGTGGAGTGTGGTTATGATGGATATCATATGGGTTAGATAGAGTTAGTGTAAAGCCCTTACCACAATGTTATTATAAATCTATATTATATAGGAGGTGATATACTATGTATCTTGGAGGTATCTGAAATTTAATATGATCATATAAATATAGATACAAACCTTTTTTCTTACACATGTATGCATTTAGAAATATAGATACCACTAATCTCATTGCATTTATAAATATAGATACCACTCAACTTTTTGACACATATTTTAAGAATTGTTACAAAAGGAAAATGAAATTAGTTACTTTAGTTTGATCCATTGAAACATTTTTTATATTAGATTTCATTACATTGTCTTTGGTTTCCATCATTTACTGTAAAATCTCCTTCCACTTACATTTTAATTCATGCTTCCCAAAAAAGTGAATATCCCAAAATTTTATGTTTTATTGATTTTATCAACTATTTAACTATTTAAAATTTTATTTGATATATATTATCCAGCATTACATCTTCTGTTATGGGAGATTAATTATTCAAAGAGGTCATAAAAATGTGTACAGTGTACCACATCGAGGTATGTTTTGATTTATTTTCATTTTCGTTTTTAAAATTATGATTCCATTAAACTTTTGATTTTTTAAATTTAGTAATTCAAGTTTCCATTAATATTTTGATTTTCAAAATTTAGTTATATATATATTGCTTCATATTATGCATGCATACAAAAAATTAGTTATTCATTTTATCATAGAGACTCAGGAAGTACTCTAAACTAATTTCTAGATATTTTTGGACATTATTATGGTCTCATTACTTGTCTCATGAGTTGTTCATTAAGAAGAAGAGTATTTAGGTAATTATTCCTACTCTGATTTGTTTATTTTGTAATTTGTTCCATATTTATAATATTTTTGTCCAAAATACATGTTTTATATCTATATATACAAGAAATATTAATTCTCATTCAGTATATAGTTTTTAGGAATATTTAAATTTTTTAGAGTTAATACATACACTTAATATGTAATATTTATTTTTTGCTTTAATTTTTTCAAATTAATGTGAATTATTAACTTTAAAAAATATGGCCCTTTATAAACTTAATTGGTATCCTCCCCTCAACCAATGGATAGACTATAAAATTAAATCCTTATCATGCTAGTTTGAAAATGTAACTATAAAAGTAAGATGTTTATTTTTTATAAAACTAGTCACACAAGGTCATCATTTAAATTTATTTTTACCCAATGTAAATAATCTACTCATTTAAGGAAACCATGCTTTAAAAAAATTATTATGTAATTCTATTTATAAAAAAATGAGTAGTTTCCAATCCATGCATTATAATACACTTAAATTTAAATTAATATAAGAAAATAAATATTTTAACCCAAGTTAAAGAATACAATATAATAATAATAATAACTTTTAATATTAGAAAAAAACCCTGTTGATAATGAAACTAATACACAGAAAACATGAAAACATATAGGCACTAATAGTATCCACTAAAGTAGATGAAAAATATTAAAATATAGGCTATAATAGAATCCAAAAAAATTAGTAGAAAATTAGAAAAGTATAGGTAAGAATAGTTTTCAATAAAGAAAATATGAATAATAAAATATAATCTATATGACACACTAAACTAATAAAAATAAATAGTAACATGTCACTAGTCAGCACAACACAATGGGCTAGTGGAGTGGTGTAGTATCAGGTATCTAGTCGGGATGAAAACTAACCTAGTAGAGGGGATTAATCTCACATCACTAGTCAGAAAGATAAACTAAACTAGTGGAGAGGTGTAGTGTCATGTTATTAGTATATAAGATTCAAAAACCTAGTAGAAAGGTGTAATATCACACCACTAGTTAAAACAACATGATAAGCATGTTAGATTAAAAAGTATTATTTCAAGAAAAAATTATCATAATAAAACCAAATTTTCAAAAATCCAACTGGTCATTTGTAAACATCTCTTGAAAATAAAACCACATAAAAATAAATTATAAAATCCTTTGAGAACATTAAATTCTTTCATAAATTAATCTCAACTATATCCAAACCAAAATAACAAACAAAATATCCATGAAACACTTCAAAACATATTAACCCTCAAGGTAAAATAAAAAATAAAATCTCATCCTTTATTTATAAGAACGTTTCCTTAAAACATGAGTATCACCCCTTTAGGATCATAACGAACCAAAAAAACATTATAATCTTGAAAAAAAAACTTAAACAACCAATAATGAATTCAATTAAGAAACAGGGCTTCAAGATAGTTGAAAACCAGTTTTATATCATTAAACATGAGTGAAAGTCCCATTAATTTAAAATTAAAACCCAATGAAAATTATCATCATAGGGTGAAACCCACTAATTAATCATGATAGAACCTGAATAGTGTGAACAATTGTTTAACCTATATTCTTATAAAATTTATTAGTAAAAATAAATTACAAGCATAAGAGAATGGAAGCATCAATGTTAAAATAGAAGAAAATCACCTGTAAAGAAAAAACATTCAATAATCATCTTTCTTTTTGTAAACCACACCTTCTTTAGGATCCACCTTGACTTCATGGGTAACTTCCTATTTTAAATTTCATAGGAGGTTTTAAATTTTTATCCTTGTCATCCAAACTTGACTATTAATATTTCTCATCATGGGGCTCCGTGTCTTGAACTCAAATGAAATCAATTTTTTGTACCAAAATAGTGTTGTCTTAAAAATTGTTGAAATCTTCAAAAAACAAATATATGATTTGAGATCTAGATAAGATATCATTCAATGTAACACACTTATTATCCATGCTATAGGAAAATAGGATAGTAAAATTTGTTCCCACATCTTTCTCTATTATTTAATCTTATTCCCTTCTTGAGGGAGAGTTTAAGGGAAAAACAATAATTTTTCTAGACTTCATTTCATAATAATTTTTAGAATTAGCTTTCTACATATGTTCCCTTTTACACACCTCAGTAAAAAAGGTCATTTTAAGTATCGGTGAGGAAGATATGGTTTTTCTAAGAAAAAAAATTGAAAACCCTCTTTATCTACAACCATCATTTTACCCTTTATTTTGATGGTGATGAGAACGTCCGGACTCAATTCATCATCCACATATATTTGAACACTATCCTCATAATCAGAATACAAAGAGGAATATTCTTTCTCCGTTGAACCATAATAGTTCCTCTATGTAGTATCATACACAACATTCACCTATTCAGTTGAATCATCCCATGATATCCCTAACTCTGATGATTGGGCACCCGTATTTCTACCTTTAATAATATTCAGCCCATCAATAGTAGAAACCACCCTATTTTTCTCTAAAATGGTGCTTATTACATAACCCATAGATAACCTTCCCACACTCTCCAATCCATTAACTTTTTCATAACCTGACCCCAAAGGGACTGCATCATGTATAAGGGTATCAGCATAAGAGACGATCCTTGCATAAACCTATTTGGTCATGCCACCAGTGCATCCATCCACTATCGAGTCCCTTGTAACCTGATGCATCCCATATTTTTCTATACAGTCAGTAGTAGAAAATTTCAATCCCACATATTCTTACAATCATCACTATCATTTTAATCTCTCTTATAATATAATTACAATAGACTCCTTTCAAATTTATCAGTCAAATTATTGATGGATTTACATGCCTGAAAAAAGTCTGGCCCCCTCTCGTATTTAACTAATAATTCAATGTGATTCACTATAACAACAAGGATTAAAAATTCAATTAGGGTAAGTGAGAAATATACCTCAATAAGAACCCTTGTGAACCACCCATTTAGGGAACACTCTGTGTCCCTATCAAATTTTATAGGTAATCTAAGGGACAAAATAACATCCCATAATTTTTTAGGATTCCCGAAAAATCAACTCAAACCACGTATACATAACCAATATTGGGTAACTGAGTTCTTGACCTTCTTGGTATCAAATAGAGGATCCCAGTCTCAAATCTGTAAAAAAAATATTTTTATAGTAACAATAACATGTCCCTACGTTCTATTCTTAATATCTTGTGAGGGGAAAACAAGATGAATGAAACCCCTCCCAATCAAAACAATATTCCAACCATCAAAACACCATATTATAAGAATATGGTCCCTAATATGTTCAAGTCTACACAAGTTTTCATCTTGTGTAATAACAATATTCACAAGAATTTAGTACATGCATTATTCAATTCTGTCTTCTAGGACCTTGGAACTCACATCAACAACTACCAATGAATTGTTTTAAGTGATTCAAATCATCGATGTACCATATTCACTCTAAGGTCCATGAAGAAATGATGACTCTCAAACCCTTTTGTCGTAGAGTGTGGTGTGTCCTCATGACCCTTCAGTGAGGATACCATAATAGAATAAAAACTAAGTAGAGGAACTCTGGCCCAATAATAAAATTCTAGATCCTAGGGAAACACCATTTCTCACCATGAAACCTCGAAGAATCCATGGTTGTCGTGATCACCAGACAGATCCAATCACATTTTCCTCTATTAATTAAACATGATAGGATTCATAATAAAATTTTAAAATTATTATAAACCATAACAAATCATGGTTAAAAATTTAAAAATTCAGGCATTGATCAACCAACCTTAAATTCATCTCTTCCATAGGGTACCACACAAAACCACCAAAAAAAGGCAATAGAAACCCTTATAATTCAATTAATATCTATTAAAAAGAAACCTAAAATTTAAATCATGCTATAAAATCTTTTGGTCACACAATTTATATTAGGTAATGGAAAAATGAAGGTAATGAATAAGGTGAGGTGGGGGAGGGATTTGATGTGTATTATGCGGAATCATAGTTTTGGGGAAGCTATGACGGGTGGTGTGATGTGGTGAAGGGTGTATTTCATGGATACAAAACCCATAAATATATGATAAAACTCTGTCAAATATTTAGAAATAGATCTGGAGCTGAAAATAAAATAAATTAGAAAATATCTTATATTTGGAGAGGATCATCATCATCATGAAAAATTTTTATTCAACGAGAAGAAAGATACACACAAGGGGCCGCAAAAGTAGGATGAGGAAGAAGAGACTATGAGGTTATAAATAGTGAAGGCTAAGGGAATCCCCTCTAATAATGTTGATCAACATTGGTTTCAGACTTTGAGTGGTGTGAATGATAAGAGCCTCCGGAAAAGAACGATCAAGTGAGGCTGGGTAGTTCGCAGCTTTATTTCCCTCTCTCCATGTATGGGAAACTTTGGTATTTATGCCAAAGATATCCCAACACTTCCAAATGATATACTCGATATAAAAAGGAGCACTATCGAGGCCCTAGAGAGTGTTAGAGACTAGCATGGTATTGGTTTCCACCTCCACTGGTTCCACTCCCCTTTGGCTACACACATGGAGACCTACCAAAATAGTCCTCACCACTACAAGAAGGGATGTACCATGACCCAACTGGATGAAAATGGTGAGAATTACTGAGCCATTGTAGTCACAAAAGATACCTCCACCACTCAAGATACCCGAAATATAGGAGTCTTCAGTTTTGAGCTTGAAAACATGATGAGGGGGGTTCTATAGAACCCAATTTATAGTGGGGGAAATGTAGACTATAAGATGATTGTGCATAGAAGGAGAAGATACTGAAGGGTGGGAGCCTCTCTCCAGGTGCTGATAACAAGGACCATATCAAGTAGCAAGCTCTTAGTTCTAAAAATGATCATTTGAATAGATGAGTCCACCCCTTTATTCAGGTACTCATTCTGTGCCCACTATATGAACCAGTAGCCAATATGCAACACCAGAGAGCACGCTCTTCTCTCCGGGCCCTCAGCACCCGAGTCGTTGAACCAACAGGCATGGAAGGATTGGTCCACCATTATTGGAATAGAAAATCCAGTTAAATCACCAAAAACCATCCACACCTATATCACACAATATCTTTCGAAGAAAAAATGATCTCAAGTTTCCTCCTTATTCCACTTACAGGAAACACATCTGGAGGACATGCTCACCCCACACTGTTTGATGTTCTCATTTTTAAGAATGGATCTATGATGGATTATCCAAGTAAAAAAGTTTAATATTGTGGGTATGGCCTTATCCCATAGAATTTCACTCCATACATCCACCGATTCTTGTGTGGCAAACGGATGATAGAAATCTTTGGACGTGAAGAGGTCCTAAAATGATGGGGTGAACACGCACCGATTGGGAGCTATAGTCACCTCGATGAGGTGGAACCGATCTGTCTGGTTCATATCAAAATTAGTGTTGATTAAAGGTTGATTTTGTCTGGCCTCCATGAAGGAAATGTTGGTGATAGGGAAATGCAGGTACCCAATAACCACCCCACACGAGTTGTCATGCCAAAAAGAGGCGTCCCCTGTTCAGATGATCCAGTGAGTTTGAGGTATGACGGAGTTTTCTTGAGGATTAATCTTTCACCAAATGGTGGAAGTCACCCCTCCCTAATACCCTTGTTCCCAACGTAACATGCATGAATGATCATTCCCCATAACATCTATTCCCCCAGCACTTCCCAGGCTATTTTCACATGCATGCAAGTAAGGGCATCACTGAGATTTCGAACGTTGATACCACCTTCATTGACAGGTCATGCCATCTTATACCAGGAAACCTAGTGGATTCTTCCCTCATTAATGGGCTCCCATTTATATCCATAATATATCATATCCATGTTGTGGATAACCCCCCGTAGGGACCTTAATAGCAGATAGAGCTTGAATCGGGGTGGCCATGAGGACACTGTTCACCAAGGTGATCCTATGGTGGCAGGTATAGGGTTCTGTAAGTACAACGACAACAGTAGGGTTTAGTGAAAGCATGAAGGTGTACAATATATTAATCTATTAGGGTACATTTTATAAAATCATATTATTATTTTATCAATGATTTCCAAAAATAGATAATAAATAGTAGTTTTATAAGAACTAAAATAGTAAGTGATGATAAAACGAGTCTTTATCAGTGCTATAATTCTATTATTGATAGAGTCGTTTTTTGAATTCTTTTTTAGCAATGATAAAGATCTACTTATATATTATATAATGTTCTTTGGGGTACAATTACTTCAAACACACACACATACAGGCATGAAAGGTTAGTCATAGCCCCTTCAAGTGATAACCTACCCAACTAACCTCTTTATTACATAATATATATTTGGACCGAAGGCCCCGTCAAAATGTTTCCATTACATGGCGTGTAGGTACAGATATTTTTGGATCATAACCCATTCTGTAATTAGTACTGCTACAGTACTCACCGCTACTACAATTCTCACCGCCGCTATAGTGTCTTCATTGCTATAGTGCCTCCACTACTACAACCCCACTAAATTAATGCTACATTAAACTAAACACAATAGAACCGACTTGGGATAATTCACTCTCCATGATGCGAGTAGATCTTGAAATTAACAATACATTGATGAATTTTGATTCCAGTGATTTTCTCTCTATAGTTCAATTAAATTATTTTAAGGGGATTTATGCATCATCTTGTACATAGATCGTTGATTTGGGATCGAAAGGTGTTGGTTCATCATGCCTTGGTTTGGTGTCAGATGTACAAAGCTAGTAGATGATCTTATGAAATCCAAGGAGAATCTGGTGGGGATAAATTTGAAATCCTTCTAGGTTACGACCCCTTTTCCTATTGAAACAAATATTTTTTCTGTTCCAATCATGTTCGTTAAGTCCCTTCTGGTCCTAGGTATTCATCCATAAGGTCTTTTGATGGGATTTTTGTTCATGAAAATCTCTGTTGGAAGATCGTGTGAGAAGGAGATACAAAATTTGTAGAAGCTACATTTGGTATTCTATTTGAATGGATCAATGAATATAAGAATTAAACTATTTTTCATCATTCTCTATTATAAAGGGATTTTTTAAATATTGATATTCTTAGGAAGAAACTTATTGAATGTTGGGTATTTGATGATCAGAAAATGTATTCTCTAGGTAAGGGCTACTTTCACACTCTTTTGGCATTAGATCTGTTCAAGTCCATGTCCTGGGTACATGGATTCATCAATATTAACCCCGAGATTAAGAGACTACATGACTAGGATCCACATTTTGATCCCTTAAATGTCAAGAATTCAATCTCCCAGATTTGGATCTATGTTCGTGGTTTGAGTTGGTTTTGGTGGAACCCTCAAATATTATGGGAAATTGCATTGGCTATTAGAGTTACCATTAAAATGGATAAAAAAACTTTGAAAGCAAGGTATAGTCACTTTTCTAGGTTTTAGGTTGATGTTGATCCCATTTCCCCTTTGGTTCAGTAAATTGTGTAGACATCAGATGGCATTAGATTAGATCTATTGGTTGAATATGAAAAACAACCTTACTTATGTAAAGGATGCAAGAACTTAAGAAACACTTATGATAAGTGTCGTAGAAGGATAGTCTGTATATTTTTTGGGATGAAAGGGCACTTTGCCAATTTTTTCTAGAATAAATCCAAATCTAGAGCAGATGTGTGGTGGCTATTGAAGTCAGCCCATATCCTTTGGTGGACCCTATTTATAGTGTTCATAAAGAAGAACATACCCCTATTGTAGGGAATCCCCCTTTTGTTAATGTGGTCAAGTAATTCTCTACCTCTAATCTTAGTGGTTCCAAGTATTTATGGGATGAGATGGCTAATAATAAAAAGGTAAATCAGATTGATGGTGAGGATGTTGTTATTCCAATGGAACCCTCCAATGGTTTTAATATTTTGGAGCATCATATACAAATTGATGTTGATAGGAAACTAATCCAAGAACACACTTTGACTTCCCATTACAGGAAGGGTAAGGGTAATTTATCCACACTTTCAGTGAAGAATATTGTGTTAAATACTTAACAAACCCCTTTGAGTAAAAATATGGTGCAGGTTACCACCTCAAATAATTTTTATGTGCTTGATCTGGTGTAGGAAGTACCAATTTATAATAGCTGCATAAAGTCGATGCCCCCTCATTAGAAATTGGTACTCCTACTGTTATTGAGGAAGATCTCTTGTAGAATACATTTGAGTTTGAGAGGGAAGAGGTAGAATGGGCTTGGAAATAACCAATGACTTGGAGGAAAGGTCATCATCAAAAAAATAATGGTCGAAGACATAGATTGGGAGGACTCGGTTGCAATACCAGGGTTTGGGAGTATGGCTTCCAGGACTCAGCTCACCCTGCAGTAGGATAAGAACATGGAGTAGTATATTTCACTCATCAATCAAAAGTATTGTCTATCAACGTGGGAGTCTTCAAATGATGTTGTAGATCTTGGTCATGATTCTGATCATGACTATGGTGGTTTTTGACATGTTGTCTCTTTCTTTGGATGAGGGATTGTCCCTGTGTTTAACCCTATCCCTCTTTCATTTGTTTTCTTTATTTTTCTTCTAGTTTTAATAAATTGATAGGAGCTTCAGTTTCTGGTTAGACCTCTTTCATGTGTGTGTGTGTATATATAAAATTAAAATAAACATATTTATTATTAAAATATATTTATTATAATTTTATAACTACATATATATATATATATATATTACTAGTTATAATTATAAATAAATATTTTTTTAAATATTTTTATATAATTATTATTATATTTATGTAATTATATATATTTATATCAATATATAAATATATATAATTATAAATAAAATGACTATAGTCATTATTTGAACATATTAATTATCATTTTATAATCATTAATATATATATATATATATTTTTATTTGTAATTTAATTAAAATTATTATATTAAAAAAGTATTTACATATAATTCTAAACAACATAAATATATTTTCATTTAAATATTTATTATAATTTTATTATTATTTAAATATGTATTTATTTATATATAATTATATACTAAATAAATATATTTAAATAATATTTGTACATAATCATAAATGTATTTATATAAATATATATATTTATTGGTATATAATTATGAATATAATAAATATATTTATTATACTATTAAAATTATTTAAATATATATATATATATATATATATATATATTTATTTAACTTCAAAAATTCATTTTTTTTAAATCACATATATTTATAATTCTATAATTAAATATTTAAATTACATAAATATTAAATTAAACATTTAAATATATTAATTATTTAATTTTCAAGCATATTTTAAATGTTAAAGCATAATAAATTAATATGGATAAATATCATTCATAAAAATTGCAAACATATTGAAAATATTACATGTATAGTAAATAAATATATGTATAAATAAATATTAAAAAATGATTAAAGATATTTTAACATTATTAATGAATATATAATAATAAATAAATGAATTACATTAAATTAATTGAAAAAATATTAAAAAGTAAATTCATAACATTTATGTGAATTACTAACATACGTACACATACACATCCAGACACACACATATATACATACACACATGTATATACACACATAAACATACATACATGCATTTATACATGTACATATATTTAAAATTTTTGAATATGAATATGAATATATATTTAAAGATATATATTCATTTATATATTATATAATTGTTTAAATAAAATATTAATATATTATATTTATTTTAATTATATACATATTTTTTAATTAACTTATATAAATAAACTATTATACATTTTGACTAATATAAATTTGATAATCATTTATATATAAATTTTGAAAACAAGAATCATTTTCTATAAAATGTTATATAAATCTTATTTATATATTGCTTTAATATATATATATATATACATATTGTAATATAAATCATATTTAAGAATATATAAATTTATTTATTTATTTATTTCTATTTGTAATTATAAATAAATATATTTGTAAATGTTTCTATATAATTATACATACATATATATAATTATATATTTTAATTAATATAAAAGAGTATATGATTATAAATATAATAAGTAAATATTATTTTAATATATTTATTTTAATTATGTAATTATTTAAATATATTTATTTATTTATTTATAATTTTAATTATATAGAAATATTTTTATAAATATTTTTATATATTTATTGTATTATATATAATCATATAATTATATATATATATATAATTATATATATCTTTATGAATGTGTAATGTGGAGGAGATGGGGTGGGATGAGAGTTTATCTCTCTTCAACACTGGTGTTTAGGTTTTCTTCTTTATATTATGATGAATTCAACCTCGTTAGATTGTTTCAACCATAAAGAAATCTTCATTGGTCCCTCGTAGAGGGCGGATGATGAATTCAGATTAAAGAAGAAGGTGCCCTCGCGTTCTTATTCGGCTGTTCAAGTGAAATCATTGCAAATTATGGGTTTTGATAGGTACTTCCATAGTGCTCGTAGTGGTAACTCTACTCCTAATAATAAGATCTCATGGAATGGATCAATTGTGATGGTTTAAGTGAGCCCTCACTCCTTTCAAGATCATATAGATTCCTGTCAGTTTTCAATTATTGCTCATCTTAGTTCGCATATGAATATTTCGTGGATGTATGAATATATTAGGAAATAACTTTAAGAAATTTGGTGTTTCAGTGAGAGGAAGATGGTGTCTCTAGGAATGAAGTTATATCATTTCAATTTCTTCTCAAATTATTTGAAACTGAGGGCATGGAGCTGTGAAATTTTCAATCTAAAACATGTGATCTTGAGGATTTAGAATTGGGATCCCTAGTTCAAACCTTTTATGGAAAAAATACAGTTTCTTAAAACTAGATTCATTTTAAAGGACTGAGATGGGTATTTTGGAATCCCAGCATCTTATGGGATGTTGCTATGGCTATTTGGACACCCATAAACCTTTATAAATAGACGGAATTGGTTTGGTATGGTCATTTTTCTTTCATTCTATTTGAATGTAACATGTATCTACCCCCTTGTTGATACATTATTTTTTATTACTGGTAAGTTTATATTCGATCTTGAAATTGAGTTTGAATATGTTCCTAATTTCTATCTGAAATGTGAAACTGTTGGGCATGATAAATCAACTTTTAAAAGAGGATTGTAATGCTATAACTTCAAATGATATAGGAATCTTGTTAAAAACTATAAATTAAAATATCTTGGTGATCTTATGTTATTATGTATGGAAGGAAGGTTGCCCTTGATGGTGTGAAGGACACTCTGTCACCCATAAATGAGAATCTGTTTCAAAACCCGCACTTGGGTTCAAAGAATGGTAGAACTGTTTCTTCAACTGATGTTGTGGATGGTAAGTCTAACAGCCCTATTGATGGGGAAAAAGTGGGGGTGTGTTGCCCTTGGGTGATTTCACACCCTCCACTCACTTGGAAATTTTCCCTTACATTATGGGGATCCTACTACGTGGTTATAAGAGTGTGTGGGTAGTCATGGTAGTGACACTTAGGTGGATCCTGTTGTTATAAGGGAGGAGGAGTATTTATCAAATGGCAAGATGGTTAGTATTCTCTTACTTAATGGGGCTTCTGTTGGGTGATTTTCACATGTGCAGGTTGCCCCTACAGCGGTTATTGTATATGTTTCCCCTGGGATTTCCATCAGTTCTATTACTTTTATTCATGGTGACTCATCTGGGAACCTATTATCATTGCAACATACCTCCGGTAGCCCTCTGCTAGACACTCAAGTTCTAATACAGAGTTCTGTTGCTGATGTGTAGGTTGGACCTGGATATATAGTATAGGCGACATTGTCTATTACTACTTCTCATGTGGATATTATGTCTGTGACTTCATCATGAAATATGGACACAATGCCTGATGTCCCTAGAAAATTTTTGTTGGATGCTGATGCTGCTACTTCAATAGATTTTAAAGTATCATTGGAGGCTATTTCTCCACCCAGTACTGTTGATGTGAAGCCTAATATTTTTTAATACGTTGGAGTCCATCAACTCGCTTGATTTTGATAAACTATGAAGGAAATAAAGGAGATAAAGCGTACACAAGTCTTATCATGCACATTTACTAATGTATCGAATTTGGTTAAACATGATAGTTTGTAGAACAATAGATTGGGAATCTCCCCAAGCATGTCATTTTGGATGATAGACACCCTATTGATGGTAATAAAATTTATTTTGAGGTTGTGACCTAGGTGGGATTTAAATTTCATGAACGTGAGGACACTTATGATCAAGGTGGTTCTTGGAAGATCCTGAAGCTGTGGAAGAGGGGAAGGCATCTGAGAGGTCGAGGAGGATTTTCATGGTCGGGGAGTAGAGAAAAAGGATGACATTTGTTATTCTGTATTTTTGCTGATGGTGTTTCACTTAAACCATGAACTCTCTATATACACTATTTTTTCATTTATAATAAACTTTTTAGGTCCATGATATCACCTATGGTCCGAACATATCTAGTATATATATTTATATAATTATATATATAGTATTTGGGGTTTGAATTAGTGGTAAAACCAACCCCCTAATACTACATGAGGTTGTGGGTTCAAAACCCATTAGGCATAGGGTGTTGTAGTAGTACTATAGGAGTGGTGTGTGTTATAGGGGTTGCAATACTGAAGCCCCAACATGCACTGTAGATGCGGCGGGTGACACTGTAGTAACGACAAACAATATAGTGATTACTATATCGGTTGTAGTATTGTAGCAGATATTGTAGCAGTTAGGTACTATTCACATAATGGTCCTTTCGGCCAAAATTTGGGCCCTATGGGCCATGTTATGGGCTTCATGCCCACTGGGCCCTCGGGTCCATATATATGATGTAATAAAAGCAGCTGGTTGGATGGTTTATCCCTTGGGGGGGGGGCTATGACCAACCTTTCAGGGTTGTGTGGGTGTGGTGTATGTATTTTTGAATGTAATTATTCCCCGAATAAACTAATATATATATAATTATTTATATATATATATAATTTTAAAAAAAATGTTTGTGAGAAAGTTACATGACTGACATAGGTATGAACCCCCTTAATAAAAAGTTTGTGAGAAGGTGCCTGGGGGCCATGAAATAAATTACAGTACATATTCTAAATACAGAGACTTTTAGGACTTATTTATTTCTTAGAGGGTAGAGTAATACACATAAGAAGATTGTAATTGTGTGAAGAAGCTTCAAAGGACGATTGTTCATCAAATCAGAGAATATTTTCTTACTTTTTGTTGTTTATTATGATCTCATTGTTGTTTTTGATTCCAAAAACATGATTAGTGGCTAAATTTGTTTAGGGGAATAAGATTTCATTAGTTTTTTGTGTTATATTGTTATTGTTAATTTCATATTGATTGTTAAATTTTTCTTAAATTATTATGAGTCGACCAGGGTTGGTTATGTGGTACTATGTAAGGTGCCTATTCCCTAACAATGGAACTGGCATAGGTTTGATTCCTCTCACACTATAATTTAGCTTGGTGTGTATGGCTCGCATGTGGTGGTTGGGCCCAGGAAAGGCGTGGTGTGACACCCACCTATACCTACTTATCCAAGAACACATTTTTTATTTGAGGTTTGGCTTAGTGGTAAGAACCCCATAATACTACATTAAGATTGGGTGTTCAAACCCATTGGGCGAAGGTATTAAAGCGACATTATAGTGGTATTGTAGCAGCACTGTAGCAGTGGCAGAACTGTTGTATTAGAAATAATATAATGGTGGTGGGCATTGTAGTAGTAACCGTAGTGGTGAAAACACTATAGAAAGTACTGCAACAGCCCATGATACTATAGCAGCACAATTCATTGGTGGACCTTTTGTGTCAAAAAATTGGTCCTACGGTCTATGTAATGGGATTTCATGCCCACTAGGCCTACATGCCTTATAGTTGGCATCATGGCTACTGGGTCTACAAGCCATGTACTGAATAAATAAGGCTTGATGGGTGGATTATCCATTGGGGGTGGATTATGCCCTGCCTTTCTGGCCTCTGTGTGAGATGTGTGTGTGTGTTTAATTTAATTCGACCCCCAATAATTATTAATAGCATTAAATTCTTATGAAAAAAATGTTCTTCAAAATGTCATGAATATATGTATATTGATCAAAATTGAATTTTCAACTGTAAGAAGATTTTTTATAAAAATATTTACACTACAGTAAAGAGGTATTAGAAGTGTGTTTTTTTATTTGTATATACTATAGTTTAAAGTGGAGTTACATGGTTTTGCAATGGTTATAAAAACCACTACATATTTTATGGTTGACAATAATTTAACAGTGGTTATTATTTTTTAGTATCAATTTATATATGTGTTGTATTTGGAGTATTTAGTGACATTTTTCAATTAATTTCATGGATATTTAATTTTTTAAAAAATAAGCCTAAAATAAAATAAATTAAATGAACATAATAGCCACTATATTATATATATGTGATTATATTTAGCAAATTTGTATGATAAATACCTCCAAATATATGTTAATGTATCCATTTAGCTGTAGTTATCAAAAATTTTTGCTAAATAAATTATTATTATTTTGATATTTAATTATATATATATCAAAAATATACTAAACTAAAACATTAATTCACAAAAAACTTATTATACATGCACCATAATACATCTATAGCCATATATATATGACATCAATCAACCCATACCTCATTCATCAATATATACATTTAAAATATGTCCAACAGCAACAATCCATAGCTTATATACATCCATCTCATGACCTCTACTGCATCCATCTACATGCACATCATATCATCAATTGGAACTAACCACATCATCTAATCAACTAAAATAAAGAAGAAGAGTAAAATTAAAACTGAACATAATAAATTATAATTACATTTGAATCATTGATAAGAATTAAACATACTACTAAAACTAACAACTATCAAGAATTCCTTCTAAATAATTTCATGGATCAGAACAGTCAACCTCTTACCTACTTCCAATATCAGTCACCTACAATAAAAACGAAAACATTTAACAAAATAAATGTGAAAGACAGAAAACATAGAATATATTCAGAATGTTGCATATAACATTTGTTACTTTTTAAATAAAAAAATAAATTTTAACATAAAACAAATAATATATAATTCATAAAACTTTGAAAACATAAAATTTTATATTTAAGATATTATTCAATGCTTGAAACTAAAAAGGAATAAGTATATAACAATCTAATCATGTTTTAAAAAAGAATTTGGTGTGATTGAAGTTTAATTAATAAAAAAAATTTAAATACTTTGATTATCCAATATGTCCTATATTTCCAAAATAATTCAACAATTGTTGTATCAGGATTTAACATCAATATGGAATCATTTTATTTTGTTTTGACAATTATACACATTTTTTAGTGTTTTAAAACACAAAAAATCTGTTTATGGGCATCCCAAGAAAACCATAACTTGTATTGTTGTGTTTTATATTCCTAAATTTCAAAAATAGATCTACAGTTGTTTTCTATGATTTCCTGAACATTCGATATATTTTTCTTGATCTTAACCCATAGAACCCGTTTTAAAGACTTTGATATCCTTAAAAACTATTTATTGAGTCATTCTGAGAACACCACATTTCATATTGATGTGTAGTATATTCATACTCATTAAAACAATTGAGTTTTCCAATTATTTCACATCAATATATGGTCGTTTCTATAGTTTTGACTATTATATTCATGTTTTTGTGTTTTAAAACACTAAAAACATTTACAAGAGTCCCAAAATATCCATAACTCGGATTTGGATTCTGCCAATTACTATATTTTAAAAATAAATATATGGACATTTTTCTTCGATTTTATAGCCATCTGACTTATTTTCTTAGTTTTGGCCCCTAACATACATTTTAAAAAACATTGGTATTATAAAAAACTATTCATTAAATAATTCTAAGTAGATAACATGTTTTATTGACATGTTTTATGTGCATACACATAAAAATAACTAAATGGCTTTTACCCCATGATTTCATGTCAATTTGTGGTTTTTTTCTATTGTTTTGACTAGTACACACATTTTTTTGTGTTTTAAAACACTAAAAATATGTTTTCAGGTATCCTAGGTAACCCACGACTCAAATTAATGTTTTGTTTGTTTCAAAATTTAATAAAATTAATCTACTGACATTTACTAGGATTTCACAGCCATCCAACATTGTTTTCAGTGTTTTCACCCACCACACATTTTTTAAAAGACTTTTGTATCTTTAAAGATTGTTTATGAGTCATTCCAATAACACAAAAAAAATCATATTGATGTGTTTTCTATACATACATATTACAAATAATTGAATGGTGGTTTCCCCTTAATCAACCTAAATATGAGATTTTTTTATATGGTTTTGATCGTTACACGAATGTTTTAGTCCATTAAAACACTAAAAATTAATTTACATGTATCCTAGGAAAACAATAACTATAATTGTTTTTTCACCAATCCCTAAATTTAAAAAATAAACCTATGGTCATTTTCCTCTAATTTCATGTCCATGTGATGTTGTTTTTTTATTTTATCCCCCAACATAGGTTTTTAAAGATTTAATATCATTAAAAACTATTTATTGAGTAATTTCAAGCACATTTTATGTTGTATTGTTGTGGATTCTATATGTACATGTAAAAAATTACTCAAATATGGTTGTTTCTTGATTTCACATCAATTTATGTCATTTCATATAGTTTTAACTGTTATAAATAGGATTTGTTTTTTGAAACACTAAATATTCATTTATGGGTTTCCCAA
The DNA here is from genome assembly GCA_963277665.1 of Viscum album. NCBI lineage: Eukaryota > Viridiplantae > Streptophyta > Magnoliopsida > Santalales > Viscaceae > Viscum > Viscum album. Next base: position 65,616 of record CAUJRU010000339.1, read on the forward strand.
GAAAACCATAAATTGTAATTATGTTTCATAAATTATCACATTTAAAAAAAATAAATCTATTTCCATTTACCACTTATTTATATCCATCTGTCATCATTTTCATAGTTTTAACCCCCTAAAAAATGTTTCTAAAGACTTTGGTATTATTAAAAAAACATTTGAGTCATTTCGAGTACACCACATGTCATATTGGATTAATTTTTATGAGTAAACATCGTAAATAACTCAATGGTGTGTTTCCCATTATGTAGCATCACTATGAGGTCATTTTAAATGGTGTTTAATGTTACAAGAACATTTTAGTGTTTTAAAACACTAAAAATGTGTTTATGGGAAAACTAGAACAACTGCAGCTCGGAATGTTGTCTCATTACTTCCTACTTTTAAAAAATAAATATATAGTCATCTTCCTATGATTTTATGACCATAATATGTCATTTTATAGTTTTTAACCACATCACACTTTTCTTGAAGACATTAGAATCATTAATAATAGTTTATTAAGTCATCTTGAGCACACCACAAGTTGGATTGATATATTTCCTATGAATACACATCATAAATAATTAAATAGTGTTTGTATCATAATTTCATGTCAATATGAGGTTGTTTTATTTTTTTTTGATAGTTAGATACACATTTGACTATTTTAAAACACTAAAAAACATTTAGGTGCATCCCGAGAGAACTGTAACTTGGAATCACATGTTATTGGTTATTATGTTTTAGAAATAAATTTATAGTCATTTTCTAATTATTTTATGGTCATCAGATATCAATTTTCTTTGTTTTGACCCCCTCACACATGTTTTAATGACTTTTGTATCTTTAAAATTGTTTATTAAGTCATTTCTAGAACACCGTATGTTTGATGGGCACGTTTAATGCATGTACACATTAACAATAACTCAACAATGGTTATATCATGATTTCACATTAATATGAATATTTTTACATGTTTTTTTCCATTTCACCCCTATTTGAGTGTTTTAAACCCCAAAAAAATATGTTTACGACCATCTTGGATAAACCATTACCCAGAATGATGTGTCGTTAATTCCAATATTCTAAAAATTAAACTAATTTCATTATAATATTTTTTTACATCTATATGATGTTGTTTTCAAGGATTTTAACCCCTCACACATGTTTTTGAAGACTTTGGGATCATTAAAACTATTTATTGAATAATTCTGAGCACACTGCATTTTATATGGATATGTTATCTACATGTTCACATCACAAATAAATCAATATTGATTTTCCCAAGATTTCGCATCAATCTGGGCTCATTTTTTATGCTTTTTACCATTACACTCACAGTTTAGTGTTTAACAACACCAAAAATATGTTTACACACATCCCAGGAAAATTGTTACTCGGAATGATATTCCATTAGTTCATACATATCAAAAATCAATATATGTTAGTTTCTATATGGATTTATGGCCATCTGATATCATTTTTTTAGTTTTCACCCCCTCACATGTGTTTTTGAAAACATTAGTTTCTTTAAAAATAACTATCACATAGCAAAACCAACATAACAAGCTTGAAATATTTTCAAACTTTGATAAAATGATCTATAATTAAAATTTTTTGTGTAATAATTGACCTCACATCTATATATGGCATGATGTGGTCGTTGTGTCTCAAAGTGTTTGTTTGTAAAACAAAAGTGTCATTTTAGTTTAATTTTTTTTCAAATTGTAAAAGTCTATAAAATGATCTCATATTGTTTTCAAACATTAGTAAAATGATCCATATTTCATTTGTAAGGTGTAGGGATTGATCACACCTCAAATAGACATATGAAGTTGATAGTATGACTCAAAGAACATGCTTTTAATAAAAGTGTCATTTTACTTTAAAATGCTTGTAACATAGTCAGAACTGATAAAACGATATCATGTTGTTTTAAAACATTAGTACAATGATCCATAATTAATTTTGTTATTTATACTAATTGACCACATGTCAATCTAACACACAATGTAGTCTGTATGACTTAAAGTGCATGTTTTCAATATAAAAGTGCCATTTTTTCATGTGTTCATTAAAAAATGTGTTAATGGGATATAGATTTTATAATTTACCTCTACAAGATGAGCTATAAGGATGGAAATTTCTTCAATGATCATGCCCATTATCCTTCAAAATACATAAACTGAATAATTTTTCTATTTCCAATCACCATTGATCCTATGTTTTCCTATAAGAGTCATGTTCTTTCCCTTTTTCATTCAATCTTGAAATTTCTTTTTTTACCTTCTAATAAATGACACATCCCATACCCCCATTGGGTGTAGCAATAAATCAATATAATTACCTACCAAATACAGCTGATGGAGTAGGACTAGAACCCATCCCCCATACACGCTATGGATTCTCTTTCCGAAAAATGATTTCAACTACATCATTCTGACATACCTATGATGATTGTGACGAGTTCACATCCCAGGATTCGTGAATTTTAACATGTTAATACTAAAATGTTAACAATGAGTTTTTAAATTATCCTAACTTCATAATGTTATCAAATTAATAAATTATTCATTACTATTTAATTTTATTTCATTTTTATAATAAAATAATAATGAAAAAATAAATTATAATAATAAAAAACCATTAATCTCATTTAATTAGGGCCATATAGATTGATCAAATGACGTAATACTGGAATCGTTTGATTTATATAGCTGACACCATTTAATTGGGTTTAAGGATTTTTTGTTGTTATAGATTTTTTTTCAATATTATGTTTTTATGGTAATGATATAAAATGAAATAGTAATGAAAAGTATTTACTCCAACTTCTTTGGTAGGTTCTTTCATAAAACTATCATCGGGTTTCCAATGAACATTAATCCACATCTCTATATGGCCAACAGAGTGATTTGATTCGTTATCCTTTATAAAAAAAATATACAAGTTAAAAAAAATCTATATTTATAATAAAATAATATAAATAATAATTGATAAAATAAAAACCAAGATTGATATTTTTCTCAAAAAACTGTAAGAACAGGTGATATGAGGAATGAATTATTTCTCTCGATTCATAGTATTTTTTTAGATAATCCCTCCAAAAAAATTAAAATAGTAATTAAAACTATAATTTTATTGTTTTCATGATATTTAGAAACTATAAAATATGGAATTACCTCATGACAGTAATCTCTATTAATATCAATAAAAATATTTCACTTCTCATGATAAATACCTTCAGGCACTTTCTCATACAGTTATCATGAGCTTAGAGATGTTTTATTGAACTTATTCTATAATCTCTATTTAAAATCTCTTCATTTATTACCCATAATTTTTAGAGTCCAAGGGTGTGAAACGGATTTGGCCACATCAAAATGAAAAAACATCTAGAAATAAAAAACATAACACTTTATATGTATATTAATAATTTTACAGATTTATTTTAAATTAGTTATCAATTATTATTAAAATAATATTAAAATTACTTGATTATCAAAGACCACAATTTTAAAAGCTTTGGGAATATGCCTCTTATCCTTATAAAGAATAGTAACTCTCATCATCTCACAAATAAGATACCGAATAATCTATCCAAATATTTTAGTGGCACCAATAGTAGGGACCTTAAACTCATCAAATGTAATTATAATCTTGATCTCTTTCATGTACTAAACATTATCTATGTTTATATTTATATCCCTTCAATTTTTATCATTATCTATTTGTCAAATATAGTAAACAATTAATTAATTAATTAGTTTTTTTAAACTGATATACATACCAGAAATGGTAACTTTCAAATATCTCTTAGATAGAGGGGTTTACAACTTCTCCATCATCGAAGGTGCGTCGTGTGGTGGGATACCAACAAAATTTTGGTACATTGTTATCTCACTAGTAGTCTCTAATACAACAAAATCACTCAGATCCACTAAAGTTGATGGTAGTGGTGGTGTGCTTTGAGATTTCGATCAATATGGATCTCAATTATTTTCTCATTATTACTGGGATTCAAATGGTTTAGATATATTAAATGTATAATTTTTTTAAAAAATAAATTTTTTTTACAAAAAAAAAAAGAAAATTTATAAAAAATTATATTTTTAATAAATATATTTAAATGATAAGTTGTAATATTCTTTAATTACCAATTTACACATTCATTTATCTTCATCTTCATTATCTTTATTGTTATAAACCTCTATTACAAAGGGTGATCGTTTTCACTCTCCTGAATGTTGTATTGTTTCGATTTTTTTAGGGAAAAATCAATGTTTTTTGGTTAATGAGATTCACTATCACAAAGTACCAATTGATCTTCAACACCCATATCAAACAAGTCTCCATGATTTAAGTATAAAATAACACTCTATACTTCATATATTTCATCATCCACACAATAAACCATCTTCACTTATTAAGCCATGATAAATAGATCATGATATGCATGCTCACTAGTATGGATCAAGTGAGAGAAGTTTGCAGAAGTAAAATATAATGAATATTTCATTATACCCCTAATAATGTTGACTCTCTTTCATTTGAATAATATAACTAAAAATTGACCATGATAGATTAATTTGATTATATGAATCATCTTTATATATTATCCCACCTCTACAAGTTTAAATACACCACAATATTTGATTTTTTAAATCATATTTACAATAAATTGTACGAAACTTGAATCCATGAATATTGTAGCCATCGAATCTATTAGGATGGATTAGAGGACATCAATCCAAAAATAACAAAACATTTGATATTTCGGCTCAATTATTAACATTATTTATCTATAAAAGAAGATATAAGGTGTTACTTTTAACATACAAAAAATAATTACACATCAATAATACGAATATGAGTATATATTTACATGATGGGGAAACCATTCAATAATCTTCTTATTAACAAATTTTTTTTAATTCCATCTCATTTTAATATCGAACCCTTTATCACCTCTTTGTTTTCAGTATTAACTCATCAATAAATTGATCTAGAGTATAACTATTTAGTAGAACATATCAATGTGCATATAGGGACTATTTTTCAATCAGGTAGAATTTGACCCATTTCTAATTGGTCATCCAATAGTTGGAAATACAAATTTTTAGTTTTTCAAATTAAAATTACTAGATACATCACATCCAACATTATTGAATCTAATATCAATACCATTTAAATTCTTAGAAAATAAGGTCAATCACTCATTGGCTTTGTAACCTTGATAAATAGAGACTTTTAGTTGAGATTTATTCAACACATATGATTTCAATTCACTTCAATACCTGATGAAAAAAATCAGAAACATATTATAATAATTACACAATGATTTGATAAAACATATATCATCCATGAAAATAAAAATAATATTAATGTACCTATAAATTGGATACATCCATCAATAGTTTATTGATCCACCATGTTTAGGTTCGTTATCCAAATGAATAGTCAAATGAATCATGAATGTTGAGAATTAAAGGAGAAATAACATCTACAAATGAAAAAGTGTAAAAAATATATATCTTGAAGTTTATCAAGAAGAGTTGGATATAGATTTTTTCCTAAAATATCTTAGAAAAGGGTAAAAAGATTAACAAGAACCGTAGTTACTTTTTATGATAAAATATTATTCAATTCCAATTTAAACAACTACTCCATCAAAATATGTGAGTTATGAGTTTTCAATCAATATAATTGTCAATGTTATAGGTCTATGTACTTTAAAATGTTACTTGAATATCCATTTGGAACTATTAAATTATTTAAAGTTTAAAGGAATACGTCTTTCTATTGATTTTTCATTGAAAATTTTGATAAAGGATACATTCCATTCTCATTTCCCAAAAACCATTATTTATATTTTTTGATTATAAATCATTATCAACATTAAGGCGATCCTTCATTTAAACTAATAATTAAGCAATGTAAAAATTAATTTGTCATAGATATTCTTCTCAACATGCTTTAGATCAAGATTATGATATATAAAATTAAACTCCCATTAATTAATTATAAAAAATATAATCATTTTATTTTATTTTTGTGTTCTAGATACTTTGCATATTGTACTTAATACCCCTTTCTACCTTCTTTAATCTAGTTATATTTTCCAAATTTTACAATAAAATTCAATAATTGTCCCAGTATTAATTAAGTATATAATACCTAATATGGATTTTTAAATTCAATATCTTTATTGAATTGTGTCCTGTTAAACATAAATTAAGGAAAAGCATCAAGAAATTGATGATAAAACCTAAAACACTATTTTCTACTATGAGGTTATCATTTAGGTTCCAAATCAAACTTACAAACTGGATAATCCAAATCAGTATGAGTGTTCCAATTGGATAAATTTTATTGTCCAATAAAGTCAATAATTTTTCTTATTAAAGAACCTAGAATTTGGAATAGTCTTCTCATTGAATCATCATATGTTTCCATGATATAATTACATAATTCTTTCAGTTATTTGATTACCGGTTGAATCTATACATCAATCTCATTTATATAAATTTACTTTCTAGGAATAATCATCAAAATAATGATAGAAGTATTCTTCATACCCATCTATGAAGGTTTATTATTATGGATTAGAACAACTATCCAGATATTATAATTAGTACATAAAGTACAAAATGGGATAAAACATCATAATATAATCCAAAATGTATATTCATAGCATTTAAATAAAAACTTATATATAATGAATCAAACTCCTTCCATGATTTTGAATCTTTTGGATGTCTCATCAATCCATCAATTCTACTATCCAGATGATGCCACTTCATGGCGTATGCAGTATTAGACAAAATGAATTTTCTTTGAAATAAGGGTTTCAGTGGGATTTAACATGGTACAATTGAAGTTTTTTTCTTATTAAATTTCTTCCTAGGGTTGCATAATTGGAAACCCTTTCTCACCTCCACTATATATACCACCCCTCTTTACCTCCTCTACTCACTCATATCAAGGATTGTTCCTAGAAAAAATTCTACTCAAATATCTCTCTAATCCACTATCCCTCTTTTATCAGCCCTTTTTCTCTTAAAAATACCAAATCTTATCCCATAAAGAGGTTCTCTTGGAAGATATATTCAAGAGGTAAAATCGTCTTTTCGTTTCTTTTATTTTCTATCAAGTTCCTTTATTTATTTTTCTTTTCTCATATCCATTCTTCCAAATGTTATTATTACTCCAATATCTTACATGTACTATAATTTTTTTATTCTAGTGTAATATTTCATCATCATCTATCATTTTCCCTCCTTTTATACTAGAAATGAAAACACCATCCGAGATGTGTTAATTCATCACATTCACAGATGACGGGTTTTCAATTTCCTTTACCATCTTCATTTCTGGTCATGAAAACGTTTTTTTGGTTCAAAAAACTATAATATTTGTATTATGTCTAATAAAATGTTCTGGAATATTTTTTACACATGATATTAATTTATAAAGCATACTCAGTTCGTTGTGGTAAAAACACCAATTAACCCAAACGGTTATCATCGATGTTTTATATAATGATTCATCCTAACTATAAACAAAAAAATGATTTTTATAACCATGTAATATTATTTATGTTCAATAATAACTTACAACTTCAATTTTGGTCAACCATTCTCATCTTACATGTCTATCCTTACATGTATATAAGTAACCCAATCAAGAAAACCAAGGAAACAAACGCTCCCAAAAAACGAAATTGAACCTATTAACCCATAAAAAAAAGTTTTTAATAAACATAATAAGGTTTTTATAAATAAATGAAAAGAAAAATATGTTCTATAAATAGTAATTAATTAATTTAATTTGGTTATCCTGGAAATTAAGATCAAGCGAATGACACCGTCAGACTTAAGGTAAGGGATTCTCCCCAAACCTCCATTATTCATTCAGGTTGTTCTATCATTATTGTTACCCTAATGAAATTATCTATTATATATATTCACATATTATAAATTATATTTATATTATCTGAACTCATTTATAAAGATTCATTCATCATTCTCATTCAGGGACATACCAGTTTTTAAATGATTCCTTTCTCAATTATTCCAAATAATCAAGTCGGTTTTAAGGGAACCTTCTGAATTATTAACCATTTTCAAGTACACTATATAATATATTTGTTAAAAACAATTATTTTTATAAAAAACTCTTTTTATTATTAAAACCATCTTGTTTGACTTATAGTTTTATATAAAAGATTATTCCTTTTTCTATTTTAAATTCTATTTTGTATTTTCCTTAAAAGCACACTAAAATGTTTTAATGCTACAATTTCATAAATAATATCCTTAAATTTTGTCACTTATGTTTGAAATAAAATACCATGATATATTCCTATCTTACCTTATGAGTTTTCATATATGTTTTAACTCCTTTATTTCATGGACACTTATATGATACTCCCATTTATTGTACATTATGACCTGATTATGATATCCATTTCTTTCCATGTGTACCCATATATTTATGTATGATTGATTATGTATGATTCATTATGTAGAAAAGATATTCATGAAAACGTTAATATGGTTTTTCTTATATATCACTCCAATCAATCGAGTAAATTTTATTCTCATGAGATGTTATGTGCAACGGTCTTGGTGGTTAGCCTTGAATCATGCTACCATGTGCAGCAGTTTTTGTGGTTACCCATGACTTATGCTCCTATATGTGAAAAGAGCCTTGAATCATGATAAAGTTGTGTTTTATGTTTCTTCAAATTACAATGAATCCATGTTTATATGATCCCATGTTTATATGTTATTATTCCATATGTTCCATGTCATTTTATATCATTATGTCATGTCTTCTAAACCATGTGCTAAATCATTATTCTTATGTTTATTCCCTTTCATTGATTTTTAGATCTTCCATTTTTTAATGTTATCCCTAAGTTATACAATAAATATGGTTGATAAAAATAGAAGTTAAGAGATATTTATGAAGATTAAATAAAGAAATATTTTATTTAGTTTCATGTTTTCAGTTTTATGTACCTAGTCTTCCAAGACATTAGAATTTATGATCCTTGGTTATGCTTCATTATGCCTAATATCATGTAATGATATGTGTAAATGGTTAGGGTTACTATAGTTGGTATCAGAGGATGGTCTAGTAATTTTTGGAGATTAGGGATAGATAACTTATAGTAAGAAACTTGGGGATAAGACTTAGTATAAAACTACATTCCTAAATTTTGGAAAGTATAGAGTCAGTGGTTTATCAAGAAAATACATCCATGTCTGGATATGAATATGTTGATGTAGCTCTGGCACTGTTGTATCTAGGGGTAAAACCTGAAACCACTACTTTGAGCTACACTCGAACAAGAACTGGTGCACAAAAGTGGGCCTTGCTTTACATCTGGTTTGACACTCTTGTGTTATATGTTTTTGTATATTCATAAGTTTAATACGAAATATTATTATGAAAATAAAGAGAATCCCATAATAATATATGTTGAGAAAAAGATCACGGATAACCTAGATTTAAACCTAAGGAATCACAATTTATCATATAATTTTCTTTTAATAGTTTATGGTTTTATGTATAAAGTCCCTTTTTATACTTATTAGATAAGTATTCAAGACCTCTAATTTTATGTTTATTTTTATTGTTTAATGATTAGGAATAGATGAACATGTTCCCATAATCAAATTGATAGTAAATAGGATGATTTCTCTAATGATATGCTTAGTATGATGGTAATGGGTGCCCAAATATTTGTGACAATACTTTCTCAGCTGGATTAAGTTATGAATAATAACTTGAATCATGTGGAGTTTCCACCTCCTCCAATGATAGCGCCAGTTTCCATAGAATCCTTCATACAGAAAAATCCTCCCATGCTGAGTGGATATTTTCATCCCCTTCTCACAAAACAGTGGATTAAATCCATTGAAAATCTATTCTATGTACTAATGTGCTTAGAAGAGGATAAATTCGTACTTTATATCATTCATTTTGATGGGGAAGCTGATCAGTGCAAGACACTAATTAAGAATATAAAGTACCGGGAAGAAATTTATTCCATGGATTGGGAGAAATTCAAGAATTTTTTTTCAATAAATATTTTTCCCAAACCCTCTATCTCAAGATGGAAATATAGTTCCTTGGACTTAAGCATAAGGAAGATGATTTTATTGGGTTGTATAAAGAAAACTTCCCAAGGATTTTAGGATACACCTATGGATTTTTCATGCACACCAAAAGCAAGTTGGATTTCTTCTTTAGATAACTAAAGCTGAGTCAACTAAAATTATTGGTGGTTCATGACATTGAAAGTTATAAGTAGATTGTTAGTTGTGCCCTCAAGGATGAAATGGAGATCAGAGACACTCAATGGTCTCATGGACCTGGTGAAAAAAAGAAGAAAATGGAGTCTCATATGAGTGGTTAAGAAAATAAATCCCATGATGGAAAGATTATTGAACATACCATGTGTAAAAATAGTGGGAAGAGGCTTCCTTGGAACTAACTAAAGGTAAACAGAAATTTCTTCAAAAATGGAAGAATGAGTCATCTGGATAAGAACATCTAGAGGGATATGAAGTATTCCACTAATGTGGAAGAATAAAGGAAGGTTCGGATCAACACTCATCCTGTAGTGCCGTTTTACAACTGCAAGGAGCATCAACATTATGTGAACAATTTCCCTAAGCTATGGGTTGTTAGAGAAAATCGACAAAAACATCCAAGGAAACAAGGAAGGTCTTATGTTATCACTACTACTGAGGTGGATCCGAACAATTATTAGGTGATTGGTACGCTATTTATTCATTCAAGAATAGAGAACGTAAAATTTTATTATTGTTCTACAAATTCTTTCATATCTTGCAAGTTTAGTATAAATATTCAAAAATCATCACAAAATTTGGATGTTAAGTTATCTATGAGAACAAAAAATTGGAAAATTATTACATTCAATGTTTACAACTCTTCCCCGGTAAATTTTTGTGGACTAAACCTCCCAAAAAATCTTTTCATACTTCCTATAGTGGATTTAAATGTTATTTTGGGCATGGATTGTCTATCTTTATATGATGCCAAAATTAACTGTTAGGAAAGGGAGATCACTTTTAACATCCCAGGGTATCCTATAATCCTATACAAGTGTAAGGATGAATATTAATCTCTTTTAGAATCATCATTTCATGTGTGGATAATTTTTCATTTTGATCAATCGTATCTTGACAAAATTATTGAGGCAAAGGATATAATACTTTATGAAAATATGCCCATTGTGATGGATTACTCTAATGTATTCCTTGAATAATTTCCTAATCTTCCTCTTAACTAAGAGGTTGAGTTCTAAATTGTTATTATTCCTAGATCTCTACCTATATCAATGACACGTTATATAATGGCCGCCGTAGATCTATAAGAATTGAAGAACAAGTTACAAGAAAATTTGGAGAAGAGTTTTATACACCCCAGTGTTTCACCATGGGGTACACCAGTCCTCTTCTTTAAGAAGAAGGATGGGTTAATGCTCCTCTACATTGATTGTTGTGAGCTTAATAAAATCATGATAAAGAACAATTATCCCCTATCTCACATAGATAAATTGTTTTATCATATTTGTGGGGCCAATTATTTCTCTAAGGTGGACCTTTAGTCGAGATATCACTAATAAAAAGTGAAGAAGGAAGATACTCACAAAACTACCTTTTAAATGAGGTATGGACACTATGAGTTCATAGTTATGCCCTTCTAACTCACTAATTCTCTAGAAATATTCTTGGATTTAATTAATAGAGTCATCATATATTACCTCGAGAAATTTTTGGTTGTCTTTATTGATTATATTTAGATTTACTCCAAGAGTAAGGAGTAATATGAGGAGCATTTGAATACTATGATAATGACTTTGTGAATCCAGAAACAATATTTAAGGTACAAATAATGTGATTTCTGGATAGAGAAAGTTTAATTCTTGGGGTATGTTATCATGACAAGAGGAATTTTTGTGAACCCTTCCAAGACCAAAGAAATTGAATGATGGACCTGGAAAAGATCTATAATGGAGATACGCATCTTTTTTGGTCTTGTCGAGTATTACTGAATTTTTTTTGAGAACTTATCATGATTTTCAAACTCAATGGCCAAGCTCATATGTAAGGGAGGGAATTTTTTCAGGAATCAAGAATGTGTGAAATGATTTAAGGATATCAAAAAGAAACTTATCACTACATTGATACTAACACTCCCGATAAGTGGAGAACAATTTATGGCGTACAGTGATGCTTTAAAAAATGTTTTAAGATGTGTGATGATTCAAAATGATAAAGTGATGGCCTATGCCCCAAGGAAGATGAAAATCCATGAGAAAAACCATCCCACGGATGATCTTGTGTTGGTGGTTGTGATCTATGCATTGAAAATATGGCGACATTATATCTATGGGGAGAAGTGTGAGATATATACTGATCACAAGAGTTTTAAATATAGATTCACACATAAATTGATTAATATGTTCCAGTGAAGATTGTTTGATCTCATCAAGGATTATGACAGCTCAATCTACTACCATCACAATAAGGCAAATAAGGTGGTTAATTCTCTATGTAGAAGGGATTCAACATCTTTATCAATGATGAGAATTGAAAAGGATCTAAGCTTCCTAGATTTGAAGAGGATGGACATGAGAATCATTAAGGTAGGAAAGTAATCAATCATTTCTCAAATGACTGATCAACCATCGCTCATAGAGATAATAAAGGATGCTCAAAGAAAATATGTGGAAATTTTGAAAAGGGTGGAAGCTATTTAAAATAGGAAATCATCTAAGTTCAATATTTATATGGAAGGATTTTTATGATTTGGATCACTATTATGTGTACCATATGATCCAAATATAATGAAGGAGCTTTTTAATGATGCACAACGTTCAACCCTTTCTATTCAACCATGGAGCACAAATATGTATCGAGATCTCCGAGAGAACTTTTGGGGGTGAATGTGAAGGTGATTTCTTAATATAAATAAAAGTGTCTAGTATGTCAACAAGTGAATGCTAAAAGAACAAAGTATAACCGGATGATACAACCACTACCCATACCAACATAGAAATGGGAGAACATCACCATACACTTTTTTACTAGACTTCTAAGGACATCCAAAGGAAAAATTTCTATATGGGTATTTATAGATCTTCTTATAGTGATAGATCACTTTTTCTTAATTTGGGAGGACTTCTCATTAGATAAACTTGCATGGATATATATCAAAGAAGTAGTATGTTTTATTGGATAAACACTATCTATTGTATCTGATATAGATCCAAGATTCACCTTGATGTTTTGAAAAAGTCTCTAATATGCTCTAAGAACTGAACTGAACTTAAGTGCAGCCTATCATTATCAAACTAATGGTGAATGTAAGAAAACTATTTATACATTGGAATATATGTTGAGAGTGTGTTATATGGACTTCAAAGGATGATGGGACCAATATATTCTTTTGTTCGAGTTCTCCTACAATAATAGTTTCCACTCTAGCATCCAAATAAACCCATATAAATCCCTTTATGGGGAAAGTTACAGAACACTAACATGTTGGGATGAAGTCAATGAGATTAAGCTATTGGGACCTAAAATGGTTGAATAAATGAGGGAGAATTTGAAAACCATTTAGTAGCATATCAAATAATCCTAAAGTCGACAAAATAGTTATGTAGACAATCATCGACATGACCTTGATTTTAATGTTGGATACATGCTATTATTTTGTATATCTCTTTGGAATAAGTTCATGAGATTTTGGAAAATAAAGGAATATTAAGTACCAGGTACATCATCCCCTTCAATATTCTTAAGCGTATCTGAGTTGTGGCCTATCGGCTAGCACATCCATCTACCATGTCTAAATTACATGATGTCTTCTATGAATTCCTCTTAAAGATGTACATAATAGATCCTTCGCATGTACTCTCTTTAAAGGTGGTACAGCTAGAGAATGATCTTTCTTCTGAGGAGTATCCAATAATGATCTTGGATCGTAGAGATAATGTTCTACAAAAAACACTACTAACCTGGTGAAATTACTATTGTGGAACCATAAGTACGAAGAGGAAACATGGGAACTAGATGAAGTAGTCAAAGAAAAGTAACCAAACTTGTTTTCATCTTAGAATGTAAAATTAAATTTTAAGGGAGACATTTCTTATGGGGGAAGAATGTAATGACCCAATGTTTTATTAATGAAATTCCCTCTTATAATTATGTCATATAGTATAATCACATGAAATAGAATCACAATGACACTTCATTCTTAAATGAACTACTAAGTAATATGTGACATTTAAACAAAATATTGTCACTTCTATGATTTTAATTTTGAAAATATGAAAAACACGGTTACAATCAATAAGATGATTGGAGTCTGAATGGAAAAACATAATTTTTGGTGAATATTAACTTATCCATAAGAATAATAATGTTACCCTTATAAATAGTAATTTGACCTTTATAAATAGTAAATCCCCTAAGTGAATAAGTAACCTTACTAATGAAAGTATAAATAAAATTTATCAATCTTATAAGTGAAAATACGATATAATTATATCATAGTGTTGGTATATTTATATTTAATTAAATTTTTATGAATAATTTAATAATTTAAAATACAATTTATTTTCATAAAATGTAATCATAAATAATCATTTTGACGTCTTATGATTATAGAATAATTTTATGAGACCTTAGTTAATTTTTTAATGTATTATAAAATCAATTATAATTTTAAAATATGTATTTTTCAAGTAAATGATGATTTTATTTAAAAATTAAATATCTCGTATTTATAAAAAATAGATTTTATTTCTTAATTATACACATTGAAAAATAGTTGGGGTGAATTTTTGGGATTTTTCTAAATTTCATGAATTTTTTGTGAATAGTAAAATATGATAATTTACGATAAATGCGAAATAAATGAATCTCTACATCATACTAGAGTCAAGGATGATGTAAATGGCCATTTTTTCTAACTCACATTATCTATTTACTATATTTGGTCACAATAATCTAGACTATTCATTGTCGTGAGCCAAAATATTGAACTAATGATTAAAATAATGGGAAGCCCCTCCTATCCTCCACTATAAATACCACTCCTCTTTACATCATATCCTCACACCTATTAAGCCTTGTGCCTAGTAAAAGTTCTACATTAATCCCTCCCTAATCCCCTATCCCACTTCCATCATCACTTGGTCTCTTCAAAATACCAAATAATCTCCCATAATTAGTTTCTCAAGGAATATATATTCAAGAGGTAAATTCTTCTTTTCAGTTCTTTTATTTTCCTTCTAGTTCATTTATTTATTTTTCTTTACTGTACTCCTTTTATAAAAATGATATGATAACTCCAGTACCTTAAATGTACTATAATATTGTTATACTACTATAATATTTTATCATCATCTATCCTTTCTCTTCCTTTTAGACTAGAAATGAAAACACCAATTGAGATGTGTTAATTCATCACATTCAAGGATGATGAGTTTTCAATTTCTTCTACAATCTTAAATTATGGTCATGAAACCATTTTAATGGTTGAAACAAACTAAAATATATGTATTATGTCTAATTTAAGGTTCTATAATCTTATGTACACATGATATTAATTTATAAAACAAAATGAGATCATTGTGGTCAAAAAATCTCCAATTAACCCAAACGGTTAACGTTGAAGTTTTATATAATGATTCATCCTAACTCCAAATTACCAAATGAATTTTATAAACATTTATTCTTACCGATGTTCATTAATAACATACATGTTCAATTTTTTACAACCATTCTCATCTTACAAGTCTATCCCTCTATTTATATAAGTAAATCAATTATGTAATCCAAGGAAGCAAACACTCCCCAACAACGAAATTGAACCTCTTAACCCCAAAAAAAGGCTATTAATGGACTTAATAATATTTTAATAATGAAATTACATATATAATGGTTTCTGGAAATATTAATTAATGAATTTAACATGATTATCCTGGACCATAGGATCAAGTGAAGGAAACTATCATACTTAAGGTGAGGGATGTTTTCCGAACCTCTATTATTCGTTCGGGTTGTTCTATCTTTATTTTTATCCAAATGAAGTTATATATTATTTGCTGTGGAGATGCACTAAGTACGGCGGTGGTTTCAGGTTCAGATCTGCAGGTGTAAGACCGGTCTCCGTCGACGGCACACTCTCCGGAGCGCCTTTGGCTCTGTTCTATGCAGCTCGCTGTCATCCTCTAGGGTGTTTCTTAGCGTTTGAGGTCTACGCTCATGCGTCGGTGTTTTGGGGGCTCCGACTCTTCTCAGGTGAGTGAGGGGGGCTGTTGCGTCTGATGCGGTCGATCTAGTCAGTGGCGGCGGGGTTCTCGTATTAGGGTTTTTTTTTGGTTCATTTTGATTTACTCTTTTGAGTGACTTCTGGTTTTCTGGTGATGTTCACCCTCTCGCAATCTACTTTGCGAGCGTTTATTGGTTTCACAGATGAAAATGGATGGGTTTTGGTTTATAAAGGTGGCTGTTTTCTGGTGAAATAGTGTTTCCGACTAGTTTCTGAGCTAGTGGTTGAGGGATGCGGTCTCGTTGAGGATAGAGGAGGGGAGGATGGTGTGACTTCGGCGACGACGGGCTCCGAGATGGGCATGCCGGTGATCTGAACTGGAGTCGACCCCGGTGTGATGACGGCGAGATTGGCTTTCCGGCGCTGTGATGATGGGAGGCAGATGGATCTAACGCCAATGCGATGGGCGTCCGCTTCGAGGCAGGCACGTGAATTGAGTTGAAGGGTGATGATGATGTTTTGTTTTTGAAATTTGAATTTGCGGTCTTCGGGAACCGGATACCCCTTAAACCGGCTTTTAAAAAAAATCCAAAAAAAAAGTGATTTGCAGTCTTTAGAAATTTCCTTAAAACCACACTAAAATGTTTTAATGGTAAAATTTCATAAATACTCTACTAACATGTTGTCACTTTTGTTTGATATCAATTTAAATCATATGTGCCTATTTTCCCTTATTAATTTCCATGTATTTTTTAATTCATTTATTTCATATAAAATTGTGTGATAACCCCATTTATTATGCTTTTTGACATGATTATGATACCCATTTCTTTCCAGGGGTGCCCATATGATTATATATGATTGATTATGTATGATTCAATATATAAATAAAATATTCATGAACATGTTAATATGTGTTTTCCCAGATAGTGTTTCAATGCATTGGGTAATTTTGACTCTCATGAGAAGTTATGTGTAATGGTCTTGGCGGTTAGTCTTGACTCATGCTACCATGTGAAACGGTCTTGATGGTTAACCTTGACTTGTACTCCTCTATGTGCAATGAGCCTCGACCTGTGCTAATGTCATTTTTATGTTGCTGCCACAATACAATGACTCCATGTTTATATGATATGATTCCATATGTTTCATTCCTTTTTATATCATTATGTCATGCCTTCTAACATATATTCTAAAGCTTTATTCTGATGTTTATTCCCTTGATGGGATTTTTATCTCATCCCTTTGTTTATGTTATCCCCAAGTTATCCTATGAAGATGATTGAGCAAAATTTAAGTTAGGTGCTCTTTATGAAGCTTAAATAATTACATGTTTTATTTATTTAAATGTTTTTAGTTTTATATACCTAGTCTTCCAAGACAATTGAATTTATGATCCTTGGATTATAATATGATACTTTGTTATGCCTAAAATCATGTATTTATATATGTAAAATGTTAGGGTTATTATATTCCTCCCTCTATGGGAATATATTTTGAGACCACACTAGGCTGACACACCACCTCTAGTGTGACCAATATCTATCCACCCCAACTATATTAGGGTTCCTCTTAATTTTGATCATGGGTTTTGGTGTAGGATTATAGGGTTCTTTACCACTAGGCAGAACCCCAACTACTTATTAATGATTTTATAGATCTCTTAGAATGATTTAGGGATCTTTTATTCACTAAATGTATCATGAATAACTCTAAAATCTTGGACATTATTATGTTAGTAATTCTGTAGAGACACATTATGGGATAAAACTTAATTAAAAATGAAAACATTAAATACATGCAATACGCTTCGTACAGTTCTTATTTTCTATGTTCAAAAAATTTATAAAACTCACTTTTCTCACCGATTCTCTAAGAAACAATAACCTACTCAATAAAAATTTAACTTTTCTTTGGTATAATAAAATCTAGTACATTTTATCCTAAAAATCCAAATGTTTCATTTAACATGTTTCAAACTAAATTCTCCTCTGATGGGTCACTTTGTTTTTCTTTTATAGGATAGTCATCATTTTAACATTCAATAACATTTTATTAACCATGTAAAATCCGAAATACATTGAGAAAAATAAACTATTTCAATATCAAATTCTTATATTCTTTTTTCTATTCAATCATTAATTTAATTTAAAATCAGGACATGGACATTTTATTTTACCATACACTAATCTATTTGCAATTTCATAATCTAAATATTATTCAGAACCCCTAGCATGTCAAGGTGTGTTTCGAGGCAAATAAAACCAAATTTTATCTGTAGGTATTGTATTTTCATTATTCACCTTTTCATTTTATATATAAGGACACAAATGTTTAATAAAATAAGTAAAATCAAAACTAAACATCACCCAACTTTTTCATTGACCATGGTAGGGTCTTGTTTCGACAGAACACAAATTTAACTAAAAAATGAATCAATACATCGTGAAAAAAATAAAACATATAAATGGATAAACATTACCCCTCACAATAATAGAGTCATATTTCAAAGATTAAGTTAACTTATTTAATGATAGAAAGAAATAGATAGGGGTAGGGGTATCAGGTTGATACATAGGTATGAGGATGATGGGGTCGTGGGTAGAAGGGGGTTAGGGATATAACCTTCTTTGGGGGTTACATTCAGTGAGAAAAGAGGGATAGAGGACATCTTTGGGGGTCGACATCAAAAAATCATGGGGTCGCTGCATGGTTTTCATCATGAATTAGGTGGTCAGGCTTATGGGAATCAGAAAGGGGGAAGTTTTCATCGGGGAGCAGGGTGGGGTAATGGTCATGATGATCGAGGGAGGGGAATTCATCATTATGGGGTAGGGGTCTAGGTCATGTGGATCAGAGGTGGGATATGGGTGGTCATCATCATGGATCGTGGGGTATCAGGTCCCAGGGGAATGTAGAGGGGGTCCGGGACAAGAGGATCTAGTTTGAGAAGGGGAGAAAGTCAAATTGAATTTATTTTCAAGGTTTAGAAGTGATTTAAAGAAAACCACCACTAAATAAAAAATTAAAAAAATTATAGAG
Organism: Viscum album; assembly: GCA_963277665.1. Taxonomy (NCBI): domain Eukaryota; kingdom Viridiplantae; phylum Streptophyta; class Magnoliopsida; order Santalales; family Viscaceae; genus Viscum; species Viscum album. The sequence continues at coordinate 84,963 of CAUJRU010000339.1, forward strand.
TGAATTATAATAAATCAAAATTATATTATAAATTATATTTAATTTGATTATTTAGAATTGATTCTAATAACTTATACTATTAAACCACCACTAAGACATTATTTCTTATATTGTTGGAACACATTCAACATAGGAAGATCCAAATCATAGATAATTCATCTTCCCATTCATCTAATGTTAATAAATAGTCCATGTCCATCATCTAAAAAATAAATAAAAATGGAAATAATACCCTACTCTTTGGTGGTTGGAATCTTGATGTAAACTATGATGAGTACAAAGCCATGAATTTACCAAGCAATGGTCAATGTGGGGTTATTTATCTTTTATATTGGGAAGAAAAACTATGATGCAGTCAAGTAACTTTTTTTGTATAATAAATGTACATTGAAGCTATGTTTGTACTATGAAGGAGTTGATACACTCTTGAAGGGATATATTGATATAGATATGTATGGATATCCTGATAGTATAAATTATATATTAGGATACATATATAATTTTGTATGTTAAGTTGCATCATGAAAGTTGAGTTTGAAAAAGTTTTCCACTTTTTCCATAACCAAATCAGAGTATAATTATCTGATGAGGGCTGTCAAGAAGATGTTGTGGTTACAGTGTTTTACCAAGGAGCTTGGATTAAGTCAGAAGGCGTGAAGTTTCAAAGTGATTTGGACATGAGTAAGAACGACATGTACCATTCCCAGAATAAGCACATCGTCATTCACTATATTTGGATATGTGACTTTATGGATCGAAAACTGATGAGTCTTCTGAATATCCACATGTACCAAAAATGTTGAATATACTGAAAAAGGTGATAGAATAGGATAACATGGAATTTTATATATGGTTTAGTGGATTGCATATTGATGGGGAGAATTTATGGAGTTTTCCAACTACTTTAGTTGGTGGACAAGCCACTGACTCCATCCACCATGGACTTCAACCATGGATGTTTCATGTGAAAGAACTGTTCATTTGGTATCCATGGGTGTAAGTTGGAATTTGTGAGGGGTTTTAGAAGAGTTTTTTCAAACATAGACTCCTACCATAATTCTTGTAAAAGTAGGTCAAGGAGAGATATTCCATAAAAAATTTGATCCAAGAGTGCTACATTTTATTATAGAGTGTCGTGGTATCTTCATGTGTGTGTGAGAGAGAGGTACAGACAGGGTGTTTTTTGTAATCTTTATTCATGCTAAAATAGATATTAAGTTTTCCTTAAAATATTTTCTATGTGATCCAAGAATCACAACACTAATAAATTTGATACCTTAACTCTTTCTAGCCTTGTTACTAAGCATATTTGGGCTATCAAATTATATGAAAGTTTTATTGTGATAGCTTTTAATGTGGTGGATTTGAGTCTCTTTAAAAAAACTCAACTTCTTAAAAATCCAAATCCCACTGTTGAGCTGATTTTCATTGAATTTTATAACCCTAAATCCATGGTAGTCACTATTGAATACGAAGGAAATATTAATGAATTATTGTAAAATAAATGGGTTTTAACCAAATAGTTTTAATTCAAGGTTGTGAAGTTTCTTAAACTGTTAATTAGAATATGGTCTATATGCCACATATACAATGAACAAAAGAAAACAGAAATAAATCTATCATTGGTCACAACCATTGATCTCACAATATACAATGCCAACTTTCGTTAGCACTAAATAGAAAGTGCTAATAAAAGTGGAATATTTATCTATGTTATGTAAAAGAAATGATAAATTTTACTTTTATTAGCGCTGATAAAAGTGTACCCTTTTTCAACACATTTTTTAGTACTGATAAAGGTTCCTCTTTATTAGCACTTTTCTAACACTGAGAAAATATCTTTATAACTTCTAATATAAAAATAATATCAATATATATATAATTATTATATTTATATTTTAAAATTAATGTCTAACTATATATATATATATTAATTACAAAATGTATATAATTAATACCAATGTGATATATTAATATATATTTTTATAATTTAAACAATTATATATATTAAGTGCTTGGGGGTACATATATAAATGTTTATGTGCACATATAAGATGTAATGCCCCAACCCCAGTTACCCAAAGTCGTTGCATTATTACATAACATTGGCATGATGATAAGAAAGATCAAGTCTCTAAATACCGACTAGTTTAGTAGCCTTGGAATAACTAGATACATTCATAAAGTTTACATTACATCATAAAATGAAAAACTACAACAATATAGTCTCCATAGTCCACACTCTTATCCCCTCATACTATCCCTGCAGGTCATTCATAAAATACTTCTTCACATCCTGGGAAAAATAAAACATAGAAAGGGGTGAGCACAAATTCCCAGTAAGGATAACAATATAGTGGGAAATTTCATAAATAAGCATAAACATTTAAGGCAATGTATTACTAAAACAAAAGTCTTTTAAAACCTGATCTTCATCATAATATGGTATAAATAAAATGAAATAATTCTATATACTTATTCACATGGATATTCTACTAGTCGAATAATCACATGCAATATTAATTACCACTTTCATAATGATGGAATATGTAATGCCAGACTATCATAACAATAAAGACAAGGCCTCGTGCCAAGAATAAAAATAAAATTATGTCAAGGCCTTGTGCCAAGACACTAGTTTGTCTCATGAGACCTACCAATGCATCTAGGAGCTATAGCAGGCTCCACCCGTCACTTATTAAGTCCAATGCATTCTTTATCTGAACAGGTTTAAACATAACATAAACATTTGTATTAAAACTATCATACGAAATGTCAATAATTTCTTTATAAACCATGAATGGTATAAAAATAACACATCCACAGTCAAACATATCACAAAACCATCAATACAATATGGAAGTTTAGTATCATAATAAATCAACTCCAAATAAACTTAAAATCCATCAAAGGATGTTGACATAGATGAAATCAAAACTTTTTTTAGAGAAATATCTCTTCCTATTTTGAAACCATTTAAGAGTCATATATTTATAAAATAAAACATTTTCTTTGAAAATATTCTTATAATCTTGTAAGGGATGATTCAATGATTTTATAACGGCGGAAAATAGCCGCACCCGCCGTATAAGTTAAAAAAAACATTCTTACCTTAATTCTGTTGAAAAGGATAAAAAAGACCTTGTTTGGAAAACAACAGAAAGATTCCCTGATAAACATCCTATTCAAATTCAAAAATGGGTATAAATGACTTTAACCCATATTATTTCAAATAGTAAGAATGATTTGTAATACATTTTTAAGAAACAAGGAAGTGGATGATAAAGAGGTCCCAGTAGATAATTATGTATAAACAACCTCGGATAATGAAGAAACTGGGAAATATACTATTACCTTGAACTTTTCCTTAGTTGATGGTATGTTAACCACCTGTATAATAGTTAAAAAATTGTTATTAAATTATACAACAACCATATACATAATTATGATATCATATATGATCTTTTACTATTGATTTGTTAATAATATCATAGTATTATCATTGTTTCGGGTATTAACATACTCGTTTTATTTTGTTACATAATCCGTGTTTGTTGTGGATAGGTTGTATCTTATTCATATAATGAATTATATCAAGTCCGTAAAAATTATTTTTAAATCATAAAATGATAATTATACATGAATGGATATGATAGAGAATGAATCTCATCGTGTTCGTGGAGATGGTTGTCCATACGTACGCACAAGCGAAAATATCATTCTTTTGATATTAAAATAATATATAATTGGATGTTATATCATATATAAAAAATCATTATCATGTTATATTTATTATTTACATGAATTAAACATCATTATTATACCCATCCAAATAATAATTTATTGAAAAAAAATTACACCACGACGTGGAGACGGTAAGTCGTACGTACGCACATATGGTGACATGTCATTCAAAGGATGGATAGAATACTGAATATAATTGTACCATATTTATAATAAAATCAAAGTATATATAATATACTAAAGTTATTATTTTATAATGGGAATAACAAAGAAAGAAGAAGTTGAAGAAGAAAGGAACTTGAAAGAGGGTGGTGAAAAAATTACCTCTTCTTCGGGTTCTTCCTTTTGATTTGATCAAATGGGCTCCTTAGGATGGCTTTCTGATCAAAATAAGGCCTCTAGGTTGAAGTGAGGGAAGTTTAGAGAGTATTTGTATAGGGTTTGTGCGAGCCAAAAGGATTTCAATGTGTGAATTAGTGAGAAGTGGGAGTTCCCTTTTATAAGAGGGGTGAGGGGAACCTTTGGAAAAGCTAGAAATATTATTTTATAATAAATTCATATTCGGTTTCTAGTGGATCCAAAGTAGATTATTCAAATTATAAGGTGGGGATGGGTAGAAATACTTTCAACCAATAGAATTTAGACAGGTTTGGGTTATTATATTAACCTTATCTTTTAGTTTTAACTCTTAGTTAATTAGTTTGACATTTACCATATCACTTTGTATTTTTATATTATATAGTTAATAAACATACTATATACATTCAAGAGACCCCCAAGTAGTCCATTAATGATACACTTATCATGAGATATGTCTCTTTTCCGAACCGTAGATTATTAGGAATTGAATATAAATTAATAATATAATATTTATTTTAAAAACTCTTTTATGTCAATTTTGACACTATTGGATATTTTGTTTTTGATAAATTCATTACAGCATTATTACTTAGAAAATGATTTATATAATAAATCCTAATAAGTCGTATTAATATATAAAATTATTGGAATTCATAAAAAGTATCAAATTACATTTATTTTTATATTTATAATTTCAATTATTTTAATATTTCATTGATTAGGAAATTACTGCATCACCATTGTGTCATAAATAAATTAAATTATTTAATGTCTAAAAATTATAAATAAAATACCATTACGTAGGAAATCGGTTTATCTATATAATTAATATTTACAATCAAATTTACCATATTTATAACCCTATATAAAAAATGTTTTCTTAAATAAACTTTGATTTTAACTCTTTTAACTCTTCTTTGAATTAAATAATAATAAATGTCCTAATCTAATCCAAGTGGACCTAAATAATAATATTTTAATCCTAAGGTTTTTTTGGTCGATATACATGTGTCCAATAGAATTAGGACATGTGTTAGGGTAATATTAATATCATTTTTACCCTTAATTATCCTATTTACTTTTAACCATGGTAAATAAAAGTAAAAAGTTGCTATTCAAAAAAAATTATTTTTATCTTATTGTACCACATTTTACTCCTTGATATTAACCGTGTCTCTCAGATTTTCGATATTCCACTCACAAAAGCGATAAAATTAAGTTTTATGTGAAATTGCAAATTCTCCTAGGAGGTGGGTAAAAGACGGTGAAAAGTTCAATAAAATTTTTATATATCTAAAATTATTCTAAAATAACTCCAATAAATTACATTGAACATATATTGGTATTATATATCTATTTTGACCTTAATTATATTTAAATAAAATAAATAATTATTTAAATAAAAATTCGGCTTTAAACTATAACTCATTGTTTTTCACTATTCATCAAAAATTGAAAGTTTTCAAAAAAATTCCAAAATTTCTCCCTAGGATAAATTCGATATTCCAAATCCAAAAATGAAGTCCATTTTAAAAGTTAAAATTTCTAAAATTTCAAAAATTGGGTATTACTATTCGTAACGGCTAGTTTGATTGGTTGTGGTGTGTGTATTAGAACTCAATGTTGTGTACAACACATGCTATTGTATTATTCAAAGGAAAGCATACCGTGGAAGCTTGGGGTGTTACATTCTCCCCTCCTTCAAATAATTTCATCCTCGAAATTTCTGGAATACTATGGCATGAAAATACTCGGGTGATTCTTCGGTATAAGTTTCTCGGGTTCCCACATTGCCTCTTCTATCTTATGGTTTCACCACAAAACATTTACCAGACGAGTCGTATGGTTTCTCAGTACTTGTTCTCTCGTATCAAGAATCCTGATGGGCTCTTTACAATAAGAAAGATCAGGTTCTAGTTCTAATTCATCATAGGTGAGTACATGCATTGGGTCAGGCATGTATTTCCTCAACAGTGATACGTGGAACACATCGTGAACTTTGGAGAGACTTGGTGGCATTTCCAAATAGTAAGCTATATCCCCAATTCATTCTAGAATTTCGAAAGGTCCGATGTACCTGGGACTCAATTTACCCTTCTTACTGAAATGTATAATTCCCTTCCATGGAGATACCTTCAAGAAAACATGATCTCCTACTTGAAATTCCAAATCCATCCTTCGGTTATCGACATAGCTCTTCTGCCTACTTTGAGCTGCTTTGATGTGATTTCAGATTACCTTCACATTTTCCATCGTTTCCTCCACCAGTTCTGGACCTACAAGTTTTCTTTCACCAATGTCATCCCAACAGGTCGGTGTATGACATCTCTTTCCATATAACGATTCATATGGTACCATCTGAATACTCGAATGGATGCTATTGTTATAAGAAAATTCTACCAGAGGTATATATTAAACCCACATACCTTGAAAGTCAAGTGAGTAGGATCTCAACATGTCTTATAAGTTTTGAATAGTCCGTTCTGATTGTCCATCTGTTTGAGGGTGGTAGGCAGTGCTCAAACTAAGTTCAGTAACTAGTGATTTCTGAAGACTCTTCCAGAATCGTGAAGTAAAATGGGGATCACGATCAGAAACAATCGATAGGGGTACTCCATGAACTCTCAAAACTTCATTAATATATATTCATGGTATTTGTTCAAGTGTTAAATCTTCCCTTATAGAATGAAAATGTGCTGACTTGGTAAGACGATCAACAATGACCCATATTGCATCGTTCCTTCTAAGAGTCTTTGGTAGCCCCATGACAATGTCCATCATAATATTGTCCCATTTCCACTCCGGTATGGGAAGAGGTTGCATGACTCCTCCAGGCTGTTGCCTTCCAGCTTTCACTTGTTGAAAAACCTTACATCTTGACACAAAATCAGCAATCTCCCTCTTCATTTTGTCCCACCAAAAATGTTACTTCAAGTCTCCAAACATTTTGGTGCTCCCAGGGTGTATAGAGAAATTGGAACAATGAGCATCGTCCAACAATTCCCTTTTTAGATCAGGTATATTGGGAACACAAAGTCTCTTCCCAACTTTCAAAATTCCATCTTCATACCCAAAGTCATTCAATCTCCCATCATTCACTGGTTTAATATTCTTTTGAAATTATTCATCATCAATCTGATAACACTTAATCCTTTCTAGTAAAGATGTATTGGCAAGAATTTGAAAAAGCACTGATGTTTCAACTTCCATGGTTATTCCCATGTCCATCTTCACTAGATCCATGAAAATTTGTTCCCTTTCAATTCTCATATTGTTCAAAACTCCATGATCTTTTTCGCTCATAGCATCTACCACCTTATTTGCCTTCCCCGGGTGGTAGTGTATCATAGAATCATAATCCTTGAGTAATTGAAGCCATCTCATTTCCTCATGTTGAGTTCTTTTTGTGAGAAAATATACTTCAAACTCTTGTGATCAGTATAAATCTCACATTTTTCACCATAGAGGTAGTTCCTCTTTATTTTCAAAGCAAAGATCACAACTGCTAACTTGAGATCATGATTAGGATAGTTTTTCTCATTAATTTTCAATTGTCATGATGCATAGGCAATAACCCTATCATTCTGTATAAGGACACAACCAATCCCTTTCTTCGATGCATCACTATAAATAACGAACCCATCATTCCCCAATGGTAGAGTCAATATAAGAGCATTGACTAATCTTCTCTTCAGTTCTTCGAAACATTATTCACACTCTTTTGTCCAAACAAATTTAACCCCTTTACGTGTGAGCTTTGTTAATGGGTTAGCCAATCGAGCAAAATTCTCGACGAAACATCGATAATAACCTGTTAAACCAATAAAACTGCGTACCTTAGTTATACTCATAGGTTCTGGCCATTCTTGGATTGCCTTGGTCTTATAAGGATCAACATAGATTCCATCCTTAGAGATAATATGGCCGGGAAGAGAAATCTCCTGAAGCCGAAATTCACACTTGCTAAACTGCCAATATAATTAATGTCTTCTCAGAGTCTTCAAGATAATTCTCAAGTGATTTTCATGATCTTCGTAGCTTTTGGAGTATACAAAGATATCAGAAATAAATACCACCACAAAATCATCGAGATATTCCTTGAAAACTCTATTCATTAGATCCATTAATACAGAGGGTGCATTAGTCAGCCCAAAAGGCATTACCGTAAACTCATAATGCATGTACCTTGTTTGAAATGGTGTCTTTGGAATGTCTTCCTTCTTCATACACAACTGATGGTATCCAAATCAAAGTTCAATCTTTGAAAAGTATTGATCTCCATGCAGTTGGTCAAATAAATCATCAACGCGAGGTAGGGGATACTTGTTCTTTATTGTTATAGCATCGATCTCTCTGTAGTCGATACATAACCTCATAGATCCATCTTTCTTTTTAACAAAAAAAACATGGGCTCCCCATGGAGAAACACTAGGGCGAATAAATATCTTATTACTCAATTCCTCTAGTTGTTTCTTTAGTTCAACTAATACCAAAGTGGCCATTCTATAAGGGGTCTTTGATATAGGCCTTGATCCAGGAATTAAATCAATGGAAAACTCAACTTCTCGTTTTGGAGGATGTCCAGGTAAATCCTCCAAAAATACATCTACATATTCTTTCACAATAGGTATATCCTCTATTTGAAAACTCCTTTCCTCACCCATAATCATTTCATTCCCTTCCTCCCCAATAATTGAATTTAGTTGAGCTACTGGGGGTGGATCTAGAAAAGAATTAGGTGGTGACGATTCTGCTCTAAAGATAAGGTGGTCCTTATCATCATCATCAAAAATTGCAACCTCCTTCTTCTTACAATAAATATTTGCATCATGGTCTGAAAGGCAATCCATACTGAGGATTATATCAAACTCGTTCATAGGTATGACAATGAGATCAGCGGATAAAGAACATTTATGTCCTCTAATGGGGACTGATTCACAAAACTTTGTTGCAATGATACTTCCCTTAGGAGTTTTAACTGACAACTCCTTTGTTAAATAAAATTGGAAATATATAATCTTCTTAGCAAACTGGGAAGATATGAAACAATGTGATGATCTAGAATCAAATAATGCATTTGCTAAACTTGAGGAAACCATTAAATTACCTGCCACCACGTCTTTTGGAGCTTCTACCTCAGTAGTAGTGACAACATAAGCTTAGTCGTGATCCCTTTTCCTTTTCTGAGGTTTTTTCCCCTGATGCTTAGGGAATTCATTGTCATAATGTCCCATCTCTCTACAGTTGTAAATTGAACATCAGTAGCTTCTTTCTTCTCCTTACAATCACGAGCTTGGTGGCCTTTTTCACCACACTTGTAACAGACTCCCATTCCTCTCAAGAAAGTACCAGGGTGTTTCTTCCCACATTTAATGTAGGATGTATATTCAACTTTTCCCTTCTTCGCCTTATTTCCATTCCCAGATTGATCGGCAGATCTCTTCTTCTCTTTCTTTGCTTTAAAGTCATAAGACTTAGAGAATTCCTTTTCTGTCTTGATAGCACATGAGACAATGTCTTCGTACGATGAGAAGGATTGTGAGACTAATGCTCGACAGAGAGACGGTTTTAACCCATCAATGAAATGATCAATCTTACATCTTGGGTTACGTATATAATCTCCAGCATACCTTGCTAACCTTGTAAAGTTAGCCTCATACTTTGTGAGATTCTCATCCTCCTTTTGTCTCAGACTTAGAAATTGTCTTTCCATATATGCTCGATGGTCATGAGGAAAGTATTTTTCCAAGAAATGCTCTTTGAACTCCCTCCATTATATATTTGATACCTCATCGTCTTCCTTCGTGTTTTGAATCAATGACCACCATTGATCAGCATCTCCAGTGAGGCGATAAACTTCCATGACAACTTTTTCCCTTTCACTACTCCCCAAAGCCTGAAGTATTTTCTCTAGGGATCTTATCCATTTCTCGACTACTAATGGATTTGTACTCCCATTGAATTTTGGTGGTTGTTTCCTCTTGAAGAGATCTAACATTGATCCTCCACACTGTGGGTCAGGGTGCTTTATACGGGTAAGGTTATTATTCATAACCTGAGTAAGTTTTCCTAGTATGGTGATTAGTTGATCAGCACCAGTTGCATCACCAACTCCACTATAATTATTTTGAGTATGAGGGAAATATATACATGGAGTATGTGCATTGATACAGTTTCCTTTTCTTCCACTAGGTTCCATTTCTAAACAATGGCATAAACTAGATCAGTTTATGAATCAAACTACATAATTCCGTACTTATAAAACACTTAACATAAATTGAACTATTTATGGATATAATTCATAATCATAAAAAAAATTCTCTGAGGATGTATATAGTCATAAACCCTTCATAATGGTTTGTAAAGAAAATGATATTTATCCTAAGCATATCCACCGGGAGTGTCTTAACTAAGAGTGCAGCAAGGCCCGTTGTTGTGCACCAGTTCCCGTTCAAGTCTAGCTCAAAGTGGTGTTTTCAGGTTTTACCCCTAGGTACATCTGTGCCAGAGCCGCCTCTTCCTGCTTGTATCCATACAGGGATGTATTGCTCAGAAAACTCAAAAAATCTCTACAATACCAAAATTCTAGGAAGTTATTCTATACTAATCCTCAAAGTCCATCTTAGGTCTATGTGCTCTAATTAGAGTTTATCGAAATTTAGCTTCCAATGTTTGTACTAAAATTCCTCTGATACCAACTGTAACACCACGACCCCGGTTACCCAGAGTCAGTGCATTATTACATAACATTGGTATGATGAAAAGAAAGATCAAGTCTCGAAAGACCGATTAGTTTCGTAGCCTTGGAATAACTAGATACATTCATAATGTTTTCATTACATCATAAAATAAAAAACTACAACAATATAGTCTCCATATTCCACACTCTTATCCCCTCATACTATCCCTACAGGTCATTCATAAATTACTTCTTCACATCCTGGGAAAAATAAAACATAGAAAGGGGTGAGCTCAAATTCCCAGTAAGGATAACAATATAGTGGAAAATTTCATAAATAAGAATAAACATTTAAGGAAATGTATAACTAAAACAAAATCCTTTTAAAACTTGAACTTCAGCATAATATGGTAGAAATAAAATGAAATAATTTCATATACTTATTCACATGGATATTCTAATAGTCGAATAATCACATGCAATATTAATAACCACTTTTATAATGATGGAATGCATAATGCTAGACTATCATAACCACACAGCCAAGGCCTCGTTCCAAGACTACAAATAATATTTTGTCAAGGCCTTGTGCCAAGTCACTGGTTTGTCTCATGAGACCTATAGATGCATCGAGGAACTATAGCGGGCTCCACCCGTCACTTATTAAGTCCAATGCATTCCTCATATGAACAGGTTTAAACATAACCTAAACATTCGTATTAAAAATATCATACAAAATGTCAATACTTTCTTCATAAACCATGAATGGTATACAAATAACACATCCACAGTCAAACATATCACAAAACCATCAATATAATATGGAAGTTTTGTATCATAATAAATCAACTCCAAATAAACTTAAAATCCATCAAATGATGTTGACATAGATGAAATCAAATCTTTTTTTAGAGAAATATCTCTTTCTATTTTGAAATCATTTAATAGTCATATATTTATAAAATAAAACATTTTCATTATAAATATTCTTATAATATTTTAAGGAAATCTTTGATGATTTTATAACGGCGGAAAATAGCCGCACCCACCGTATAAGTTAAAAAAACATTCTTACCTTAATTCTGTCGAAAAGGTTAAAAAGGACCTTTTTTGGAAAATGAAAGAAAGATTCCCTAATAAACATCTTATAAAAATTCAAACAAGGGTATAAATGACTTGAACCCATATTCTGTAAAATAGTAATAATGATTTGTAATAAATTTTTAAGAAACGTGGATTTGGATGATAAAGAGGTCCTAGTAGATAATTACGTATAAACAACCTCGGATAATGAAGAGATTGTGAAATAAACCCTTACCTTGTACTTTTCCTTAGTCGATGGTATGTTAACCTCATGTATAATATTTAAAACATTGTTATTAAATTATACAAGAACCATATACATAATTATGATATCATATATGATCTTTTAACCTTGATTTGATAATAATATCTTAGTATTATCATTGTTTCGGGTGTTAACATACTCATTTTCTATTGTTACATAAGTCGTGTTTGTTATGGATAGGTTGTATCTTATTCAAATCCAGAATGATATCAAGTATTTAAACATTATTTTTAAATCATCAAATGATAATTATACTTGAATGGATACGATGGAGAATGAATCTCATCACGTTCGTGGAGATAGTAGTTTGTACGTACGCACGAGCGACAATATCATTTTTTTATATTAAAATAATATATAATTGGATGGTATATTATATATACAGAATCATTATCATGTTATATTTATTATTTTAATGAATTACACATCATTATTATTCCCATCCAAATAATAATTTATTTAATAACAATTACACCAAGACGTGGAGACGGTAAGTCGTACGTACGTATGGTGACATGTCATTCAAAGGATAGATAGAATACTGAATATTGTTGTACTATATTTATAATAACATCAAAGTATATATAAGATACTGGAGTTATTATTTTATAATGGGAATAACAAAGAAAGAAGAAGTTGAAGAAAGAAACTTGAAAGAGGGTGGTGAAAACATTACCTCTTCTTTGGGTTCTTCCTTTTGATTTGATCAAAAAGGCTCCATAGGTTGGATTTCTGATCAAATTAAGGCCTCTAGGATAAATTGAGGGATGTTGGGAGAGTATTTGGTTAGGTTTTGGCCGAGACAAAAGGCTTTGAATGTGTAAATTAGTGAGAAGGGGGAGTCCCTTTTATAAGAGGGGTGAGGGGCACCTTTGGAAAAGCTAGAAATATTATTTTTTAATAAATTCATATTCGGTTTCCAATGGCTCAAAAGTGTATTATTAAAAGTCTAAGGTGGGGATGGGTCGATATAATTTCAACCAATAGAATTTCGATAGGTTTGGGTTATTATATTAACCTTATATTTTAGTTTTAACTGTTAGTTAATTAGTTTGACATTTACCATGTCACTTTGTATTTTTATATTATATAGTTAATAAACATACTATATACATCCAAGAGACCCCCAAGTGGTCCATTAATGATACACCGATCATGATATAAGTCTGTTTGCCGAACTATAGATTTTTAGGAATTTAATATAAATTAATAATATAATATTTGTTTTAAAAACTCTTTTATGTCAATTTTGACACTATTGGGTATTTTGTTTTTGATAAATTCATAACAACATTATTACTTAGAAAAAAATTTATATAATAAATCCTAATATGTCATATTAACCTATAAAATTAGTTTAATTCATAAAAAGTCTCTAATTAAATTTATTTTTATATTTATAATATCAATTATTTTAATATTTCATTAATTAGGTAATTACTGCATCACCATTGTGTCATGAATAAATTAAATTATTTAATGTCTAAAAATTATAAATAAAATACCATTATGTAGGAAATATTTTTATATATCTAATTAATATTTAAAATAGAATTTACATTATGTTTAAACCTATATTATAAATGTTTTAGTAAATAAACTTTGATTTTAACTCTTTTAACTCTTCTTTGAATTAAATAATAATATATGTCCTAATCAAATCCAAGTGGACCTAGATGATAATATTTTATTCCAAGATTTTTTTTGGTCGAGATACACTTGTCCAATAGAATTAGGACATATGTTATGGTAATATTAATATCATTTTTACCCTTAATTATCCTATTTACTTTTAACCGTGGTAAATAAAAGTAAAAAGTTACTATTCATCCAAAATTGTTTTTATCTTATTGAACCACATTTTATTCCTTGATATTAACCGTGTCTCTCGGATTTTTGAAATTCCACTCACAGAAGTGGTGAAATTATGATTTACGTGAAATTGCTAATTCTCCTAGGAGGTGGGTAAAAGACGGTGAAAAGTTCAATAAAATTTTTATATATCTAAAATTATTCTAAACTAACTCCAATGAATTAAATTGAACTTATATAGGTATTATGTATCTATTTTGACCTTAATTAAATTTAAATAAAATAAATAATTATTTAAATAAAAATTCGGTTTTAAACTATAACTCAGTGTTTTTTTCACTATTCATCAAAACTGAAAGTTTTCAGAAAAATACCAAAATTTCTCCCTAGGATAATTTTGATATTCCGAATCCAAAAATGAAGTCCATTTTGAAAGATAAAATTTTTAAAATTTCAAAAAGTGGGTATTACTATTCATAACCGCTGGTTTGATTGGTTGTGGTGTGTGTGTTAGAACTCGAAGTTGCGTACAACACACAATACTGTATTATTCAAAGGAAGGAGTATCGTGGAAGCTTGGGTGTTACATTCTCCCCTACATCAAATAATTTCATCCTCAAAATTTCTAGAATACTATGTCCTGAAAATACTCAGGTGGTTCTTCATCATAAGTTCCTCGGGTTCCCATGTTGCCTCTTCGATCTTATGGTTTCTCCACAAAACTTTTACCAGACAAGTCATTCGGTTTCTCAGTACTTGTTCTCTCATATCAAGAATCCTGATGGGCTCTTCACAATAAGACAGATCGGGTTCTAGTTCTAATTTCTCATAGGTGAGTACATTCGTTGGGTCATGCATTTATTTCCTCAACAGTGATACGTGGAACACATCGTGAACTTTGGAGAGACTTAGCAGCATTGCCAAATGGTAAGCTACAGCCTCAATTCATTCTAGAATTTTGAAAGGTCCGATGTACCTAGGACTCAACTTACCCTTCTTACCGAAATGTATAATTACATTCCATGGATATGCCTTTAAGAAAACATTATCTCCTACTTGAAATTCCAAATCCTTCCATCGGTTATCAGTATAGCTCTTCTGCCTACTTTGAGCTGCTTTGATGTGATTTTGGATTACCTTCACATTTTCCATTGTTTCCTCCACCAGTTCTGGATCTCCATGTTTTCTTTCACCCAAGTCATCCCAATAGGTCTGTGTGCGACATCTCTTTCCTTATAACGCTTCATATGGTGCCATCTGAATACTCGAATAGAACTTATTGTTATAGGAAAATTCTATCAGAGGTATATATGGATCCCACATAACCTAAAAGTCATGTGAGCAGGATCTCAACTTGTCTTCTAAGGTTTGAATAGTATGTTCTGATTGTCCATCTATTTGAAGGAGGTAGGCATTGCTCAAATGAAGTTTAGTATCCTGGGCTTTCTGAAGACTCTTCCAGAATATTGAAGTAATATGGGGATCAAGATCAGAAACAATCGATAGGGGTACTCCATGAAGTCTCACAACTTCATTGATATATAGTCTTGGTAGTCGTTCAAGTGTTAAATCATCCCTTATAGAAAGAAAATGAGCTGACTTGGTAAGATGATCAACAATGACCCATATTGCATCGTTCCTTCTAGGAGTATTTGGTAGCCCCATGAAAAAGTCCATCGTTAAATTGTCCCATTTCCACTTCGGTATGGGAAGAGGTTGCATGACTCCTCCAGGCTGTTTCCTTCCAGCTTTCACTTGTTGACAAACCATACATCTTGACACAAAATCAGCAATCTCCCTCTTCATGTTGTCCCACCAAAAATATTCCTTCAAGTCTCTACACATTTTGGTGCTCCCAGGGTGTATAGAGAAATTGGGACTATGACCATCATCCAACAATTCCCTTTTTAGATCTGGTATATTGGGAACACAAAGTCTCTTCCCAAATTTCCAAATTCCATCTTCATACCCAAATTCATTCAATCTCCCATCATTCACAGCTTTAATCTTCTTTTTAAATTCTTCATCATCGTTCTGAGAACTATTAATCATTTCTAGTAAAGATGGTTTGGCAAACATTTGAAAAAGCACTGATGTTTCACCTTCCATGGTTATTCCCATGTCCATCATCACTAGATCCATGAAAATTGGATCCCTTTCATTTCTCATATTGTTCAAAACTCCATGATCTTTTCTTCTCAAAGCATCTACCACCTTATTTGCCTTCCCCGGGTGGTATTGTATCGTACAATCATAATCCTTGAGTAATTGAAGCCATCTCCTTTTCCTCATGTTGAGTTCTTTTTGTGAGAAAATATACTTCAAACTCTTGTGATCAGTATAAGTCTCACATATTTCACCATAGAGGTAGTGTGTCCATATCTTCAAAGTAAAGATCACAAATGCTAACTCGAGATCATGATTAGGATAGTTTTGCTCAAGAATTTTCAACTATCGTGATGCATAGGCAATAACTCTATCATTCTGTATAAGGACACAACCAAGCCCTTTCTTCGATGCATCACTATAAATAACGAACCCATCATTCCCTGATGGTAGAGTCAATATAGGAGAATTAAATAATCTTCTCTTCATTTCTTTGAGACATTCTTCACACTCTTTTGTCTAAACAAATTTAACCCCTTTACGTGTGAGCTTTGTTAATGGGTTAGCCAATCAGGCCAAATTCTGGAAGAAACATCGATAATAACCAGCTAAACCAATAAAACTGCATACCTCAGTTATACTCGTAGGTTCTAGACATTCTTGGATTGCCTTGGTCTTAGAATGATCAACAGAGATTCCATCTTTAGAGACAATATGTCTAGGAAAAGAAATCTCTTGAAGCCAGAATTC
The DNA here is from genome assembly GCA_963277665.1 of Viscum album. Classification (NCBI taxonomy): domain Eukaryota; kingdom Viridiplantae; phylum Streptophyta; class Magnoliopsida; order Santalales; family Viscaceae; genus Viscum; species Viscum album. The sequence goes on from CAUJRU010000339.1 coordinate 101,762, forward strand.
ACACTTGCTAAACTTCCCATATAATTCATGTCTTCTCAAAGTCTTCAGGATAATGCGCAAGTGATTTTTATGATCTTCGTATCTTTTGGAGTATACTAAGATATCATTAATAAATACCACAACAAAATCATTGAGATATTCCTTGAAAACTCTATTTACTAGATCCATGAATATAGAGGGTGCATTAGTCAGCCCAAAAGGCATTACCGTAAACTCTTAATTATTTACTAAGCTTTAATATTCTTAATATGTTTTAAATTTATGTGATTAATATTTATTAAATTATATTTATTAAGATGTATTATTTTTAAAATAATTAAAATTTACATAATTAATTTATTTATATGTATTTTCTAGTATTTTCTTTATTTTGGTACATGTTTATAACTAATGTAGTTAATCCTACGAACTATGCATAATTTTTTTACTAAGATTTAATAATCTTAGTATTTTTTTAATATATATGATTGATATTCATTTAATTTTATTGATTATGTCGTAATATTTTTAAAATTTCTGAAATATATATAATTAATCCATTGTGATGAATTTTAATATATTCAGTAATAATGATTTTTTAACTTTTTTTAAATTTATTAATATTTAATATATATTAATTTAATATTTTTGAATTTTATTTATAAAAGTGTATAAAAAACTTTTTCAGAGCTAAAAAAGTTAAATGCTGATAAAAAATTACTTTATCGGTGCTTTTTTGGCATTAGTAATTTTTTTTATCGATGCTTATTTATTTAGCACTGAAAAAACTCATCATTATCATTATTTTTGGGAATGTGTTGATAAAACCCTTGATGTTATATAATCAACCATAAAATGACTTACTACTTCGTGTCGTTCAAGATCTTGTAGAATTCAACCTCGGTCGTTGACCCTCCTCAAACTTCTTTTACAAATCAATCCTTTCCAAACCTAAGGTATGTTATAATTTCCACTAATTTTTAATAGATCCTACATCACATTACCTACATTCCTATCATCTTAGTGTCACCCAAGATCCTCTTTAATCGATCATCAAACTTTTCTATAATTCATCATCTTGAAAATGGATTTATTTTCTTAGCTATATCATTGTACAGATGATAACATCGTGGTGTGATACAAACTCCATGATAAATTTGTTTCCACTACCTTAATAGCTCATTTGGCAGCTGCACTATGGGGATAAAGAAAATTAAAAAGAGTGATTCAAAATCATTTCCCCTATTTGGTGTGGTTATGTTGGATAAAGAGAAATCCTTTGGGGATAAAGCTAAATAAATTACTTTATACCTGATTGAAGATTTCAAATAAGCCCAAAATAGAGGTGATTTAGAAGGAAACAAATGAAACAATGCTACTTTTTAAAATTTCCTATATTACCACTATTCATATTTTATTTTATTGAACCTCTACCTTTAGGCTGCACCCAATTTATTTCCAAAATTATCTATTTCATTTAACATAAATTGTTGATGTGTGGGTCTTCATATTCATTACATTATTGCTCTTGGACCCACTTGAATTCATTTTTATCACCATTATATTTATTTAAGTCAACATTTTGATCTTTTTTAGTTGGATTTATTAGTTTATCCCATGTAGGCAGACCCACACATGTATTTATTATTATTAAGTTGGTTAATTCACCTAATATTTCATTCATAGTGCCCTAGTTCTATAAATATTCACTTGTAATAGTTTTTTCCCCCTACTAATTCCTTTAGGGATTTCTTCTTCTTTCATTCCAACCTCAATTCTATTTACCATGTGGTTCTTTATTTTTAATGCATTCTTTCTCTTTCCCCACATTCATTCATTCTGGGCACCATTTAATTTCTTTGAGTCATTAATATTTTGATCTTCTTTTTCAATTGAATTTATTGGTTCATCATATTGAGACAGACCTGTAGTTTTATTTAAAATCTGATCCTAGTTATGGGGCCTCCCAGACCACTCTTTTAAGATCTACATAGAGTTCCTTTCACTTCATTCAACCATGTGAATTTTTAAAATTTAAAGCATTCATGAAACCCTGATTAGATTGTTCTTCAGATTTTCTAGTAGATTCAGAACCCCATCTAGAGACTTCTAGTTCATTAGATTTAAATTCAATATTTATTTAAATATTGGGTTCTCCAGACTATTTTATTGGGACTTATTAATATTTATATCATCTGAACAAAAAATCTTTGGCTCCTAAACATCCAATTATTCAAAGACAACCTGCCCTACCATATACAATGTAAAGTAGTGAATAAACAAAAACTCTTCTCTCTTACTGTACTCCCACTTAGAAAAGTTATAGCAACCATCCTTGATCACTGCATTTTAATATAATTTAAATTTTAATTAAAATCTTTGTAACATTATAGATATCACACATTCTATTCATTTAAGGATTCTCACCACTACAAATAAATCTCAATACACATCATCCCACTCTTATTATCTTATAAAAATGGATTCATGTGTCTTAAATGATTCTTTTAGGATGAAATTTTATTGGATTATGCTCATAGTTTTTTTATATTTATTTATTTTAATAAATATTAATATTACTGAATCAAATTGGGAGGATATTAATCAAAAATAAAAGGATACCAACTGTATGAAAAAAGAGTTTAAGTATGGGTGAATAGTTCATCAGGTTAGAAAAATATCATGTATATGACCCTTATCAAATCCTTTTTCCATGTTTACACTTTTTTTATTCTATTTTAATTAGTCTATAGAGGTTAGAGGAAAACTTGATCTATCCGGGAATAAATTGAAGCTATAAATTTTGGACTAAACATTGGAAAAAACTGAATGCAGATTGTCACTATGATAACACTGCATTTTGTGGATCATTTGATATCGTTGCACTTATGATCAATGATGAATTTTGTATCTAAGATATGATTATGGTTTTTAATAATGATGAATATCTTATTGAGGAAATTATAATTATATTTGAAGATGAATTTCTTGATTTTTCACAACTATTTGAGAAGTTAAAGAGTTTTGAAAAGACATCATTATCTTCTATTATTACCAAATATACCAAATTTTTTACCATATAAATCTATATAATATAAAAGTTGGCAATGGATGGAGTGACACTAGCTTTACTAAACTACTTGCTCTATTTAATGATATTATCCTATAAGATAATGAGATTCCATGCTAAATATATTATGTTAAAAAAATGTTATATTCAATGGGTATGATCTCTGAAAGAATACATGTTTATACAAATGATTTTATATTGTTTTTAAAGGACTAGGAATCACTTAAAAATACTCAAATACTCGTAGATCTTGATTAAATAAAGATTAATCGGGTCCTATGAATGTTGTATGGTACATTCCAATCATTCCAAAGTTTAGGTGCCTATATAGAAGGGATAAGACTATAAAAGAATTGACATGGCTTTCAGATACAAGAAACGACAATGGGAATCTTCATCACCTGATATATTGTTCTTAGTGGAAGAAAATTTATCACAAGTATCCTAAATTTGGAAATGAACTGAAATACCTTCTCCTTGTGCTATCTATAAATGGAGTGAATCCTTTTGGTTTTCAAAGAATCTCTCACAATACATAACCTTTTATATTGGTAAATTATAACTTTTCATTGTGGTTATGCATGAAATTAAAATAAATTATTTTACCTTTTCTTATATTGGGGCCTAAACAACTGGGTAATAATATTGAGGTTTATTTGGATTCTTTGATCTAGGTTTTGAAATTTTGTGGGATTTATGTGTTACGTTTTATGATTCTTATAGAAATGAAGATTTCAAATTGAGTTCCATCTTTTATGGGATAATAGATGACTTTCCTACTTATGGAAGTGGTTCTGGATATAGAATTAAAGTAACTTAATTGTGTTCTATTTTTGAACAAGGTACACAATCAATTAGGTTGAAAAAGATAGCAAAGACTATGTTTCTAGGACATCATTGATTTCTACCCCATTGACATAAATACTGATCTTGGTTGAAAAATCATTTGATGAGAGTTTAGAATACGGTATAACACCATCTCCACTAATAGTTGATAAACTGTTTGATAAAGTAAAAGATATGGACACACCTTTTAGAAAACGTTTTTTTTTTGAAAAAACATTTTAAAACCATTTGGAAAAAATGATTAGTTTTTTTGAATTATCATGAAATAATTGTTTGTATGTTAGACATTTTCTTGATGTTATTCATGTCAAAAAAATATATGTGATAGTGTCATTTTAATGTTACTAAATTAATCCAAAAACCAAATGATGGAATTAATTCTTGGTCAGACATGATTGACATAGAGATACGAGAAGAGTTATTTCCATTTTAGAGTGAAAGAAAATTGAAAATTTTCAATTTGAAATACATTATATGAAAAATTTTACAAATAAACATCATGTTATAAATTATATGTTATCTTTTAATGAAAATTATCTTATGATAGGGAAATATTTAAATATCATAAATATCAAGGAAAGAGGATAGCCCATGAGAACAAAAATCCAATCAACTTCTACAGATGGATAAGTATTAGGGTATATATAACACGATTTCACTATCAAAACATATATAAAAAAATTATTTATTTTTATCATTTTTTTCTAAAATTCCGAAAACAATCTAATGGTAAATATTATGGTTATTATGTTTGAAAATATATGAAATATATCATATTACCTCAACAAAATAGCATCCTCAAAATATTGTTTCTCGTGATAATTACAATTTCATTAAAATATTTATTATTCATTTGTTTATTTATATTTTTCTAGTAAAACTAGAACTATCTACAGTCATAATATTAAAAATAAGAAATATATTTATTTATAAATGAATGGGAATAATACATGGTGTTAGTCTGTAAACATTCCTCATGAAGTGGTGACTTTCTATTAATTAATTTTTTAAAATTTGTCTTCATTATATATAATTTTTTTTTGTTAATTTACTTATATTTTTTATCTGATACTTATTTTGTTAATTTTCATAGAGACCGTGAAGAAATTCCTTAATTTATAATTATTTTTTTACCATATTGTTATCTATTATGAGAAAAAATGATTGAAGAAAAAATCAATTATAGATAAGGTATCTAATAATAATGATGAACTCGTGTACTATGATCACGATCTCAACAAGGATGATGCACTCATGATGTTGCACTTTTCTGTTTATTGTATATTTCATTCAATATTTTGGGTTATCAAACAGTGATAATTTTAGATAACCCTAAATTTTTAATGAATTACAGAATATAAATACATGGCATGGTTTTTAGGAATTAACCACACCTCAATTTGATACATTGTATGCCCAATATGAATCAATGTTTATGTTATTAGTTTAAATTTGAAATTTTAGTTCCAAACACATATTACATACTCAAAACCAAGAAAACACATTATTCTCTATTATACTTTTGGAAGACTATTCATTTGTCATATGTGACATGTATGAATCATCCTCACCTCAATCCAATACCCTGTGTTCCGAGCACGACTTGATGTGTATGTTTTTTGGTTAAAATTTACACATTAGTTCATAACACACATCACATGATGAAAAATGAGAAAAAATATTCATATCATTTTGATTATTTAGGAAAACAATCCATATGTCATCTGTGACATGTATGAATCATCCTCACCTCAATCTGATGCACGATGTACTCGATATGACTCAAAGTGTCTGTTATCAGTTTAAAATTGATATTTTAGTTTAAAACATTTTTCACTCATTAAAATATGAGAAAACAAGCTGGGATTATCTTGGTACATTAGAAAAGTTATTCATGAGTTATTTTTGATGTTTATGAATCAGTTTCATGTAAAACCGAGACACGATGTGACTGGTGTATGAATCAAAGTGTGTGTTTAGTTTAAATTGATATTTTTGTTAAAAAGACACATAACATACTCAAAATCAATTAAAAATAATATTATTTTTATAATTTAGGATAATTATCCTTAAATCATTTGTGATGTGTAGGAATCAATCTCATGTCAATCTGACAAACCATGTAGTCGGAATAACTCCAAGGTTGTCTTCTTATTTAAAATTAACATTTTAGTTCAAAACACATGTTATATAATCAAATATAATAAAAATATTAATATTCTTTTTATAATTTATGAAATTTATCCATAAGTAATTTATGATTTTTAGGAATTAGCTGCACCTTAATGTAATAAAGGGTGTTCCTGTTATAATTCAAAGTGTCTACAATTAGTTAGAAATTGATATTTTAGTTCAAAACATGTTTCACTCACTGAAAATAGATCAAACAAACTTTTATCATCTTGATACTATATAAAAAGATTCATAAAACATTTTTTATGTATAAGAATCATTCTCATGTGAAACTGACACATGATGTGACTTGTGTGACTGAAAATGCTTGTTTTCAGTTTAAATTGAAATTTTAGTAAAAAAGACACATGACATACTCAAAACTGAGAAAATGCATTCTGATTATTTTGATTCTATAATAAAATGTTCCTTAAGTAATTTGTGACATGTAGGAATCAACTTCACATCAATCTGATGCATGGTGTGATTGATATGACACCAAGTGTGATTTTTTTATTTAAAATTGACATTTTAGTTCAAAACACACATCATATTCTCAAAATTGAGTAAACACAATTTTATTTTTTAGTACCTAAGGAAATTTATTCATAATTAATTTGTGACATGTAGGAACAATAGACACTATATTCTGATATACGTTGTTCTAGGTATGAATCAATGTATTTATTATCAGTTTAAAATTGGCATTTTTGTTTAAAACATGTGCCACTCACTAAAAACCAAGAAAAAGTACTTAGGGTTTTTTGATACTTTAATAAAATGATTCTTAAATAATTTTTTGAATTTTTTGAAACAAAATCATGTAAATACAATACATAATGCGACTGATATGACACAAAGTGTGTGTTATCAATTTAAATTGGCATATTAGTAAAAATATATATGTGAAATACTAAAAACTAAGAAAATACATTCATATTATTTTGATAATTTTGTACAATGATCCTTAAGACATTTTTTACATATATGAATCAACTACAAATCAATCAAATGAAATGTGTGATCGGTATGAATCCAAGTGTGTATTTTTATTTGAAATTAACATTTTAGGTTAGAATATGGTTCACATGCTCAAAATACAGATAACACATTCAGATTGTTTTGACAATTTAGTATAATTATCTATTAGTCCTTTTTGATGCATTGGAATCATTTGTACCTCAATATGATACATTGTGTTCCTAGTATGAATCAAACTATATGTTTTCTATTTAAAATTGATGTTTTTGTTCATAACATGTGTCACTCAATAAAATATATGAAATAAATATCTCGTTATCTTGATACTTTAAGAAAATGATTAACAATTTATTTTTGACATGAAGGAATCAGTCTCACATCAAACCAACACATGATGTGACTAGTATGACTCAAAGTGTTTGTTTTCCATTTCAATTTAAATTTTAGAAAAAAAGACATGTGACACATTCAAAACTAAGAAAAAATTTAGATTGTTTTGATAATTTTGAAAATTGATCCTTAAGTCATTTGGGATGTATAAGAATAAACCACACATCAATCTGAAAAAATGTGTTCCTGGTATGAATTCAAGTGTTTCTTTTTATTTAGAATTGACATTTTAGTTCAAAAAACATGTCACGACCTCAAAACTGATTAAAAAAATTCATATTGTTTTTATACTTTAGGAAAATGATCTATAAGTAATTTGTGAAAAATAAAAATCATATGCACCTCAATCTAATACATGGTGTGCCCAGTATAACTCAAAGTGTATGATATCAATTTAAAATTGATATATTAATTCAAAACATGCATCAATCACTAAAAATTAAGAAAAAATGGTTGGATGAACTTGATAATTTTTTTAAAACGATTTACGTATCATTTGTGAAATGCCATAATCAGTCCCACATCAAACCGACACATGATGTGATCGGTGTGACTCAAAGATCATGTTTTCAGTTTAAATTTACATTTTAATAAAAAGGAAACATGAAATACTTAAAACAAATAAAACACATTTGGATTTTTTTTGATACTTTAATAAAATTATCATTAAGTCATTTTTGAAAAGTAGTAGTGAACCACACATCAATTCAACACATAGTATGAATGGTATGATTCCTAGTGTTTCTTTTTTATCTAATATCATATTTTATTAAAAAAGGCACATCACATATTCAAAACTGAAAAAAAATATTTAGATAGTTTTGATACTTTAGAAAAAATATCCATAAGTCATTTGTGCCATGTGAGAATTAGCCTTAACTCAATCTGATTCATGGTGTTCCAGATATGACTCAAAGTGTACATTATCAGTTTAAAATTGACATTTTAGTTCAAAGCATGTATCACTCATTTAAAACTAAGAAAGTGGTGATGCAGATGTTGATACAGGTATGATGCGGCCAGGTGGTGATGTTAAAATGATGCTGGTCTGGTGACACAGGCAGGACGATGCAGACATGATGTTGCACTAGAACATCAGGCCATGTTCATGGGCCTCTTGGCCTTGGGCCTATGGACTATGTGATGTGTCTCCCTCTACCCAAATAAAAAACAATAATATATGTCATAATAAAAATATTCTTTGGCCCCAATATATTTAAAAAAATTATTACAAATATTCATAATTCAATTGTGACATGTAGGAATCAGTCTCATGTCAAACTAACATGTGATGTGATCAGTGTGGCTCAGTGTGCAAGTTTTTAGTTTAAATATAAATTTTATTAATTTATTGTTTCGTATTTAAGTTTAATTTATTTAATTACATTATTACTAACATAAGAAATTTTTTATATAGGTGTACACTTTTTCTCAAGCTAGAATGGTTTGTTCAACAACTGGTAGCACGATCATTCACTTTTGATAGAGTGGGGACTAAAGACAATGTAATATTGATGTTTTCGAATGTTTGTGATAAATTTTACTTACAAATGAAATTTTAAAAACCAATATATTTGAAATTTATATAATATTGTGTTTTTTATTGTATTTATGATTTAAAATAATTTCAATTAATTTCATTATTTACTACTGTAGTGTGCTATAATTTTAGCAACAAACTACATTAGTATGTAATTTATCAGTGTTAAACTATCATTGACAATGGAGCATCTTTATCAGTGTTTTTTTAACACTGATAAAATTCATAGTTTTTTAAGATCACTTACGATAACAATGATTCTTAAACTGAAAAATAATTTATTTAATGATATTATAGGCCCCATCTATTGTAGTGTATGGAGATTAAGACGGCCTTATAGCAAAGAAGAAACATCACTGAATAATATTAATCTAAAACTAAAAGGTCCAAGGATAAGAGGCTTGTGGAGAAATTAGTATTACCATTAATTAAGAATGGTAAAGATCCAATTTTTAATGGCTACTTCATTTCACCATGGTTCGAGGATCCCACTACAGGTAAAATTAAATGGGATCAAAATTTTCAAGTGTCATCCACTAATTTTCAACCAATATTATTCCTTATTTCAATATAGAACTTTTAAGATATAATCATCATCTATGATTGTGTAGGTTCTACAATAGTTTATTATACACCATGGACTTTTCCAAAATTCATCACACACTAAAACTACTAATATTATCTTTGTTTACTTTTACCATAGTGTTAAACCACTTGATGGTGGTTGCTTTGAATTTTTCTCCCACAAATAGATAATATGAAACCCTATCTCCCTAGATTCCCATCACTACTAGCACCATTTACCTATCCCCTCTCTACGATGTCATTGATTCACTTGATCAAAATCTTTAAAACCCACTCCACCTAACACCTATCACTTATTGACACTCAATCCCTTGATGAACCACAATGGACCCCTAAACCCATCGTGTTCAATTCTTTTTATTTCCTCATTCCTGTATCAGGAAATTATCTTCCTCATTGTCCCATATACCATCACCATCAATGCCACTTAACCCACCATATACCATCAAATCTAATACAATGGATATACCACACAATATATATTAGGTTCAAACCCTAAATTCTAAAATCTTATTGATAATTTTTTATTTATCAATTTTAGTAGTATTCAATGGTTGATGTTAATCCATTAAAAATGAAAACACTATAGGCCACTCAAATTTCTCATTCATTAATTCGAATTAAATAGCTTTTTATAAATTCATTTTTGGATTGGATTTAAATTGATAATTTAAATCATAATTATTTTTTTATTCCAAAATTAGAATGAAAATTTTGTTATTCATTTAATTTTTTGACTAAAAATAAATGATTTAAATCTTGATGATTTTTTTCAGATATTCATGTTTTATTACAACAAAAATATTTTAGTATTGTATTTCTATAAAAAGGGTTTCTCTAATAATAAAGATGGTAATCAATCATGTTTGGATAATATTTACTATCATGATTTTTATTATAATGGAATATATTAAGAAGTACAAATGAATAAATGGTTCTTTATCATACATAAATAATCAAATACAATATGTTTTAGATGATATTATATATTTTTATAGTTAATTAATGATTTTTTAAGAAATCCATTAAACATTTAGGTGATATTTATTTAATATATGTGATCGTTAAATAGTATATATTTAGTTTAAGATGCGTTTTTATTTTATTTTTTATAAAAAAAATTCAAAGAGAATTGTGATCTCACTGCATACTTATTAAGAATACATGAAACCAACCCCAAGCACATCAACGATAAAAAATTCTCCCAAGTGAGGTTAAATGAAACCTGATCATCGTCTATGTATGGATGTTCAAATGAGTTCCATTGATAGAGTAAAATGGGAGTTGAGGTTTGGAGAATCATCCATCAAATGTCAAATGATCTGAATCTTAAATAACTATGATGAACTGTAAGTTGATTTCATGATCGAATGAATCATAGACCTACGGATAGAAAAGATAATGCGAGGGATTTTGGTGAAGATTATTGATGACTTGGAACTCACCGAGTTTGATTGAAGAACTTAAAGATACTATTCTTATGAAGAAGTGGAAAATATGATAGATTTAAACTAAGCTTGACCTTACACAAAGTAGCATGACTCAATCACCCAATAAAATTATTTATCTAGTTTTTTATTTCTTGTTACTTGTTTTATTGAAATTAGCAATAGATGGACCTTGATCATTAAAAATTTTAAGGGTTTCACCATTTTTTAGAATTTTATTAAAAATTTTTTGACATGTTACCTCAATATATCTTGGTTTTCAATTTTAACACTTGGCCCCAATCAAGAAAAAATGGTAGACGATGAAGGAATCTGCATTGTCGAGCATGTGGATGAAGTCTAAAGATCAATTAAACTATGACGTAAATTGATTGAGCTATTACAACTTGATGGGATCAAGATAAACTGAGATCGAACTTGAATTCATGATTTAAATTTGGTATTAGTTGGAGGAAGTTTTGATATTTCTACTAGGTTAGTGGGTGAAAAAAATTATAGGATGTTTTTCAGGCTTATATCAAGATGGTCGGAAGGGTTTTGGTCATGATGATTTTTTTTGTTTCATACTGAGGAAGATGGGAATTGATTTGAGTATTTAAATAAAAAACTATAGCTTGTCCAAATTCTTACAGGTTTTGATGTAAGTGTTGTAAAATAATTTTTTTCAATGAAAAAATTGCAATAACTTGACAATTATTATTAGGACACCTAAAAGTCAACCTACTACTTCCACCTAAATGAAAGGGTTTTTTATAATGTTTTAGTAGTTCATTAACTAAATTAATATGTATATTCTAGAAGGGAGGTGGGATTTGGGACTTATTAAATTTATAGAGTTGGAATACACATACACAGAATTAGACCACAAAAGTGTGAAGAAACATTGTAGAAGGATTAGTTATCTCAGCAGAGAATTGTTTTCTCTCAAACTGATTAAATTTTTGATGTTTATTAAGAACACATTGTTTTATCTTTATTAGAAAACATTATTAATGTATAAAATATGTTATAGGACTCTGATTTAATTAGTTATTTATTTTACTTCATACTATATCATTTCGTGTTCATCATTACTCTATTATTAATTTCTTATGAAAATAATTTTCTTCAAAATTTTGACTATCAATGACTATTTATATTAGTAAAAAATTCAACTATTTGAACCATTTTTATAAAACATTTTAGAACACTTTCAACATGGACAGAGTCAAACCAATGAGAATTCATCTTCCTTGTAATCTATATTTGATAAAGATCCCATGTTTAACATCCAATAAATAAATCAAGGTGATGGAGATGATACCATACTCATTAGCAGTTAGATATTTGATGTACGATATAGTGAGTATGATGATATATATTTCCCATGTAGTGGGATCCATGAGCTTATTTCTCTCCAATCATGGGAAGCTTCATTGTGATATAGTCAAGTAGATTTTGAGGTATATTAAATGTACATCGAAGCTATATTTGTGCTATGGAAGATTTGATATATTCGTGGAGGTATATACATATGTAGATATGGTTGGCTATCCTAATGGTAGGAGTTCTATATTAGGATACACCTATACTTTTATAGGAGGAGTTGCATCATGAAATTTAAGGTTATAGAAGTGTATCCCGTTAACCATAACTAAAATATAGTACAATGATTCTCTAAAGGCTGGAAAGAAGGTGTTGTTGTAAAAGAGTTTTCTCAAGGATCTTGGATTCAACTAAAAGGAGTAAAAATTTTAAGTTCTTTGAAGTTGAGTAAAAACTCTATATACCATTCCTGGATGATGAAAATAAACATTCATTATCATTGGATATGTGAGGTGATAATTCAACATCTAATGAAACTTGTGAAGATCCACATGAAACAAAACCCAAAGGATTTGCTGAAAAAGGTGATAGATCCGGAGAAGCTAGAGGTTCACATATTCCCCAATGGATTGCATCTAGAGGGTGATAATTGATGGATTCTTCCATGTACTTTAGTAGGTTGCCAATGCACCAACTCCACCCACCATAGACTTCAACCTTGGATGTTTTATGTGTATGAATTGTTCCTTTGGAAACCAAGGGTGCAATTTGTGATTGATGAGGGTTTTTGGAAGAGTTTTTTCAAACATTTACTCCTCCCACTGTGCCTATAAAATGTGTTGAAGAAAATCCATTCCATCAAAAAAATTAGTCAAGAGAGCTCCATTTTATTAGACAGATTCATGAGAACTCCATGTGTGTGAGAGAGATAAATGTAGATAGGATTTTTTTGTCTTTATTAACGCTTAAATAAAGCATTTTTTTTCTTAAAAATTTCTCTCTATGATCAAAGAATCATAACATTAAAAAAGTCGATACCATGACTCCCGCTGACCCCACTTCTACATCTATTAGGGTTGAAGAATTATGTGAGAATTTGACTATAATTACATCTAATGTGGGGTGAATTGTTCTATTTTAAATTAATCAACTTCATAAAGACCCAAATCCTACCCTTGTGCTAATTTGGATTGAATTTTCAGACCCTCAATCCATTGTGGTCACTATTGAACAAGAAGGAGACATTGATGCCTTATTGCAGAAAGAATGGGTGTTAACAAATGATTTCAATTCAAGGTGGTGAAGTTTCTTTGACTATCAATTAGATCATGGTCTTTATGGAACCTATATAATGGAAAAAATCAAAATCCAAGAAATAAATCATTTATCACTACCAAATAATGTGCAATATACAGTGATGACTTTTATCACCACTAAATAGAAAGTGCAGATAAACGTGGATCCTTTATCAGTCATAGTTAAAATCACTGATAAATGTTGATTTTATCAATTCTAAATAATGCACAGATAAAATTATACCCTTGGGAAACACATTTTTTAACACTGATAAAGGTTTCTCTTTATTAGTGCCTTTCTAGGACTGATAAAAGAGTTGTATAGCTTTTAATAAAAAGATATTATCAATATATTTAAAATCATCATATTTATATTAGAAAATTACTATTTATTTATATTTATTAATTAAAAAATGTATATAACTAATATAAACATGATATATTAATATATGTTTTAATAATTTAAACATTTATATAAATATAAAGGAATATGTGTTATTAATATGTGATATTTAAATTTATATATTTATATATATGACTATATATGGGATATACATATGTTCATGTGTATGTGTATGTGTAAGACATGTGTATATGTGTATGTATGGAATGTAAAATTAATATTTTTAATGTTATTTCACACTTAATGTATATTTTTAATTTTGGATATAATATTTCATAAATATAACAATATTTTAAAATTTATAAAAAAAAATTACTAAGTATTATTTATAATATTTTATTATTTCATATGACGAGTATTTATTCAATTTTTTAATTAAGTAGTGTTATTTTTAAAATGTTTGAAATTCATATAATTAAGTTATTTGAATTCATTTTTTAATATTTTTTTCATTTCTTTTCGTGTTTATAATTGATGTAGTTAATATTATAATTTTATTTTTTGAAATGGTTTTTTCTATTAAATTTTATTTATATAGTTTTAATTTTCTTTAAATTAAATTATTTATTCATTTAAATAGTATATTTTTAATTAAAATGAATAATATTTATTCATTTTTTGTTTATTGAGTTGTAACATATAAAATATGTTTGAAATTTATATGATTAGTCTATTTAAATTATTTTTTTCAATATTTTTTAATTTAAATAGTAAACATTATTAAATTTATTTAATTTTATTTTCTAATTTTTAATATAATTTTATTTAATATTATTTTTTCATTTATGATATTTTTTAATTTTAAAAATTTCTAGAATTTATACATTTTTAAAAATTTATACATATTTATTTAATATTTTTTAAAATTTTCAGTATCTTCTTAATATATATGATTAATATTAATTCATTTATATTAAATATGTTTTAATTTTTTTCTTATTATTGAAATTTATATAATTAATTCGTATAAATTTATTTTAATTTTAATATTTTTTAGTCAATATAATCTTTATTTTTAATATTTTTTATATTTATATAATAAATAATATATTTTTTCTGTGTCTATAATTAATATATTTAATGTCATAAATTTATTTTTTAAATTTATTTTGTAATTTATTTAATTTTACTTATTTAATTTTAAAATTCTTCCATTTAATATTATTTATTCATTTTTAATATTTTGGGATTTATTCTTTTTTAATATTTAGTTATACATAATTATTAACTTAATTTTAAAATTATTAATATTTTTTAAATTTATATGATTAATATTTGTTCAATTATATTTATTAAGCTATAATATTTTTAAAATATTTGAAATTTATATAATTAATTTACATAAATAAATTTTCTATTATTTTCTTCATTTTTTGTATGTGTTTACAGCTAATGTAGTTAATCTTATGAACTACACATAATTATTTACATATTTTTAATACTCTTACCATTTTTTAATATATGTGATTAATATTCATTCAATTTTATTTAATAAGTTGTAATATTATTAAAATGTTTGAAAGGTTTATAATTAATCTATTTAAATGCATTTTTTATATATTCATTAATACAATATTTTTTATTTTTTTTCTAATATATACATAATTAAAATATATTCATTTAATATTTTTTTATTTTAATTATAAAATATTATAAAAGCAATCTTTATCAGGGCTAAAAATAAGCACTATCAAAACATCTCTTTATAAATGTGTTTTTAGAACTGATAAAGATATACCATTATCAGCACTAAGAAGCATTGATAAAGGGATGTGTTATTATAACATATTATTTTAGCGCTGATAAAACTCATCTTCATCAGTGCTTTTTTGAATTCACTGATAAAAACCTCCTCAGTTTTATATATCAAACCCTAATAGAACTTTTTTCTTCACGACATTCAAGCCCTCATGGAAGTTGACCACTACTGCCACTCCCCCTCGATCTTCTCATACAAATTGATCCTCTAAAAACCTATGGTATGTGATTATTTCTACTCCTATTTAATTGATCCTAAATCACTCGATTTTCACACTCATCCCCTTAACACTGTTCAAGCTCCCCTTTAATATATCTTTGAACTTTCCTTACATTCATCATCTTCAAAATACATTTCTTTTCTTAGTTGGGCCACAGCATTAATGAGAATATAATTTTACGATCCAAACTCTAGGGGAAATTTGTTGCCACTACATTAACAGATCATTTGGCAGTTGTGATTTGGGGAGAAATAAAATAAAATTGAGTGATGTGAACTTATTTCCCCTGTTCGGTGAGGTTATGTTTGATGGAGAGAAATCCTTTAGGGAGAAACTGATAGAAATCGTTTTATCCCTGATTAAAGATTTCAAATCACCCCAACATCAAAGTTATTTTGATGGAGGAAAATTAATCAATGATACTTTTATTAAAAAATGTCGTATAATACCCCTATTCATTTTTTATTAAATTTATACATTTAGTATGCACCTAATTTAGTTAAAAAATTATTTGTGAATTTTAACAAAAACAATTGATGTGTGGGTCTTTAATTTCATTGTTTTCTTGCTCTTGGACCCACTTTTATTCATTCTGACCACTATTGGATTTCTTTAAGTCATAATTTTGTTTTCTTCAGTTGAGTTTATCGGTTCATCCCATTAATACAGACCCGTAATTTTATTCATCATTATCAAATAGGTTAAGTCACCTACTTTTTTATTTGTAGTTCCCTAGTTTGGTAAATTTTCACTCGTAATAGTTGTTTCCCCCTACTGACTCTATTGAGGATTCCTTCCACTTTCATTTCATCCTTGATTCCAATTACCATGTTGGTAATTATTTCCTGTCAATTCTTTCTCTTTTACCCACTAGCATTCATTTCGAACACCATCATATTTCTTTGAGTCATTAATATTTTATTATTATTTTCAGTTGACTATAGAAATCTCAACCTTTTACACATAACATTACATGATTTTAATCATAATTATACATCAAAGTAAAAGAAAAGGATAATTAATTCTAGTGTCTTTGAAGACTAGGTACATAAAACATAAAACATGGGGCTAAAAACACTTCTTTATTTAATCTCTTTAAAGAGATCCTAACTTCCTTTGATCCCTTACATTTGTATAGGGTACCCTAGGGCACACATGAACAAAGGGATGAGCTAAAAATCCCAGTAAGGGAATGAACATAATGATAAATATTGAGAAAATGATCTAGGAGGCATGTGATAATGATATCCAAAGCATATAACCTATAAAATCATATCATATACACATGGGATCATATAAACATGGAATCATATAAATGTGGCCGAATCATACCACCTGTCTTTAGTATGGGTCAAGTATGAACACCAATCCCATTTCACATCGCATCTCATGAGACTTAACTTTACCCAATACATTGGAGCGCTATTTGGGAGTACCCATCTCAAAATTTTCATGAATATTCTTTCCATATAAATATTCATACATAATCAACCATACATAATCATAAGGGTTCCTATGGAAATAATTGGGTACCACATTCATGATATCATGCATAACCAATGGGCGTATCATGAATGTGTCCATGAAAGAAAGGGATTAGAACACACATGGACGTTAATTAGTTAAAATAGTCATATAACATGGTAAATGTTGTCAAACATAAGTGACAACATATAGGAAATGTGTTTGAGGAAGACTAGTAATAAAACATTTTTGTGCGGTTTTAAGGAAAATACAATAGAGATATTAAAATATAAAAGATAACAATCTATTATATAAATCTAGAGTTAAACCAAGAAGGTTTTAATAATAAAAATACTGATTTTATAAATAAAATGGTGGCTTAAAATAGAGGATATAGTGAACTAGAAATTGGGTAAAAATTTAGGAAGTTCCCTTAAAACATGTTTGCTTATCAGAAAGTTCTAAGAAGGGAATCTTTTAAAAACATGTATATCCCCAAAAGTGTGTGATGAAAAGGTCTTCCGAAATAAATTTTATACAACTAAACTGAATTTAGAATATGTAAATAAAAATATAAGATAACTTTTTTATATAAATAAAGATAAGGCTACCTGAAAGAATAGAGAAGGTTCAGGTAGAATTCGTTGCGGTTTATCGACATGGTATCAGGTGTACCTAAGAGGGATTGATGAGAGATAAAATGGGTTTCTCATAACTTATAAATCATGAGGTAATTATGGTGGATGTGTGAAAACATACCCCATAATTTGGGTTTCCACGTAAAAAGGCATGGCGTAGAGGACAATCATGATTAAGAGAGAAATGAAGAGGATCCCTTACCTTAAATCTAGTGGTGTTCTCCACTTGTTATTAATTACATGAATAAAAAAATTATGATTATTAATTTAAAATTCCATAACCTATTATATATGTAATTTATTTCTTATAACCCTTTTTGTTTCATTATGGTCCTTTTTGATTGGTTATAAGTTTCAATTTAATTGTTTGGGCTCATTTGCTTACTTGGTTTTTAATGACCGGTTCACTTATATTCTTGTTTGGATAAACATGTAAGATGAAAGTGTTTTTCCATAATTAAATTTGTATTTTATTATTGAACATCCAGGATATTTAATGTTTATAAAAATTCATTCGTTTATTGGGAGTGAAGAGGAGTTATTATATAAAACCTTAGTGATAATTTTTTTGGTTAATCAGTGGGTTTGATTACAACGAACATGTTCTGATTTATAACATAATGCAATCTATACAAAAGGATTAAATAACCATAAATAGGATATATTATATATATAATAATTTGGTTCAACCATAACACAAATGGTTTCTTGACCATAATCAATGATGATAATAGAAATTGATAAACCATTGTCCTTGAATGTGAAAAATTAACACATCTCAAAAGGTGTTTTCTATAACACCCTGAGATTTTATGAAAAATATTATTTTTAATTTTATTGATGTCTTTTCTTGTACGCTACACCAAAAGGATCATTCACTACACGCATCCCTGACTTTGCTTTCATTACACGCAATCACGACCTTCCATGATAGCATGTGTTGTACGCAATACTGAGTTTCACTAAACAACGATATGTTATATAAACTAGCCGTTATGAATAGTAATACCCAATTTTTGAAATTTAATAAATTTTATCTTTCGACATGGACTTAATTTTAGGATTTGGAATATTGAAATTAGCCTACGGTGAATTTTTGGTATTTTTTCTGAAAACTTTCAGTTTTTTGATGAATAGTGAAAACACTAGGTTACTATTTAAAAACCGACTTTTTATTTAAATAATTATATATTTTATTTCAATTTATTTTAGGTAAAAATTGATACATAATACCTTTATAAGTTTAATTTAATTAATTGGAGTCATTTTATAATAATTTTAGACATATAAAAATTTTATTGAACCTTTCACCATCTTTTACCCACCTCCTAGGAGAGGTTGAAAATTTACATAAAACTTAATTTTACTACTTCTGTGAATGTAATTTCGAAAATCCGAGAGACACGGTTAATATCAAGGGGTAAAATGTGGTTCAATAAGGTAAAAATAATTTTTTTTGAATAGTAACTTTTTACTTTTATTTACCACAGTAAAAAGTAAATATGGTAATTAAGGGTAAAAATGATATTATTATTACCCTAACACATGTCCTAATTCTATTGGATAAGTGTAATTCAACCAAAAACAACTTTAGGAATAAAATATTTCCCTTTAGGTCCACTTGAATTAGATTAGGACACTTATTATTATTATATTTAAAGAAGAGATAATATAGTTAAAATCAAAGTTTAATAACTAAAACATTTTTAATATAGGGTTATACATAGGATAAATTCGACTATAAATATTCATTAGAAATCTAAAAATATTTCCAACATAATGGAATTTTATTTATAATTTTTAAACATTAAATAATTTAATTTATTTATGACACAATGATGATGCAGTAATTACCTTTTTAATGAAATATTAACATAATTGATTTTATAAATAACCAAATAAATGTAATTTAAGAATTATTAAGAATTAAATTAATTTTATAGGTTAATATGACATGTTATTATTGATTTAATTAACTTTTTTAGAACTAACCATGTTGTTATGATTTTCAGAAAAATCAAGTACAAAATAGTGTCAAAATTGACATAAAATAGTTTTTAAAACAAATATTATATTATTAATTGTTATTCTATTCCTAAAAATATAAGGTTCTGCCAAATGACTTATATAAGGTTATATATATTAATAATGAACCACTTGGGGTTCTTTTGCCTAGTTATAGTATGTTTATTAACCATATAGTGTAAGAAGACATGAAGACATGGTAAAAGTTAAATTATTTAACTTAGAGTTAAATCTAAATGATAAGGATAAAATAGTACCATAAACTTGTAAAAAATCTATTGGTTGAGAGGATTTCGACCCATATCCACCTTAGTTTCAAAATAAATCATTTTCAATCTATTAAAAACCGAATATGATTTTATTATAAAATAATATTTTATGTTTTCCTAAGGTGCCCTCTCCTCCCTTATAAAAAGGGCACCCCTTCCCTCTTCTCTTCACACCCTTTTGAGCCTTGAATCTCGGCCAACCCCTGCCAATTACTCTTTCCAAACACTGTAGTTATATCATAGAAGTTCTGGTCATCTTAGAATACCAACTCTAGTGGCCTAATAAGAAGTTTAAAGGAGGTCCGTCGAGGAAGAGGTAATCTCTTCTACCGATTCCTTCAAGTTTTCTTTCTTCTTCAACTTCTTCTTATTTAGTTGTTTCATTATAAATTAATAACATCGGTATCAATAATATACTGATATGTTATTATAAATATGAAACAACCTCATTTCACCTTCTATCCACCCTATCGAAAACGAAATCATCGCGCGTGTGTACGTACGGAATACCGTCTCCACGTCATGGTGTAATCTATTTTTCCACCACCACCTTACTTGGATGGGTATAATGGTGTAAAGAGTAACAATATATTATTATTATAACATCATACTGATTCTAAGATATTATATCATCCACTAATATTCCATTCAATAAATATGGGAACGATATCATCGCTCGTGCGTACGTACGGAGTACCATCTCCACGACGCGATGAGATTCATTTTCCATGTTAACAATTCAAGAATGATTATAAAGTATATATAATAAGTAATCATGAAATATATTACATAATTATGCTACTGGATTTATGTACATATATATGTATGTTATCTACTTAATTCCATTCAATTAAATAAGGAAACGAAAAATAGTGTTCATGCGTACGTACGGCCTACCGTCTCCATGAACGGTGTATTTATTTCCATTTATCAATCTATTATATATATGTATATTCTGAATATATATTATATATAAATCATGTTTTATATTCTGGAATTAAGTAATCGTGATATAAGTAATCATATTAATAATTACAAGTCAAAACACGGATGATAAATGAAACAATTTTACCCAAAACGTTGCTTTAACATGGA
Source organism: Viscum album (assembly GCA_963277665.1). Taxonomy (NCBI): domain Eukaryota; kingdom Viridiplantae; phylum Streptophyta; class Magnoliopsida; order Santalales; family Viscaceae; genus Viscum; species Viscum album. Next base: position 123,246 of record CAUJRU010000339.1, read on the forward strand.
ATTGACAAATAAACGGATAATATAAAGTTTTAAGTGAATCATATATGATATCATAAATATTATTATGGTTCTGTTACATGTTAATAATATGTTTAAACCCATACACATGAGTCTCAGACACATACAGAAGAAATTGGACATAAGGTAAGGGATAATTTTTCAATATCATTCTTATCCGAGATTGTTTATTTGTAAGTATTTACTGGGGTTTTGTTTTTTATCTACGTCCATATGTTCTAAAAATGTTTTCATAAAATTTTTACTTTTCCTCCATTTATGTTTATTGACATTTTTACCCTTTTTTTACTTTTACCACATCGTATGGAAGGAATCTTTCTTTTGTTTACTATACGAGATACTTTTTGACTTTTCCGACAAAAGTACTAGGAGAATGTTTTTTTAACTTATACGGCATGAAAGGATTATTACGGTTTCATAGCGCCTTATTTCCATGAAACTTTTTGTATAAGATTTCATGAATATTTTCAAAAAAAATATTTCTTTTAAAATTGAATGTCATTTTGTGAGGAGAAAATGATTTTGAAGAAGAAAGGATATTTTCCTCAAGAATGGAGTTCAAGTGTATTGTCAAAAATATTTTACATATAAGATGAAATTATTTCATATGTTTATGTTTGAAGTATAATATCTCTATTATTTACATGGTTTCACTTATATTATGATGAACCGATATCCACTTGTTTTATATGGATTATGTTATTATGGGATGATGTTTATGAAACCCATTTTTATTCATTGGGTTATGATGAATGATTTATGTTTATGTTGTGGCACAAGTAAGAATGATTTAATTATGAGATGGGTGGGACCTATATCTCCTTCCAATGCATTAGGTAAAGATTTATATCTCATGAGATAGACAGGGTTGGAATGGTAAGTTAATCTGGTTCAGTGTTACAGAACTGAAACGAGGAGTGAACTCGATTCAAAAAGGGACTTTGTCCACTAATATGGTATTCGAAGCAATGCCTTGGCTACTATGGAAATCATATCATGTGCTTAATGTTTTTCCACAATTACAAGTTTTTTTCCAAGATATTTTATCATGATTGATGTTCTATTATGATCTATGCCTTACGTACTGCCATGTTTTATGTCATTGCTCAAGATTTTGATGTTTAAATATTATGTTCATGTTTTGAAGTTCAAATGTATATGGTTGTCTTATTTTCTCCATGATTACTGTTACTGAGAATTTGAGATAACTTTTTATATGTTTTCTTTTCCCCAGGATATAAAGAAATTTTTTCGGTAAGAAAACAAAAGGGGAAGATCATTATGAGAGATGTTGAATATCTTTCTCCACGATTAGAATATTATGATCTGAGTTTCCAAAGACACTAAACTATTACGGTCCTTTTGTGTTTGTTTTTTTTATGTATTAAGTATTCCGCAAAAGTAAAGTAATGTCTATGTATGTCAAGCTTTGGGTCTCTACATTTTCATTTTCCAATAATAGATGGGGAAAAGAGAGATGATAATGCAATATCACATTAGAATAAAAACATTAAAATACATGTATGTTACTAGAGTTATCATACTATTTTGGTGAAGGGAGGTGAGGAAAGAAAGAATAAAAAAATAACTTAAAAGAAATAAAATAATTTGAAAGAGTAATTTACCTATTAAGTTTATACCCTTTGAGAACCTCATAAAGAGATAAGTTTTGGTATTTTGAAGAGAATAGGAGAATTTTAAAATGGGGGCGCTTGGGGAGCTATTTGGGCAGAATATTGGCAAGGCACAAGTCTTACGATTAGTGAAGAGAAGAGGGAGTGGGGGGGGGGGGGTTATAGTGGAGGAGAAGAGGGTTTCTATAATTTTTTAATCATTAGTTTATTAATTTATCTCAAGACCAGAAATAGTGATGATTCCATGACTAAGAATAGTAATAAATGGATGTCACTTCGAACTAATTGGGCTTAAATCAGCATATCATCATCAATGACTCAATAAATTCATTATTTAGCAATTATCATAAATTATCTTATTTTACTATTCATCAACAATTCAATTATTTTAGAAAAATTCCAAAAAAATCACTCTAACCATTTTTCAACACGTAGACTCCCAAAATGAAATCCATTTTCCAACAATAATTTTCTAACTATGATTATTTTAATATTTAATTAAAATAATAATTTAAAAAATCAGTTTTAAAAACATTCATTTACTTATTTTAAAATATTTGTACATCATAATTTCACAAGAATATTATTTTTATACTATAATAAGTAAGGTTAATATTCATTAGGGTATATCACTAATCATAAGGGTATGTTACTATTCATAAGGGTAGGTTACTATGCACCAAAAAATATTTTTTTTTATTAGACTCTGAATAACTTACTAATCGCAACCATATATGTTATATTTTTAAAATTCAAATCACAGAAGTGAGAAAATTTTGTTTAAATGTCACATAGAACTTAGTAGATCATTATGTTATGCTTTCATGACATATTTGTAAGAAATGAATTTTCATTGAAAATCATTGGGTCATTACATTCTTCCCCCTTTAAGAAATTTTTCCCTTGAAATTTTGTCTTACATTCTAATCCATAAACAGGTGTGAGTAATTTTCCTTCATTTCCTCCTCTAGTTTCCATGTTGCCTCTTCGTATGTATGGTTCCTCCATAGTACCTTGACTAGGTGAGCAGTCTTGTTACATATAACTATATCTCTATGATCCATGATCTTCACTAGATGCTCCTCATATGACTTTTCAACCTCTAATTGTACCACCTATGAAGAAATTACATGTGAAGGGTCTATTATATACTTATTTAAGAGGGATACATGAAAGAAATCATGTACTTTCGACAAGGTAGGTGGATGTTCTTGTCGATAGGCTACAACTCTAACTCGATCAATGATCTTAAAGGGGTCGATGTACCTGGGACTTAACTTCCCTTTCTTCACAAATCTCATGATCTTTTTCCATGGAGATATGCATAGAAATAACATGTCTCTATCATTAAACTCAAGGTCTCGTCGATGATTTTCGGCATAACTTTTCTAATGACTTTGGACATCCTTGATATGCTGTTGAATGGTTTTCACCTTATCCACCATTTTTTTGGCCATTTCAGGTCCTAGAAGCATATGCTCACCGAGTTAATCCAAACATGTTGGTGTTCTGCACCTTCTCTCAAAAAAGGGGTTCATATACTGTCATTCAGATGCTTGAGTAGAAACTGTGGTTGTATGAGAATTCAACCAATGGAAGATGTTGTTCTCATCATCCTTTGACGTCTATAAAACATGCTCTCAACAAATATTCTAGTGTATGAATAGTTTTCTCAGATTGGCCATCAGTTGGAGGATGATAGGCCGTACTGAAGTTCAGTTTAGTGCTTAGAGAATGTTGAAGAATTTTCTAGAACTTCGAGGTGAATCTCAGATCACGATCAGATATAATAGATAGTGGTACTCCATGCAGCCTTTCCCCTTCATTGATGTAAATATATGCAAGTTGATTCAATGTGAATACCTTTCGAATCAATATAAAGTGAGTTGTCTTCGTTAGACGTTCCACAATGACCCATATAGCATTATTTCTTATGGATGTCCTTGAATGTCTAGTTACGAAGTCCATGGTAATGTTCTTTCACTTCCATGTTGGTATGGGTAGTGGTTTCATCATCCCCTTATAATTTTTCCTCTCATGATTCACTTATTGACATACTAGGAACTTTCATGTATATTCAAGAATCTCAATTTTTATATTCTCCCACCAAAAGTTTTCTCACAGATCTCGATACATCTTTGTACTCCCTAGGTGGTTAGAGAAGGTTGATCTATGTGCCTCATTTAGATGCTCATTATTTATCTCTCAATCATATGGTACACATAATCGTGACCCAAATCTTACAAATCCTTCTTCATCAATATTGAACTCTGAGGATTTCCCATTTCTGATAGCTTCCACCCTTTTCAGAATTTCCACATCTTTTCTCTGAGAATCCTTTATTTTCTTCATGAGAGATAGTTGATAAATCATTTGAGAAAGGATTGATGATGTTCCTCCCTTGATGATTTCCATGTCCATCTTCTTAAAATCTATGAAGATCAGGTCTTTTTCAGTTCTCATAATTGATAAAGATACAGGATCCTTTCTACATAGAGAATCTACCACCTTATTTTCCTTACCAGGATGGGAGTGGATTGAGAATTCATTATCCTTGTTGAGATCTATCCATCATCATTGGTGAATATTAATCTCTTTTTGTGTGAATACATATTTGAGACTCTTTTGGTAAGGATATATCTCACACTATGCCTCATAAGGATAATGTCAACAAATTTTCAATGCAAAGATCGTATCCACCAACTCTAGATCATGCATGTGATTCTTTTGCTCGTGCATTTTTATCTACCTTGAGGTGTAGGCTATCACTTTCTCATTTTTCATTAGCACACAACCTAATCCCTTCTTTGAATCATCACAATACACCATAATGAGTTCTCCACTTATTGGGAGTGTGAGTACGGGTGCAGTGATACGCCTCTTTTTCAAATCCTTAAAACAGTCTTCACATTCCTGAGTCCAGATAAACTTTAATCCCTTTCGTGTAATCTTGGTCATTTCATTTTAAAATCGTGAAATGTTCTTCAAAAATCATCGATAATACCCATCTATACCCAAAACTCTATGGATCTCTATTACAGAAGTTGGTCTGGGACACTCTTCAATTGCCTTCATCTAGGAAGGGTCCAAAGATATTCCTTTTTCTAGTGATAACATTCCCCAAGAATGATACTTCCTCCATCTAAAACTAAAATTTATTTTACTTCTCATTGAAATTATCCCTTCTCAAATTCTTTAAAACAGTATTAAAATGCTTCTCATGTTCTTCTTTTCTCTTGGAGTGTATCAGAATATCCTCAATAAAGACTGCCACAAATTTGTAGAGGTAATATCTAATGACTCTATTCATTAAATCCATGAAAAATACTAGAGAATTAGTGAGTCTAAAGGGCCTAAATATGAACTCATAGTGTCCATACCTTGTTTGAAAGGAAGTATTGGGAATAACTTCATTCCTCACCTTTAATTGGTGATATCCCGACCGAAGGTCCACCTTAGAGAAATAACTAGGCCCACGAAGCTGATTGAACAAGCCATCTATCTATATAAGGGGATACTTGTTTTTTATCATGATTCTATTGAGTTCATGATAATCAATGCAGAGGTGCATTGATCAATCCTTCTTTTTGGGGAAGAGGACTGGCGCACCCCAAGTTAAAGCACTCGTGCATATGAAACCATTCACTATATTCTCTTTTAACTGATTCTTCATCTCTTCCAACTCTACAGTGGACATTCCATAAGGTGTATCTTATATAGGAAGAGATCTAGGAATAAGTTCATTTGAGTATTCAACCTCTCGGTCAAGAGGAAGACCAAGAAACTCTTCAAGGAATACATTGGTGTAATCCCTCATGATGGGCATGTATTCAAGCATGATTCTCTCCTTTTGTCTCAATAATTTGAGCTATATATGCTTTCTCATAAAGAATAAATGTACACACTTGAGATGATGGTTATAAAGGAGATTCATCTTCCTCCGTACACATTTATACAATCGGATGATGCTTCAGGATGTGAAGAGTGATCTCCCTTTCCTGACAGTTGATTTTTTCTTTATATAAAGATAGCCAATCCCTGCCCATGATAGCATCAAACTCTATTAAAGTAAGTATGACGTAATTTTAAGGGAGGTTTAGTCTACAAATGTTAACCAGGGAGGAGTTATAAACCATGGATTTCTTTATTCGTTGTTCTCATAGATAACTTTTCCTTCGAATTTGGAGGTGGTGTTTGAATAGTTATACTAAACATGAAAGATGTGAATGAATGTGTAGAACAATAATAAAATAGTACTTTCACTATTATTAAATGAATAACTAGAATACCTATCACCACATAGTTGTCCAGATCCACCTTAGAAATAGTGATAGCATAATCCATTCCTTGTTCCCTTGGAGGTTTCTATTGATTGCCTCTAAAAACCCTCGGCTTGGGGTAATTTTTCTCATAATTCCCATGATCCTTGCAGTTTTAACCTTGCACTGTAGGTTGAGTGTTGATCTGAACCTTCCTTTTTTCTTCCAAATTAGCGGGGTTTTTCATACCCCTTCATCATTTCTTGGCCAGATCACCAAAATTTCCACATTTGAAGAAATTCATGGCTCCCTTCAGATAGTTACCATCCAACGGCCCAAAGGCCTTCAATTTTTTTATTAGTATAAGATAAAACCACGTTTTAAGGGATGAAAGGGGTGAAACCATTGCAGAATTCAAAGAAATATGACAAATCACACTCAAAAGGTAGAAAAAATAAAACCAGAATGACAACACGAGGCTGCTCCTCCCTAGCATTTGATCGTGATGAAGCTCTCCATCGTTGCAAGGTTATTCGGCAAACAAGTGTCTTGTTTCAAAGCACAAGCCTGATTTGATGGCTGACGTCATACCCTCCAAACTACCAAATCCAAAAAACTCTTCAAAGATAGATATTAAGATCTGGATCCTCCTTTGAAGAAAGTACCATGAAGTCAAGTCCAATTACATATACTTCCCACCTTCGAAAACAAACCATCCACTAAAAAACATCCACCATTCAAACAAAACCAAAAAAATTTCACAGACCATTCACCAGAATCCTTCACGAATAGCACCGCCTCCACCGCACAGCGATGTGATGCAAACACACCCAAAAACGCCAAATTCGAGACCATTGAAAATCACCGAACATCAAACCATCAAGAAGCTTCCAAACACTGGAATCAAAGAGATCCCCCCTCCCTCAAGACCACTCAGGAGACGACGGAGAGCCACACCAGAAGACCACACCGGAGCCATTGTAGATCTCACCATCACAATGTAGTGAAGCTCGGAGACCACCAGAACCACGCCGAGGTCGTTGATCCATGCCAAAGCTATCTAGGAACACTGGAGACAACCTGATCCACTCTTCCATACCGAGGCCGAATCCATCAGAGGTCATCGACCCTAGAGACAACCAGATGCACTATTGCACACCGAGGATGACAAACCATGCCGAACCCTCCATGCCACACCAGATCCACACTATTGAGGAACACCAGAGATCCGGGCCACACCACACCCAGAATGAGATCCAAGGGATGTCGACGCCGAGTCGCCGAGCTTCACCGGAGGAGGGAAGAAAAAAATTTCGGAGTAGAAACCCTAGACGTGAAGCAGCGTTGAGACCCGCCGCTTAGAGGCTCTCTCACAAACCCTCCTTGCATCATGGGATTTGTTAGATGAACCACCCATGTTTTTCTCCAATTTCCTATTCTTGTCACTGGTCCCATGAGACCACTGAGAGTCTCCAATCTCTATTTTAACACTGATGTCACAACAAAAAATATCCTCATAACTATCAAAGTCTCGAATCTCCAATGCTTTTTATACAGTCAAATTTAGTCTGTTAATGAAGCGATCCACCTTGCTTTTAGTGTTCATGAAAAATCGAGAGGCATACCTTGCAAACCTTGTAAATGTTTCATCATACGCCTTGATTGACTCATATTCCTTCTACTTGAGTCTGAGGAACTCTCTTTCCATCTTATGATGGAGGGTTTGAGGAAAATATTTGTTGAAAAACAACCTCTTGAATTTATCCCAATCAATGGAATCAATTTCCTCTTGGGACTTTTTATTCATGGTCAATGTCCACCACTTACTAGCTTCCCCATAAAAATGACAGACTGCCAAAACAAATTTATCTTATTCTGAGCACTGTAGGACATAGAATATCTTTTCAATGGACTTAATTCATTGTAATACAAGGAGGGTATTAGATGATCTTCTAAACATGTGAGGCCTTTTCCGCATGAAGTATTATACATCAAATTTATCTTTCCATGGAGGAGGAGGGTGTTCTGCATGATTCATGTTATTATTCATAACTCGAGCCAACTGAGAAAGCACTTTCAGGAAGTTTTGAAGACATTCTCCCATCATATCAGGCATATCATTAGGGCAATCTTTACATTTCCTATCACATTGATTGTTGGAACGAGTTCTTTTATTTCCCAACATTAACTAAGAAAAATAATGTATAATTATAGGGCTTGAATACTTATCCATTGAGCATAAAAATGAAACTTTGAACATAAAAGGTTAAAATTGTAATGGAGATGTATATCCTATCATATGATTCCTCAGGTTTAACTCTAGGTTTTCATCAATCTATTTCTTAACATATATTTTTATGGGATTTTTTTGTCCCTTAATAATGGTTTTCATTAAGCTCATGTATCTATCAAAGCATATCCCTCAAGATTGTCATAACTAAGAGTGAAGCAATGCCTATTATCATGCACTAGTTCTTGATCGACTCTCTCTCAAAGCGGTGTTTTCAGGTTTTACCCCTAGATACATCTAGGAAATATCCACCTTTACCGTCTCATATCTAGACAGGGATGTATTTTCTTGATAAAACACATAATAAATACTCACCAAAATTAAAAAATGTTTTATTAGACTTAGTCTCATCTTTAAGGATCTCACTAAGGTGGTCTATTCTTAATCTCTAAAAATAACTCGACCATCCTCTGATGCCAACTGTAGTGACCCTAACCTTTTAAACATAACATTACATGATTTTAAGAATAATTATACATTAGAGTTCAAGACAAGGATCATTAAGTCTATTGTCTTTGAATACTAGGAAAATATAACATAAAACATGGGTCTAATAAAATACTTCTTTATTTAATCTCCATAAAGAGCTCATAACTTCCTTTCAAACCATACATCTACATAGGGTACCCTAGGGAACACATAAACAAAGGTATTATCTAAAAAGACTAGTAAGGGGATGAACACAAGGATAAATCTTAAGAACATGAGCTTGGAGGCATGACATAATGATATCCATAGCATGGAACTTATAAAATCATATCATATTAGTATGGGATCATATAAACATAGATTCATATAAATGTGGAAGAAACATAAAATAGGTATTTAGTATAGGTCAATGCTAACCTCTAATCTCGTTTCCCATTTTAGTATGGGTCAAGGCTAACCGCCAATCCCGTTCCCCATTTTAGTATGGGTCAAGGCTAACCGCCAATCCTGTTTCACATCGTGTCTCATGAGACTTAACATTACCCAATGAATTGGAGAAATATCTGGTTGCACCCATATCAACATTTTCATGAATATTCATTCCACATAAATAATCATACATAATCAACCATACATAAGGATAAGGGTACCCATGAAAAGAATTGGGTACCACATTCATGATATAAAGCATAACCAAAGGGTGTATTAGGAAAGTTTCTATGAAAGAAAAGGATTAGAAAATACATGGACGTTCATTAGGTAAAATATTCATATAACATGGTATGTTTTTTCAAACATAAGTTACAAAATATAAGAAATGTATTTGAAAAACATTATCATTAAAACATTTTTGTGCGGTTTTAAGGAAAATACTATAGAGATTTTAAAATAGAATAGAGGAAAATATCTTATATAAAACCTGAGTTTAACCAATATGTTTTTCATAATAAATAATACTTATTTTATAAATACAATGGTGGATTATAAAATAGGTTAGAGTGCACTTGAAATTGTGTAAAAATTCCAGAAGATCCCTTAAAACATGTTTTCTTATCAGAAAGTTCTAAGAAGGGAATATTTTAAAAACATGTATATCCCTGAAAGAGAGTGATGAAAGGGTCTTTATAAATAAATTTTTTACAAATAAACAGAATTTAGAATATGTAAATAATTATATAAGATAAATCTTTTTTGATATAAATAAATATAAGGCTACCCGAAAGAAAAAATAAGGTTTGGGTAGAATTCTTTATGGTTTATTGGTATTATGTCAAGTGTACCTAAAAGGGATTAATGAGAGAGAAAAGGGGTTTATCATCACATATAAATCAAGTGGAAAGTATGGTATAGGTGAGAAAACATACCCCCATCATTTGGGTTTACACATAAAAAGGCATAGTGTAGAGGACAATCTTGTTTAAGAGAGAAATGGAGAGGATCCCTTACCTTAAATCTGGTGGTGTTCTCTACTTGTTATTAATGTCATGAATAAACAAATTATGTTTATTAATTAACAAATCCATAACCTATTCTATATTCAATTGATTTATTATAACCCTTTTATTGTTCATTCAATACCTTTTTGATTGGTTATAAGGTTAAATTTCATTGTTGAGGCTCGTTTGCTTACTTGGTTTTTAATGACTGGTTGGCTTATATTCATGTTTGGAAAAACATGTAAGATGAAAGTGGTTTTCCATAATTGATGTTGTATGTTATTAGTGAAAATCCAGGAGATTACATGGTTATAAAAAGTCATTCTTTTATTGGGAGTGAAGATGAGTTATTATATAAAACCTTAGTGATAATCGTTTTGGTTAATCAGTGGGTTTGATTACAAAAAATATGTTTTGATTTATAACATAATAACATTTGTAAAAAAAAGATTAAAGAACCATAAATAAGATATATTATAAATATAATAATCTGGTTCAACCAAAACACAAATGGTTTCATGAACAGAATCAAAGATGATTATAGAAATTGATAAATTGTTATCCTTGAATGTGCTAAATTAAAACAATCCCAAACGGTGTTTTCATTTCTAAATAAAATATGGGGAAAGGAGATATGATAATTAAATATCCCATTAGGATAAAAACATTCCAGTAAATTTATGTTACTGGAGTTATCATAATATTTGGGTGAAAGGGGTGAGTAAGGAAACAAGAAATTAAAAGAAATTAAAACAAATGAAATAATTTGAAAGAGGAATTTACCTCTTGAGTTTATCCCCTTTGTGAACCTCTTAAAGGGAGAGGTTTTGGTATTTTGAAGAGAATAGGGGCTGATGAATATGGTGGAGGATCATGGGGATTGATTTGGGCAGAATATTGTCAAGGCACAAGGCTTGAGAGTAGTGAAGAGAAGAGGGAGTGAGTGGGGGTGGGGTTATAGTGGAGGAGAGGTGGGTTTTCATAATTTTGTAATCATTAGTTTATTAATTTCTCTCAAGGCCAGAAATAGTGATGATTCGATGAAAAAGAATAGTAATAAATGCACATGAATTTAATACAATTGGGCTTACATAAACATATCATCATCAATGGCGCAATAAATCCATTATTGAGCATTTATTGTAAATTGTCGTATTTTACTATTCATCAAAAATTCAGGTAATTTAGAAAAATCCAAAAAATTCACCCGAACCATTTTCAACGTGTAGAATCCAAAAATGAAATCCATTTTTCAGAAATATTTTTATAAATATTATTATTTTAATATTTAATTAAACTCATAATTAAAAAAACCTAATTTCAAATCATTCATTTACTTATTCTAAAATATATGTACATCATTCTTTCACTTGAATATTGTTTTTATACTATCATAAGTAAGGTTACTATTCATTAGAGTTTATCCCTATTCATAAGGGTATGTTACTATTCATAAGGGTAGGTTACTATTCACCAAAAATTATGTTTTTCTTATCGGACTCCAAATAACTTTCTGATCGTAACCGTGTATGTTAGAATTTCAAAATTCAAATCACAGAAGTGATAAAATTATTTTAAAGGTCACATAGCAATTAGTAGTTCATTATGTTGTGCTTTCATGACATATTTATAAGAAATAAATTTTCATTTGAAATCATTGGGTCCATACATTACATTATCATTTCATCCCATTTAGAAGAACAATAGTTCTATTTAAACTCTAGTCCTAGTTATGGGGAATCTCAAAAATCTCTTTAAAGATCCACTTAGACTACCTTTCACTCCATTCAACCATGTGAATTGTATAAATTTGTAGCATTCTTGAAACCCTAATTAGATTGTTCTTCAATTTTCTAGAAACTTGAGAACCCCAACCAAATAATTCCAGTTCATTGGATTTGAATTCGAGAGTTTCTTCAAAAATTGGGTTCTCAAGACCGTGTGATTGGGCCATATCAACTTTTTCATCATCTGAAAAAAGTTGATCTTTTGATCCTAAACACCATGTCACTGAAACACCACCTCGTCCTCCACGTACCAAGTGAAGAAATTAATAAACATCAACTCCTTCCCCTTCACTACCACATTTCTGGGAAAGGGATCTGCCGAGTTTTTTCAGTGGTAAGAAAAAAGCATTGATAAAAGGGGGCCTTTATCATCACAATTATTAGTACTAAAAAATATATCAAAAATTATTATTACTTTATATAAAATTATTATATTAATATTAAAGAATAAGGTTTATTTTTATACATTAAATAAAAATTCCATGTTTATAATTAATATATAATTTTTAATAATTCAAATATATGTATAAAAAACTTCGTTAAATAATAAATATATTTATTATATTTATAATTATATATTTATAATTATATATAAATACTTTTTAAATATATATATATATTTATAATTATATAAAAATACTTTTTAAATGTGTATATTTATAATTATAATTATAAATAAATAAATTTATTTAAATAAATTTATGTTTCTAATGAATTTGGTCAATTGATGCGTTAATATAATTTAAATTCATATGTCATGTATTCATCATTAATGTCAATTTATACTTTACACCCTCATTACTATTCATGTTGTCCGTATATATATATATATATGATGAATCATTTTTTATGATCTATACTTTACAAGGTATATGATTCATTCATGTTCACATAAAGCTATTATGTTCTCATAAATACATAAAATCATGATAAATATATTTAAATGATAAATATTTTTATATATTTATAATTATAAATAAATATATATATATAAATATCTGTTTATATTTATTTATAAATTTAATTATATATAGGTAAATATATATTTAAATAATTATAAAATTACAATAATTTTTAAAATGATAAATATATTTATTATATTTATAATTATGTCTAAATACCATTTAAATATATTTATTTATAATTTTAATTTTAATTATATATATATATATTCCTATAATGAATATATATATCATTAAAGACATATATTTATTATAATTTTTTAAATGATAAATATATTTATTATATTTATAATTATATATAAATACTTTTTATAAAATTACAATAAATAAAATTATTATAATTATATAATTATATATAATTATATATTAATATACATATATATATACATATAAATTTATTTATAATTATATAGAAATATTTATAAATATATTTATTTATATTTATTTTTTTATTTATTTATTTAAATAATTTGAAAATTAAAATAATTATATTTATAATAATGCTAATTTTATAAATATATATAATTATAGAATTATATTTATAAATATATACATATATAAAAATATTTATAATCATAATTATAAACAATATATATATATATAATTATAAATAATATATATATATATAATTATAAAATTATAGAAAATATATTCATTATATTTATAATTATAAATATAAATATATATTCATTTATTTATAGTGATATATATATATATATATATATATATATAAATACTTATGGAATTAAAATAAATATAATAATTATATATATTTTCTATAATTTCATAATTATTTAAATAAATATATATTTATATTTAAAAAAATTAAAAATTATAAAAATATATTTACAATAATAATTATTTTATAAATAAATATAATTATAGAAATATATATTTATATATATATATATATATATATATATAAAATTATAATTATAAATTATATATATGTAAATAATTATAAAATTACAATAAATAGATATTTATTTTGAATTTATAAGTATTTAAATATATATTTATATTTATATTTATATTTATGACTATAAATATATATATCTCTATTTAAATAATTTTGAAATTATTAAAAATACATATCATTAATATATTTATTTTGATTTCTTAAGTATTTAAATATATTTATTTGTTTATATTTATGACTATAAATAAATAATTTTTTATTTATATTTATGACTATAAATAAATATATATTTATTTATAATTATTATTGTAAATATAATAAATATAATGATTATAATTTTATAATTAAAATAATTTGTTAATATTATTTCATTATCAGTGTTTTTTTAGCACGGATAAAGATAACCCTTTATCTTCACTATATTTTTAGCAATGATAAATGAATTTTTTATTAGTGCTAAAATACTGCTTATAAAGGTCGATTTTACTAGTGCATTATAATTTAGAACTGACAAAAATAATCTTTATGAGTGCTTTCCAAAAAGCACTGCTAAAAGCATTTCATGTTTTTAAAAACGGAACCCTAACAGATCCACTTGTCACTCGACCATGAAGCTTTTGTGAAAGTCGAGCTTTGCCTCTGCCACCATCGCCGCCTCTACCTCCGCCTCTTCTACCACCTCTTCTTCCACCCTTGCCTCCACCTCAGCTACCCCCATCTCCACCTCAGATGCTCTCTTCTTCATTTCCCCCCTTCTCCACTAACCCTACCTATGTTATCCCCATTGCCGCCTTCGTCGCCGCCTCCGCCTCCACCTATTCCTCCTCCGTCTCTGCCTCTGCCTCTTCCACATCAACCATCATCTCTGCCTCTGTTACCACTACCTCTACCTCTACTCTCCCCATTTCCCCCACCCCTATTGATATCGTTGCCACTACCCCCCCCCCCAATGCAGCCTACAATTACCCATTGTCTCTACCGCCAGACCGTGAGTTCCTAATAGTATAAATTATCTATACATATAGAAATTATTTGTGCAAATATATATATATATATATATATATATATATATATATTATTTTAAGTTTATCATTTTGTCTTGACATTCTATTTCTCATGGATGTGTTTTTTTCCTTCATGTTGTACTCTGTATGTTTATCTTATTTCATGTTACATATGAGATATGTTTTGGTTCTTATATTGTTCACTATCTTTTGGTCAGCCAACCTAGGTGATGTCTCAGGTTTACTTAGTTTGGTCCATTTCATAAATTAACACTATTTTATTTTCCCCCTGAATCAAAAAATGGTTATGATGTTTATCATGATGAATCGGGATTGGGTTTGGGGTGTGTCTTCATGTAGTGGATTAAATATGTGGAATACGGGTCAAGAAAGCTAAGACCTCATGGTAAGAATTACTCTATTCATGACTTATCACTAGTTTTTTTCTTCATAAATTGAAGAGAAAGATACATAACATCTTGGGTGAGATATTATTATTCCATATAAAGTGCAAGAGTCTAGTGTATGTATTGGTTTCCACTTCTAGTGAACTGACTCTCTACCACTGTCTTGAAATAACCATGAAAACACACCCTTTCAATCAATCTACTTACTACTGTATTTGTTTTGCTGCTTCTATAATATCTATCAACACTTCCCTTACTTCTAGTGACATATACTTTTGGATGAACTGAAAAATTGAAACAAGCATCATTTCCTAATAATCTTCCATTTAATGACTATTCAAGGGAAATTCTTGGAATCCCCTTAAAATTTTGAAATTATAACCATTTTTACTCCAGTATATTGTATGTGATGTTCACTATCCGATATCTTCACACTAGTCCCACCAAGGCATAGTATTTCCTTATGTTTGCATGGATATGAAATAATATGAATGTATCATCTAGGTTCTATTTCTCAGCATTCTTCACTAATCTAAATATTTTTCTCCGAATAAATATTACATGAAATTGAATTTTTGGCTAATTTGTTTAATCCTTGAATGAAACACCCAATTATTTTTTGTTGAACCGCACTATGAATATCATAATAGAGTATCACCTACTCCTAGAATAGGGTAAACACCTTAATTAATCACCGTAACCAAATAAACTCCTTTACTACTTTAATTTTATTCATCAAATTTAGTTTCCATATTCTAAAAATTAACTTCCAGTAATAGCTAAGACATCCAACTAACCATTGTCCCTCCATATGATAACACTAATATAACTAACCTCTTCTAGGTATCTTAACATCTAATATTTTGTGTGTATAGGAACCCGTATAAGAGATCATCTTTCTGAAGTAAATTTGATGTATCATTAAATACCATTAAGTATTGGATGATTTCTTTATAACCTCTAAGGGTTCCCTTCCTATATTTGATAAGAAAGAAACAAAAATACCACTACAAAGGTAGTATATGACTATGTAAAAATCATCATGTACATCAAAATTCTAACTACTGATGATAATAGAATGTTTTCCTTATAAAGAATCTTATATTCCTTTCTCAATACCTATGCTTCAGATAATATAAATATTCAAATAAATAGAGTTGAGATAGGATTACATAGGGTTATCAAAAATCTATTGATTATTTTTTGGATGCTTTTAAGATATCACCAATGTTTTAGACATCAAATCTCTCCCAATTCACATTCTGAAAATATTTTTGGAATTTCCAAGACCTTCCATCTTGAACCATTTAAAAAAATCATGTTTTTACACTGTAATACTTATAAATATCAATCTAACAACTAACTGGTCATATAATTATAGAAAAAGTATGATGTAACTTCATCAATACCATACCTTCTTTTACAAATAGTGTTCTGTATTTCATTTAGGGAATCCTTCTTCAACCATGCAACTTCAATCTTCAGGTTCTATTATTGAGGAAACGACTTCAATCCATAAATAAATTAGTTGAATATTCATATAAATTAACTATTTGGATATTCCTCAAATCTATTCATTTTCTTCATATAAATATTTTCCCTAATTTCATATATTTTTCCGGACCTTAAATTTCACTTTTATATTTTTTTCCCCTAATCATTTAAACTTTAATAGTACATTATATACCAATTCATGCAATTTTTTATATGATATCCTATTTCAGAACATAAAATCATGTTTTGTGTTTGGAAAATAATATTTTGAAATGGAAAAAGAAAATTTTATAGTGTGAGTTGATTTTAAAACTAAATTTCTAATTGAATGAGAAATATTTAAATGGTTATTAAATACTTCAAATATGGTTTCTCTTCTCTTTCCCTTT
Organism: Viscum album; assembly: GCA_963277665.1. Taxonomy (NCBI): domain Eukaryota; kingdom Viridiplantae; phylum Streptophyta; class Magnoliopsida; order Santalales; family Viscaceae; genus Viscum; species Viscum album. Next base: position 140,274 of record CAUJRU010000339.1, read on the forward strand.
GTATATGGATGTTTTTGTATCGAAATTAAAAGGGGATTTTGAGAAATGAATTAATTTGTTAAACCATGTGTGAATATTTCCATGTAAGAACAAATTTATTTACTTATAAATGTTTGAGATGTGGTTGATTTAATTATGAAAAAATATAGACCATTTTTTTGAATTTTTGGAAACTATTTTACATAAAAAAGATAGATCTTATTTTTAATAATTTGGATTGTTTTCAAAGTGTGAATGTATTTGTAAAAGTGTTTTCTGAACTGATTTTTTTATTTTGAAAAGGGTGTGTTATTTTAAAGAGTGATTGGGGTAAATTAGTGGCTTTTTAATGGAATTTCACATGTGATTTTAATAATAGTTTTCAAATGACATTTAAATTTTAGTTTTTCCATAATATTTTTAGTTTATAATTTTATAGAATTAGGAAAATTATTACATTATATGGAGAAGACAAGTAGATTGATAAAAACACAATGATAATGGAATGTCACTAACTATATCTAACCCATCAGATATCCATCATGACCTCACTGCACCAAAAGGTGAATTAATGTTTAACCCCATTGAAACTCTTAAGCCTACTTTTCATTAAACATCACTAGAATGGTTTAAATTAGGGGAGTCACCTAAAATTACATATTATTTCTAGTTTGGTGTTAGCTTCTTAGGGGATGAGTATCAGACACCAAATGCAACAATAACTATTATTAAAAATTTTACTTCCCTTTATTTGAAAGGCCCCTTGTCTGTATTTATTTCATTAAATATTAATATTAATAAATAAAATGGGATGTATATGAATAAATAATGGATGAATTCCAATCATCTGAAATAAGAGTATGAATATGGAGTGAAAGAGTTCATCAAGTTTGTAAAAGATCATGATTATGGCCTTTATAAAATCCTTTGCCTTTGTTTACACTATTTTTATTCAAGAAAAATTATACCAGAAGAGTTAGAAGAACAGTTTATTTATCATGGAATAGATCAAAGTTATAAAAACTAGAATAAACACTGGAAAAAGAAAATGTTACTTGTGGTTGGGATATCACTATGTTTTATAGATCATCTGATATGATTAAGAGTGTGGAAAATGAATAAGACTTTATTGAGTATGTGATTTCTAATTTCAATGATGATGATGATTGTATTGAGTAAATAACAAGTAATGTGGATGATGAACTTTGTGATTGACCAAAATTGTTTGAGAAGTTAAAGACTTGTGAAAAGACAACATTGTATAGACGTTTCACAAAATATAAATCATTTTAAATCGTAATGAAGCTATATAATTTGAAAGAAGGAAATGGATGGAGTGAAACCAGTTTTAAAAAATTACTTGATCTCTTGTATAACGTGATCCCAAATGATAATGAGCTTATGAGCCAAATATATGACACCAAATTAACTCTATGCTCAATGCATATGATATCTGAATGAATTCATGACTACCCAAATGTTTTTATACTATTTCTCAAAGACCAAAAATCACTTATAAAAAGAACAAAGTGTTGTGCTTATCAATACAAGAAAGATGAATCTAGTACTATGAAATTATTATGGTACTTTCCAATCATTCCAAGGATTAGGTTCTTATAGGGAAGTGAAAAGACTATATGGAAATTTATGTGCCATGTAGATATAATAATTAAATATGGAAAACTAAGCCACTCAAAAGAGTCTCCTCATTGGAAGAAAATTGATCCTGGGTATCCAGAATTTAAAAATGATCCGATAAACATTTATCTTATGATATCTATAGATGGAGTTAATCCTTTTGGTTTTCAAAGTAGCACTCATTGTACATGGCTTGTAATGTTGGTAAATTATAACTTTCCACAGTGGTTATGCATGAAATGAAAATTCATCTTGTTATCTATGGTTATATTAGGCCCAAAACAACTGGGTAATGAAATTTATGTTTATTTGGATCCATTGATTGAGGATTTGAAATTTTTATGGGATTCAGGTGTAAAATTTTATGATGCCTATAGAAATAAAGATTTCACATTGAGATCCATGTTTTATGGGATGATAAATGACTTTCCTACTTATGGAAATTTATCGTGATATAGAATTAAATAAACTCAAGTGTTTCCCATTTTCAAACAAGGGACACAATCAATTAGGTTGGAACATTCATTGAAACCCCTGTTTCTAGGACAACACATATTTGTACCCCGAAGACATAAGTACCGATCTTAGAAAACATTATTCGATGGATGTTTATAACAACATAAATCAATTTCACTGTGAATATGTGATAAATATTTTAATGAAGTAAAAGATGTGGAAACTACTTTTGGTAAAATGTTTTCAAAAAACCTTATGTAAATGGTTTGAGAAAGGAGATTAGTTTTTTTTGAATTATCGTACTAGAATTGTCTGTATGTTATACATTTTCTTGATGTAATGCATATTGAAAAAAATATATGTGATGGTGTAATTGTAACTTTGCTAAAAACACTCAAAATGACAAAGGATGAAATTAATACTAGGTTGGATATGGTTGAAATAGGAATATCAGAAGAGTTGGTGCTAGTGAAGTGTGAAAAATGACCTTTTATTCCTCCAAATTCTTACGATCTTTCCAGATATTGGAGATATCAGTTTTTAAACATCACGAATGACTTAAAGGTTCCATAAGGGTATTCATAAAATATTAAGAACTTCATGTCAATGAACAATTTAAAGTTAAAGGGTATGAAATCACATGAATTCCAAGTTTTGATGCAGGATATAATGTCTAAAGATTTATGTTTTATTTTTTCAACGAATATTTATCACACATTATCCAAGATCTGTTTCCTATTCAATGATATATGAATCAAAGTTACTAACCCAAGGAAATTGATGACTATGGAAAGACAAATTTCTCTAATATTATGTGAATTTAAAATATTCTTCCCACCAACATGTTTTGATATAATGGTTCAGTTGGTGAGAGAGATTATACAATGTGGTTCTGTACACTATAGATGGATGTACCCCATTGAATTTTATATGGATATTTTGAAATGGTATGTCAAAAAATGAAGTCGGCCAGTATATTGTATTGTAGAGAATTTTTTTAAGTCATTGAATTATGTAAGGAATACTTGTCTGATGTGGAATGAATTGGTCTACTAAAATATCGCCACACTAGGAAGCTAGCGGGTGAAGGAATTTCTAGATGATAATTTTTCACAATCAATAATACAGATTGGGTGTGGGCCCACCTTTTCATTTTTCGGAACAGTTTGGAGGTTTACCCATATGTTTAATCCCACAAATAATTTCTTAGCAATTTTAATCCATCAAGGGATAAAAGATAAATATCAAATACACATAATCAATAGTTCTTAGAATGGTTTTAGGACTATATTTTTAAGGATTCAAATGAAAATATAGATTCAATTTCAAAACAACTTCCATAGAAAACTAGAGGACCATGTGTGTATGTACTATCTTACAATGGTTATGTAATTAATGGTTATACATTCTATACAAATGATAATGATGAAGACAGTACCATACTAAATAGTGGATTTACACATGTGGCTAAAGCAAAAAATATGTCTACAACTAGGGATGTAAATCCAATTTATGAAAATATGTTATACTTTGGAAGCATCAAACAAATATTGGATTTGGATTATACAACATTCCAAGTGTCGATTTTAAAAATGTAAGTTGTTTGTTAATAAGAGTGTTGTTAAAATAGATGATATGTGATTCTTGAATGTTGATTCTGGTAAGGAATAGTACAAAGATGAACTATTTATAATGGAATAATAGGTGTTATAAGTATTTCATCTTCCAGATCCTATAAACCAAAAGTGGTCAATTTTAATATTATATACCAAAACCAGTAAAGGGTCAGGTGAAAATTCAACAGAGGATGACCCTTTCATTAGGATGTCAAAATAATTTCATAGTGGTCCCAATATATAAGTCATTTTTTATATTAGGGTAGAGCATAATGAAGGGATTTGGATAGTTGATAGAGTGTTCAAATACATTTAGTCTTTAAAAAAGAAAAATAGAGTTTGATAATCTGGTTATATTTTTTTTGTAATATACATAGTGTTACCTCATGTTATTATCTAACTGTTGCTGAATTTATGTACTATAAATTAAATTTTAAATCAATTATATAGATAACTACATCTACATGTGTCATTGCTCCCAATACTGAGGCAAAATAGGTATATCACCCTACTTCTGCTCACAGTGTAGAGGACTGACCTTCTGCATGTGGTGGTGCTCCCAATCCTGAGGAACAATGGGTTTCTCAACCTACAACTTCTCTCAATTAAGAGTTAGAATTGCCATCTACACAAGTCGATGGTACCACTCTTGTGAAACATGTTGATGATGTTTATTCTAGTGGAAATGGTAGGAGATGAAGGACCAGCGACACAAAAAAACAGGACCATCGTAGTTTGATGGTGTTATCAAAAATCAATTAGAAAATAGTCAAAGGCATCAAATAAATGGTTGGATGGAATGAGTAGGTCCATCATGTTAACCCCAAAAGTCCATTTTCTATAGTTACATTGGAATCATCACTTGGGAATGCATTTTGAATGATTTATATTTGTGGAACCATGTTGTGCCCAGGCATAAGGCACCGATGTGGGAAGATTTTAGGGTAATTTAATGATATCATTTCTTTATTTTACTAAAAAATAAAATTATAAAACATTTACCTACTCTTTAACGTATATTTAAGAGTGTTTTCATATTAGATGACTCCCATAAGATATATGTATTTATTGTTTCTTGAAGGATTTATAGAGGATTTCACACAATTCTAAAAAGAGATAATCTTAAATATATTGAAGGAAAAAACCCACATACACTTCTTATCTTTACACACCTGATAACCTAAGATGTATGGGATACGTTAAATAGTTATCGTGAAGATGTGTATTTTCAGTTACATTATGGCTATTAATAAAAAGTTTGAAGATATGTTTATTCATCACTCGGATTGAAATTTTTTTTTATGAAACAAAAACTGAGTGCTGGAAATAAGGAATGAGAAGAAAAAACAATCTACCCCTGCTATAAATCAAGGATGGGGTACAGTTCACTTGAAATAAAATTGGTATGTATTTTAAATCTACCATAATACATTTATGTGACATGAAACAACCATATAATTATGTTCCTCTATTTATATGTATATTGATGACTCCAAATCCAAAGTTACTTACATCCCACACCATGAAGTATGGAAGGATGCACAAGTAAATAAATATGGGATACTAATAGATGAAAACACACAAAAATTCTGGGAAACATGTGTAAGTATTACATAATAAATTTTTTTTGATTAAAATCACTATTACATAAAAATGATCACTTATTTTCCAATGTTTTATACATGAAATAGTCATAGGTGACACATACTATCAGTGGCCTTGAAGCGTCTAGTACAGTATGGTCGTGTTAGGGGTGCGGGTTTTGGGGTGACAGCCTGAACATATTTTGAGAAAAAAACAAGAGGAGGATCAATTTGAATTAATAAAATAGATGATAGAAAGAATAAATTCCCTTGAAGAAGATTTCCAATGGAATATAGAGATGGTGAAAACTTTTATGGGGGGAGTCAAAAAGAATAAACAACTCAAGAACAACCACCGTATAGAGATCCTACCCCCCCCCCACCAGATATAAGGTGAGCCATTCCCCTCAAAGATATGTCTTATACAAGGTAATAAATGTTTTAAAAATGTTTATGGGAAATGAGAATCATACAATCACTGAAACCATTCTACTACTAATATTTTATAGGGTAATAATTACAATGATTTATATCTATCAAGACTCACACATTGCCTTGTACTGAGGGATATGGTGTTCAATATCCAAAATGACATGAAATGTAGTAGAAAACTTCCAATAAGTCATGTGTGAGAGTCGATTAGAATATCTCATGATCCAAGTGCCGATCTCTCTTTTTTAATTCATGAGGAATATATTCATATAGTAAAAATTTTATTGGAACATTCATCTCATTATCATCACGTATTGTGAAAAACATTTCAACCAGGATGCATTCATTTCCAATTTATTTTTCAAGCTAAACCTCTAATAATTAATGAAAAAATATCTAAACTGATGAATGTTATTACAGACATACAATGGTAAGGGGATAAATGAAATACCGACTCAAAACCATCTAAAGGATTGACCAACTGATCAAAAAGATCTACTTAAAGCACCATTACCCCAACCATTCTATATCCACATTTACTAATACTGATGGTTCATTTTGATTCAAAGTTAAATGATTCTAATAATTACATAGTTTATTTTGAAGAAAATATTTATGTAGGGAAAGATCAAGACTTCATTCGTATTGAGATTATAAGTAAAATCCTCGACTATGACTGGATAGGTGGATCAGTTGTAAATGCATTCATGAGGTATGTTTTCATTATTTGATTTTCCAAAAGCTGATATACTATGTTAATTATGACTAATTACATTTCATATTTCTATCAGATGTATGTATTAAAAAAATTGAATGGATTTACCCATGAAATAAAATTTGGAATCATTAGTCCTCACATCACCTCTACAAAACAACGAAACAAATATACCAAAAAAGGATGAAATAGTGGCAAGTCTAATCAAATTGTTTAAAAGAAACAATTTGGATGAAAGAATATATTTAATACTAATGATACATGGGTAATACTTTAAAATTTAATCATATCAAATATATTTTCATTTCTTTCATTAATTATTCTTTTTTTTATTTTAGGAAGCATTGGATGCTAATTGCGGTAAATTTGGATACTCTGAAGATTTATTTCCTAGATTCAATGCATGGATATCCAACAAACCATCCACACATCATGTAATTTTTAAATTTATAATACTCTACATCCAATGTTTTATAAATAAACATCTAGTAATATATTTTATGTTATCTTTTAATGAGAATTTTGTTACGATAGTGTGGTGCATCAATATTTTGAAAACAAGGAATGAGGCAAGGGGCTAAGCATGAGAAAGAAAATGAGTTCTAAGACTTGACATGTATCAGGGTATATATAATAATATTTAAATATCCAAACCCACATATAAAAAAATTAATTATTCTTATCAATGATTCTACAGTGTTCGACACAAACTAATGTAAAATATTGCGGTTATTAGGTTTTTAAATTAATGATAGAGATCATACTATATTAACAAACAAGCATCCCTGGTAAGGTATTTTCAAAAATAATTTCTCATCTAAAATATTTAATAATCATTTTTGTATTTTTATTTTTTTCAGTACTACTATGACTATATAAAAGGCTCATATTCACGAGATGATATTGATGTGATCAGAAACGAATGGACAGTGTATCTGATAGAAGAATTTACACAAATAGCATAAATATTTGACTTCCATTGAAGTAGTGGATTGTTTTATATTTATTTTTAATTTAATTATTTTTATTATTACTCACATAAGAAGTGTTTTCTTATACAGGTGGATTCCTTTGTTCGAGTTGGGGTGGTTTGTTTGAAACTGTTCATAATTTTGAGAGATTGGACTTCAAGGATACAAATGAGATAATAAAAATAAGTAAATTGTTCAAGAATGTAAAAATTTTAATTCCAACTAATTATGTAATTTATTTATTTTTTCATCATTTTAATTACTCAAAATCAATAAAACAATAACAAGTGACCAGTATAACTCAAAGTGTCTCTTTTAATTTAAAATTGAAATCAATTTAAGTAAAAAAGTGGCATACTAAAAACTGAGAACATACATTAATATTTTTGTGATGTTTTAGTAAAAGGATCCATGAGTCATCTTTGATTGTATAAGTCTTCATCACCTCAATATGATGAACGTTTTGATTCATATGACTCCTTGTATGTATTTTTATTTAAATTTGACATTAATTTAAGTAAAAAAGAAGAAGTGACATACTGAAAAACAAGAAAACACATTTGATTTATTTTGACACTTTAGGAAAAAATATACATGAGTCATTTTTGACCTATAGGAATCAACCACACATCAATCTGACATGCGGTGTCACCGGTCTGACTAAAAGTGTTTGATATTAGTTGAAAATTGACATATTAGTTCAAAATGTGTCACTTAGTACAAACCAAGAAAATACACTATGATTGTCTTTATAATTTAATAGAAAGATTCATAAGGAATTTTTAGTGTGTATAAAATAGTATCAGGTAAAATAGATGCATGAAGCAACCAATCTGACTTATAATGTGTGTTTCTTGTTTGAAATGACATTTTAGTAAAAAAACACAACTTGAATACTAAAAACTGAGAAAACATATTTTTATTTCTTTGATAATTTATAAAAATTATATTTATTCCATTGTTGATGTGTGTGAATTAGTCCCACATCAATATGATACACGATGTAGCTGGTATAACTCAAAGTGTCTCTTTTTATACAAAATTGACATTAATTTAAGTAAAAGTAAAAAGTGACATACTAAAGACTAAGAAAAAGCATTTGGATTGTTAAAATATTTTAATAAAATGGTCTATATATCACTTTTGGAATTTAGGAATCATACACATCTCAATACGATGCAAATTATGGATGATATCACTCAAAGTGTTTCTTTTTATTTAAAAGTCATATTAATTTAAGCAAAAACAACAAGTGACATACACGAAACTGAGAAAATGAATTTTTATTATTTTGATACTTTATTAAAATGATCCATGGTTCATTTATGACATTAATGAGTCAAAAAATCAATATGATTCATGGTGTGAATGGTATGACTAAAAGTGTCTGTTATCATTCTAAAATTGAAATTTTAGTTCAAAACATGCCACTCACTGAAAACCAAGAAAACAGAATCCAAATGTATTGATAATTTAGGAAATTTATTTATATGTAATTTTTAACTTTTATAAATTATTATCATTTCAATCTGATTCACAATGCGATTGGTATGACTCATAATGTTTGTTTCTAGTTTGAAATGACATTTCAGTAAAAAAAACACAAATGGCATACTGAAAACTGAGAAATTGTTTTTTTACTTCATTGATAATTTATAATAATGATATATATAAGTACTTTTTGATGCATAGTAATCATTATTACCTCAATGTGATGCATGGTGTGGCTGGTATAACTCAAAGTGTCTCTTTTTATTCAAAATTGACATCAATTTAAGTAAAAAACAAAAGGTGACATACTGAAAACCAAGGGATCACATTCAGATCATTTTGATATTTTAGTAAAATTATCCATGATTAATTTTGATGTTTATGATTCAACCTCATTTGAATAAGATGCACGGTATGATCGGTATATCTCCAAGTGTGTCTTTTTATTTAAAATTATAATTAATTTAAATATAAAATAACAATTGACCTACTAAAAACCAAGTAAACGAATTTGGATTATTTTGATACTTTATAAAAACATAAAATGATTCATTTTTGACCTTTTGTAATTAACCACATCTAAATATGACACACTATGTGACTGATGTGACTAAAAGTGTCCCTTATCAGTTTAAAATTGACATTTTAGTTCAAAACATGTCACTCATTAAAAACCAATAAAATGTTCTCTGATTATCTTGATAATTTAGTAAATAGATTCATAAGTTATTTTTGATGTGTATGAAGTAATATCATGTCAAATGTATGCATGATGTGACTAGTATAAATCATAATGCTCATTTCTGGTTTGAAATAAAATTTTAGTAAAAAACACAACTTGCAATCTGAAAACTGAGCAAAAAAATTTGGATTTCTTGGATACTTTAGGAAAATAATCTATAAGTCATTTTTTATGTTTATGAATCAGATTAATTTCAATATGATTCATGGTGTGTCCATTGTAACTCAAATTGTATATTTTTAATTAAAATTGACATTAATTTAAGTAAAAACAACATGTTCTATACCAAAAATTGAGAAAATGCATTTTGGTTGTTTTGATATTTTTGGAAAATGATCTATAAGTTATTTATTATGTGTAGGAATCATGTTCGATTCAATATAATGCATGTTGTGTCCATTATCACTCAAAGTGTCTCTTTTTCTTTAAATTTGACATTAATTTAAGTAAAAAATAACAAATGATATATTGAAAATTTAGAAAAGGCATTCAAATTGTTTGGATACTTTAGGACTATAATCCATTATTAATTTGTGACATGTAGAAATCAGACGCACCTCAATTTGACGCACAGTGTGACCTCAATGACTATAAGTGTCAGTTATCATTTTAAAATTTACATTTTAGTTCAAAATGTGTCACCCACTAAAAACCAAGCAAGCATACTATGATTATATTGATAATTTAGGATAGTGATTTATAAATCATTTGTAATGTTTATGAATAAGTATCACATCAAATCAACACATAATGTGACCGATAAGACTCATAATACGTGTTTCTAGTTTGAAATGACATTTTAGTAAAAAACACAAATGGCATACTGAAAACCTAGAAACCATATTCATATTATTTTGATACTCTAGAACAATGATTTATAAGTCATTTTTGACGTATAAGAATCATCAAAACCCTAATTAAATGAATAGTGTGGCTAGAATAACTCCAAATGTTTCACTATTAAAAATTGACATTAATTTTATAAAAATAACAAGTGACATACTCAAAACCAAGAAAACAAAATTCAGATTGTTTTGATATTTTAGGACAATGATCCATTACTCATTTTTGATGTGTAAAAATCAAACTCACCTCAATATAATTCACAATGTGAACTGTATAACTCCAAATATATATTTTTTATTAAATATTTACATTTTATTAATGTATTCTTATATATTAATATTTAATTTTATCACCACCCGACCCATGTTGGGGCTCGTGCCTCAACTGCCCAATGAACACCTCCATAGACCAGGGGTGGTGTAAAGTGTTGAATGCACAAAAAACATGGGGATATATTTTCCTAATACCCTTTACACACACACAACCAACTAAATTTAAAAATGTAGAGGGAAAGGAAAACAAGATACTACACAACTATATATAAACCAAAAACATGCATCAAAACCTAAACAATACATGTACAGGTGTGGTAATGTAAACAAAAAGGAAAAAGAGGAAAAATACATGTCCAATAAAAAATTGTCCCAACAGAAATGTTTCCCAAAAGATATGTTAAACTGCTAATATAGCCCCACTCCAAGATATTAAGTTATGACCACCATATAGGATCCAAACACCATATATCCTTAAGCTCTAATGAAATCATGATCAATATTTCTATCTTCTGCATAAGGAACAATACATACAAGAAAATACCATATAGGGTTGAGTATAACCCTACTCAGTAGAACACACGAAAATGGTTAAGGGGAAGAAGTAAGAGATACACTAAAGAGGAAAGTAGTAGAGATAACAAGGAATGTTAAAAAATTAAAGCTCAACCCAACAAGATAGTGAATGAAAACTCATCCAAACACAAGGTGATCAAAACAGTGATAAGATGAACTTATCATCGAGTATTCTATACCTATATTAAGATAGTGTACTTTTCCAACAATGAGAATCTATGCACTGAAAGAACATGGCATACCCCACACATCTTCGCATCTTGTGGGAGGAGAGTAACCAAAACCCAAGGAGTGTGTATTGAAATAATATATATATATATATATGATCAATCAATGAATCCGAAATGAGAGATTAAGAAGATCTCTATCTCATAGCTCAACCCTGGAAAAGAGTCGCCCATAGTTCTAGAAGTATCCGCCAATAATGCCCAACATCCCTCATATATTCTCTGCACACATCAATCGAAGTGGATAAGTCACCACACCTTGATACTATTCACATTGGGCGTCACTAACTCACTAGCATTATTTTAGGTTGTGTCACAAGGATGCATCTCATTGGCAATAGATTCTATATTTTTCATGATTCCAAAGGTACTTCAAACCATGTCTCTCCATTGATCCACGTTTTCAAATGGTGAAAACTTGAATTAGAGGACACACACCCTAGAACACCAGGGGGTTATACTCTAGTAATATCTGTAGAGGACCCGCACCATAGTGCGTTATGGGGGTTCCACTCTAGTCATCGGTAATATTCACCCTAGTATGCCAGTGGTATCAACACCCAACAGTCGACAAGGACCCACTGCCTAGCCTCGATGAAGGGTTATCCGCTGGAGGGTACTTCCTGGAAAGTACCTACAGAGGACCCACCTCCTAGTGCGTTAGGGGGATTCCACTCTGGTCATTGGGGACCCACACCCTACTTGGTGTGGGGACTCAACTCAGAAGTAACAGTAGAAGAAATGTTCCCTTGTCGATGTGGGGGGGGGGGGGGGGTCCACTCTGATATCATTGAGGACTCATGCCCAACCAAGTAGAGGGATGATGCTTAGAAGTCCCAAGAAACTACATCGGCCATCCCTTCTAGATTATGCCTCTTGAAATAATCAAGGAACGTTGTTTCCTAGCCTAGATGAAGGGTACGCTTAGAAATATCTGATAATCCTATTTGATCATAGTCATCATTAGACATCTCATGAGAAGGCATCATGACCGAAACATCTCGCATCATATCTCAAAAGACACTTGAGAGGGGACCCTCACATTATATAAGCAAAAGCACTCCGGATAGGCTACTCACATGCAAAAATCCGAGTCCCAAAGAAGTAGATACGATATATATAAGATTTATTAGGTGGAACAGAACATATATGGGGCCCACATGACTTGTGACCCCACCTCATAGCTTATCCATGTTCCTAGACATTATCGGGTTCTAAACTATGAACAAGTACCCCTGGGCATGCAAGTTTACTCCCAGAGTACATGGCACATCTATCCAAAAATGATGATGAGCAGTCGATACTCATTGTTGGTCCAAAGGGAAAAAAATAATTATATCGATAGTGTAACGACCCAAACATTCATTAATGGAAATTCATATTGATCTAATTAAATGTCTTATTATGGTTATATAAAATGTAAACTTAATTGGTTTTATGTTTCTAGATTTTAAAATACCATTATGAATTGTGACCATTTCTAATATAGTTTTTGAACATTTATCAAATGATTAGTTTAAATATAGGGATTTAACAAATCCAATTTTGTCAGAAAAAGGAAGCGATGGCCTCATCCAGTAGACTAACCCCATACGAAGCCCATTTTCCATATCTTAGAAAGGTGGTGACATCATTGGGATTCACTCTTGACCAAGCCTAATCCAATCTTGATCACATTAAGCTTGGGCAGAACTGACTACAGGACAAGTGGAAGTTAATAGAGATTACCACCCGAGCGATGTAATCTGAGCCACCCCAAGAGTCTGTCACTATCACACACCTTACCCTTTGGTTTTATGTGGGTGTTTTAAGGGTTTATCCAACAAGAATATAACACTATGATTATGTACATTATTTTTTATAAAGAATGTGCATTCATTTTATTATTGTTACTTTGTAAATAGTTTTTAAAGGACAAATAGTATTTTTAGTAAATATTAAACTAAGAAATCTATTTTTGATTAATTAATGGATTCTGAAATTAAATAATATTTTCATAAAATATTATAATTAAATTACTTTTTATTAAATATAAATTATCATATAATTTCTTGGATGCAATTGTAATTTTTATAAGGATTGAAAGTTGTTTTTGTCAATACCCATGAATTTTCAGTAAATGTTAGTTTTTATATTAAAAGTAAAAAATCATATATTTATAAAATCATTTAGATAAAATGAATATTATCTTTTGAATTTGGATGTCGAAATTATCCAATGGTGAATTTTTCATAATTTTCTCAGACAGTCAAATTCTTGGGTAGAAATTAAATACTATTTAAATATATAATGTGATTTATAACATCATAATGACCAAATAGTGATGTAATAAAATAATATAAAAATTAGATTCTGACAATATATGTTTTAAATTATAAAAATTTGATTTTGGGTTTGTTTTATTTATTTTACAAACCTTTACTTGACCCTTCAAGGCTTATAAAACATTTTGTCTTTTTAAATTGTTTTCCATGAGAGTGTGACTGACCTCCACATAAGCAACCCTATTATTTTAAGAGTTAAGCCATTCTTATTATAAAATATTGTTTTCCACCCCCCCCCACCCCCTTTGGAAAAAACCATGGCCAAAAACTATGGGCTGGTTTGTAAGTTATATTAGTTTAATGTGAGGTGTCCCAAACCTAAATAATAAATAATTCCCTCTCTTTTCCTATATAAACCCACCCATGCTCACACTTCCTCTTCACTCAAAGCCTTTGGAGTTAGAAACACCCATTCCCTCCTCTCTCTAGAATCCTCCCAAGGTTCCCCAAGCTCCCAATAATCCCCTCTTGAGCCTCTCCCAAGCCTTTGGGATCAAACATCTATGTAAGGGATTTCATCCTTTCTCATTTTTGTCCAATTTTATTTAAGTGGTTATGCCCTTTTGTTTTCAATTACAAATGTTGGGGTATGATTTAACACCTTCCCTATACTGCCCTATTTATGTTTTTATGGTGGTATAAACCTTTATTTCTCATTAAAGACTCTCATGTACACCCATTACCATGCCGAAATTCTGTGAGGGATTTCCCTCTCCTCTTTTACATCCAAGTAATTATTTTGAATTATGCATCTAAATTCCATTAAGTTTGTTGGAAAATGTATCTATATAACCCCCTTATATTAAATTTCAACTAAATATGATGAGACACTCATTTATCTCCCATAAACCATTTTTATGAGTTCTTATTTCACGTCGTTATGCTGTCGAAATTGCACTACGATTTTCCAATCCATTGTCATTGTGTAGTGAATACCATGCCCATTTCTTTATCTAGGGTATTAAACTTTATGAATATATACTTATTTATTATAAATCACAATTTCTTTATTCTACATCACTTTATCGTGAAATAAATGATGATTATTTATTCCATGTTGTATGATTCATTTGGCATACTTATGCATGAAATGAAATGTTTAAGAAAGGTGCGCCCTGATAGCGCATTAATGCATTGGGTAAAGAATATTATCATGATGAGTCACATGAAATGGGTGTTGAATCATGCTAATTCAAGTTCAATGACTTTTTAATAGTTATTCATGTGTAATCATGGTTTACTCATGCCCCATGGGAAATGATCCTTAGCCCATGCTAATTCCATGTTAAGTGTTGTTGTCACATTTCCTTGTTATAATTGTCATGATTTATCAGGCCTTTATGTTCATGTTTCTCTTGTGATCCATTGATATACCTATTTTCTAACATGTATTGTATTTCTAATTTTATTCCATGTCTATTCCCTTACTGGGATTTATATCTCACCCTTTTCTTATGCATGTCCTCAGGTTATCCCATATAACGCTAAGTACGAGGGAATGTAGTGGTCATGTAAAGGATTTTTTAAATAAAGATGTTGTGTTTTTTATGTTCTAATCTGTTGTGTAATGTTCCTAATCACCAAATACATTATACCTTTCGATCTTATATGTTTTATCAAGTGAAGTGTTTATGTAATAAATCATGTTTAAATTTGTAATAAAATTAGGGTTGTTATAGTTGGTATTAGAGGACAGGTTTAGTTATTTTTGGGATTAGGATTAGAAAACACTAGGGAAGACTTAGAGACATGAATAATTATAATAAAAAAATACCTAAGTATTGGTGATTATTGAGTAAGTGGTTTATCAATAAAATACATCCCTGTCTGGATACGAGCATGTAGAGGCTGCTCTGGCACAGATGTATCCTAGGGGTAAAAACACAAAACACCTCTTTGATCTAGACTTGAACGGGAACTGGTTCATGACAACAGGCCTTACTGACCTCTTGGTTATGATACTCCCCGGGGATATGATTTGGTAAATTCACAATCTTAGTATGAACCCTTATTAAGGGAATTAAAAACATTCCCCTAAGAATATATTTTAGAAAGTAGATCATGAATAGTATAGATTGAAGCCTATGGATTCATAAGTTAAGGAAGTAAAAGTTATTTATAAGTCAGTCGTTTTGTCCTTGGATTACCCTTTATGTGTTACCCCTAACTTTTCTTTTATTCCAGCCAATGGTCGGTAATAAGAGGACTTGGTCTAAAAACCGATGTGAAGATCAATGTGATGACTGTGCTAATGAGATGCCAAATCTGATGGGAGTGGGAATCACGAAATTTGTCACACTTCTCTCTCAGTTAACTCAAGATTTGAAATGAAACATGGGTCAAGAAGAACATTCAACCCCCCCCCTAATAAAGAACAAGTCACTATCGAGAGATTCATATGTCAAAGGCCTCATAATTTTATTGGATCATTTGATCCCTCAGTTATCGAACAATAGATCAACTCCATTGAAAAGATCTTCTCCATCCTTCAATGTTCTGAAAAATAGAAGGTTCTTCTGGCTACTTATCTTATGGAGGGAGAAGTATATCAATGGTGGATGAAGATGAAAAATACGAAGCCTTAGGATGAGATCAAGGCATTGGAATGGAAGGATTTCCAGAAGATATTTTTGATAAATATTTTTCAAGCACCCTCCGACTTAAGATGGAAAGGGACTTCCTTGTCATCAAGAAAAAAGACTACGAATCTGTTGGAGCATATAAGGAAACATCACAAGTCTTGCATGATATGCCTTGGCTTTGTCATTACCCATGAATTCAAGGTTGAACGCTTCTTTGGTGGGATGAAACCTAGCCTATGGAAAGCACTAGCAATCCGTGACTTCGATAGTTATGAGAAAATTTTCTGATGTGCCCTCCAGGTCAAAATGGAGATCGAAGAATCTCAAGGGTATCATGGGGATAAGAAGTGTAAGATGGAATTAATTGTTGGAGGTCCTATTTATAAATCCAACAATTCTACGAAGATCTAGAATCTCACTTACCAAAGGTGCATAAAGAAGCACCCCATAAATTTCCTTAAGGGGATTAGGAAATGCTATAGGTGTGGAAGAGAAGGGCACCTAGATGTTAAGTGTCGATAAGAAAAAACTGCCACTAAAAAAGAGGATAGGAATGCTCTGTTCGAACCTCCACATGTTTTTTATTGCTAAAACTGTAAATAACTAGGTCATCTTGCAAATCAGTGCCCTAAGCCAAGGGTTTTGGGAGGCAACCAATAACCTCTAAGACAGCAAGGAAGATCTTTTTCCATCACTACTGCCAAAGTGAATCCCGATAATGAAGTGGTGATAAGTATGCTAGTTTTGTATTCAATAATAGTGAACAAGCTTTTTGATTCAGTTTTTATTCATTCTTTTATATCCCAAAAGTTGAGTAGAACAATCCAACCGCCACCACAAATCATGGAAGTAAAGATGTCAGTGAGTACGGAAAATGGGGTAGTCATTGCATCCCATGAATATAACTCCTCCCCTATCATAATCTATGGATTGAATATCCCGAAGAACCTCGTCATACTCCCTCTAGTGGAATTTGATGCAATTCTTGGAATGGATTGGCTTTCCTTATATAGATCCAACATAAATTTCCATGAGAGGGAAATCACTTCCCATATGGAGAATAGACCCCCAATTCTATACAAGTGCAAGGTGGAAAATGAATCTTATTTAGCTCTATCATCTCAAGTGTGAATATTACTTCCCTATGAGCATGCGTATCTGGATCAGATGACTGAGTCTAAGGAGTAAACAATCCTTAAAGACATGCCTATTGCGAGGGAACTCTTTGAAGTGTTTCCCGATTAATTTTTTGGTCTTCCTCCTAGAAGAGATGTTGAATTATCAATTGATATTATACCTGGGGTGTTGCCAATTTCCAAGACTTGGTGTAGAATGGTTGTTGTGGAGCTTGAGGATCTGAAGAAACAACTACAATAGAATCTAGATAAGGGTTTGTATACCAATGTTCTTCACTATGGGTTGCACGAGTCCTCTTAGTCAAGAAGAAAGATGCGTTAATGATCCTTTGCATCAATTATTATGAGAAAAAAAATCACGATAAAGAAAATGTATCCTCTCCCATGAATCAATGACTTGTTCGATCAGTTACGTGGAGCACAATACATTTCAAAGGTGGACTTGTGGTTAGGATATTATCAAGTAAGGGGGAAGAAGTTAGATATCCCTAAGACTGCTTTTCATACAAGATACGGGCACTATGAATTCATAGTATTGTCTTTAGGACTCTCTAATGATCTAGCAATCATCATTGACATGATGAATTGAGTATTTAGGTATTACCTCGAAAAATTTGTGGTAGTATTTATAGATGATATTATGATATACTCCAAAACCAAGGAGGATCATGAGTGGGGCATCTAAGAACTATACTAGAGACCTTGCGGAAGGAGAATCTCAATGCAAAGTTCAATAAGTGAGAGTTTTGGTTAAAGGAGGTTTCATTCATGGGCCATATCATCACAATTAATGGGATATCTGTGGATCCCTCTAAAATAGATGCAATTGAGGGATGGCTGAGGCCAACATCGATAATGGATATATGCGACATCTTGGAGTTATCTAGATATTATCAATGATTTGTGAGACATTTATCATTATTTTCAAACCCTCTTACCAAGATAACTCAAAAGGGAGTAAGGTTTTCTTGGAGTGATGAATGAAAAGAAAGATTCAAGGAGTTAAAAAAGAGGCTTATCACTGTTCTCATTCCCACTTTACCCACAAGTGGAGAAATTTTTGTGGTATTCAGTGATGCTTTGAAGAAGGGCATGGGATGTGTGTTGATACAAAATGACAAAGTGATTGCCTATGCTTCAAGGAAATTGAAATTTCATGAGAAGAATTTCCCAACACATGATTGAAGTTGGTTGTGGTGATCTTCACTTTAAAATTTTGGCGGCATTATCTCTTTGTGGAGATGTGTAAAATATATACGGACCAAAAAATCCTCAAGTATATATTCACATAGAAAGAGTTGAACTCGTGCCAATGAATATGGTTAGAGCTGATCAAAGACTATGACTACTCAATCCATTACCACCCTGGGAAAGAAAACAAGGTGGAGGATTCTCTAAGTAGAAAGGACCCATCAATTCTTTAATTGATGAGAGTTGAGAAGGATCCAATCTTCTTAGACTTGATGAATATGGACATGGGAATCATAAAGAAGGGAACATCATCAACCCTTTCACAAATTATTGCTCAACCATATCTTTTGGAAAGGTTAAAAGATGCTAAAAAGGATGATGTGGGAATTCAGAAGAAAGTGGAAGCTATCAGAAAAGAGAAATCCTTGGAGTTAAATGTTAATGAAGAATGAATTCTGAGATTTGGGAAAATATTATGTGTTCTATCAAGTCTAGAGCTGAAGAAGGAACTTTTGGATGATGCACATAGTTAAAATTTCTCTATTCACCCAGGAAACAAAAAGATGTATCGGGATATGTGATAGAAGTTTTGGTGGGATAATATAAATAAAGGGATCTTTGAGTATACATAAAAGTGCCTAGTGTGTCAGCAAGTGAAGTAATAGTGGCAGATGTCTAAGGGGATGATGAAACCATTTACCATACCACCATGGAAATGGTAGAACATCACCATGGAATTTGACACCGGACTTCCGAAGACATCCAAAGACAACAATGAAATTTGGGTTGTTGTGGATCATCTTACAAAGTCTGCACACTTTATTACAATTCAGGAGAATTTCCCATTGGATCAACTAGTACGGATATATATCAAGGAAGTGGTAAGCCCGCATGGAGTACCACTATTTATTGTATCTGATCGAGATCCTAGATTCACCTATACATTTTGGAAGAGTCTTAAACATGCTCTATATGCTGAACTAAACTCCAGTATGGCCTATCATCCTTAGACTAATGGTAAATTTGAGAAAACTATTCAGACACTAGAGGAAATGGTAAGAACATGTTCTATGGACTTAAAAGGAGGGCGGGACCAGCATCTTCCATTGGTTGAATTCTCCTACAATAACAGTTTCCACTCGAGCATCCAAATAGAACCTTATGAAGCCATGTATGGGAAGAGCTATAGAACACTGGCATGTTGGGATGAAGTCAGTAGAGGTAAGGTGCTAAGACTATAAATGGTCGATGAAATGGTGGAGATGGTGAAAATCATTCAGCAGCATATCAAGGAATCCCAAAGTCGACATAAGAGTTATGCAGATAACCGTCAATGATACCTTTAGTTTAAAGTTGGAGACATGGTATTTCTATGCATATCTCCTTGGAAGAAGGTCATGAGGTTTGTAAAGAAAGGGAAGTTATGTCCTAGGTACATCGGCCCCTTTGAGATTCTTGATCGTGGTGGGGTTGTGGCCTATCAACTAGCACATCAACCTACTATGGCCAAAGTACCTGATGTATTTCATGTATCCCTCTTAAGGAAGTACATACCAGACCCATCACATATACTCTCTTCAGAGGTAGTACAGCTATACAATGATCTTTCTTACAAGGAGAAACCAGTGAAGATCATAGATGGTAGAGAAAAAGTTCTATAAAATAAGACAATGCCCCTCATCATGGTGTTGTGGAGAAACCACATGTTTGAAGAAGTGACGTGGGAATTGGAGGAAGTGATGAAGTAGAGTTACCCGTATTTGTTTTAGAGTGGGAAAAGGACATTTCTAGGGTGACATTTCTTAAGGGGGAAGATTGTAACGATCAAAACATTCATTAATGGAAATTCCTCTTGATCTAATAAAATGTCTTATTATGGTTATATAAAATGTTAACTTCATTGGTTTTATGTTTCTTGATTTTAGAATACCTTTATGAATTTTGATCATTTCTAATATAGCTGTTGAAGAGTGATCACATGATTCGTATAAATATAGGGCTTTAACAAATCCAATTTACTTAGGAAAAGTGATGATGACATCCAGTAGACTTACCCCATACGAAGCCCATTTTTCGAGGATTGGAAAAGAGGTGGCGTCATTGGGCTTCGTTCTTGACCAAACCCAATCTGATCTTGAACATGTTAAGCTTGAGCATAACCGACTATGGGAGAAGTGGAGGTTAATTGAGATTACCACCCGAGCGATGTTATCTGAGCCACCCTATGAGTCTGTCACCATCGCACACCTTACCCTTCAGTCTTAAGCATGTTTTATAATGGTTTATGTTACAAGACACTAACACTATGACTATGTACATTATTTTTTCTATAAATAATGTGTATTCATTTTATTATTGTTACTTTGTAAATAGTTTTTAAAGAACAAATAGTATTTTTAGTTATTATTCAACTAAGAAATCTATTATGATGAATTAATGGATTTTGGAATTAAATAATATTTTAATAAAATATTATTATTATTAAGTTAATTTTTATTAAATATAAATGATCATATAATTTTATGAATTCAATTGTAATTTTCATTAAGGTTTGAAAGCAGTTTTTGTCAAAACCCATAAATTTTCAGTAAATGTCTGTTTTTATTTTAAAAGTAAAAATTCACATATTTTAAATAATATTTAGAAAAAAAGAATATTATTTTTGGAATCAAGATGTTGAAATTATACAATGGTGATTTTTTCATAATTTTCTGAGATAGTCCAATTTTTTGGGTAAAAATTAAATACCATTTAAATATATAATGTGTTTTATGACATCATAATGACCAAATAGTGACAAAATAAATTAATATAAACATTATGTTTGGAAAATATATGTTTTACCATAAAAAAATTTGATTTTGGGTTTGTTTTATTTATTTTACAAAGTTTAGAGGACCCTTCAAGGCTTATAAAACATTTTGTCTTTTTAAATTGTTTTCCTTGAGAGTGTGACCCACATGTACATAAGCAACCCAATAAATTTAATAAGTTTGGCCATTTGAATTATAAAATATTTTTTTTCCATTCCCATTTGAAAAAAACCATGGGCTGGTTTGTGGTTTTTATTAGTTTAATGTGAGGAGTCCCAAACCTAAAAAATAAAGAATTCCATCTCCTCTCCTAAATAAACTCACCCAAGATCTCACTTCTTCTTCACTCAAAGCCTTTGTAGTTCAACCAATCCCTATCCTCCTCTCTCTATAATCCTCCCAAGGTTCCCTAGGCTCCCAAAATCCTCTCCCAAGCCTTTGGTACCACACTACCAATTAAGGGATTTCTTCCTTTCTCATTTTTGTCTCATTTTCATTAAGTTGTTATGCCCTCTTGTTTTCAATTACAAATTTTGGGGTTTGATTTCTCACCTTCCCCATAATTCCATCATTATTTTTTGATGATGGGATACCCCTTTATCTCTAATTAATGCCTCCTATGTACACCCATTACTGTGCCGAAATTCCATTTGGGATTTCTCTCTCCTCTTTTAAATCCAATTAATTCTTTTGAATTATGAATATAAATTCCATTACATTTGTTGGGACATGTATCTATATAACCCCCTTAATTTTAATTTCATGTAAAAATGATGATACACCCCTTTCTCTCTCATCATCCCTTTTTTATGTGTTTGTATTTCCCGTCGTTATGCTACCGAAATTGCACTACGATTTTCCAAGCCAATGTCATTGTGTAGTGAATACCATGCACATTTATCTATCAAATGTATTCACCTTTATGAACATTTACTTATTTATTATAAAGATTCATGTTTCTATTCCACATCCCTTTATCATGGAATAAATGATGATGATAATTGACTCCATGTTGTATGATCCATGTGGCACACTAATGCAAGAAATGAAATGTTTATGAAGGGTGCACCCTAATAGTGCTCCAATGCATTGGGTAAAGTATTGTATCATTATACGTCATGTAAAATGGGTGGTGACTCATTCTAATTCAATTGAAACGAGGTTTTACTAGTTTTTCATGTGCAATGAGGGTTTACTCATTCTCCATGTTCAATGAGCCTTGGGTCATGCTAATTCCATGTTAAATGTTGTTTCCACACTTCCATGTTATGATTATCATGCTTTATCATGCATTTATGTTCATGTTTCTCTTGTGCTCCATTGATATGAAAATTGACTAACATGTATTGTATTCCTCATTTTATTCCATCTTTATTCCCTTAATGGTATTTATAGATCACCCTTTTCTTATGCATGTCCTCAGGTTATCCCAAGCAATGCTAAGTACAAGGGAATGTAATGGTCATGTAAAGGAAGTTTACAATAATGTTGTTGTGTGTTTTATGTTCTAAGCTATTATTCATTGTTCCAAAGCCCCAAAGACACTAGACATCCCTATATTCTATGTCATATAAAGTGAATAGTTTATGTGATAAATCATGTTTATGTTTTTAATAAAATAAATGTTGTTATAGATAGGCCCCTTAAAATAGCCCTAGATAACCAAATGAATCACATCGTTGTGATCATTTCCGAAAAGCACATGGGATCTACCATTCATTCACCCGAATCATAGACCTAGTGAACAAAAAACATGTCACCGCATGGTGGAATAATAGTGACTCATGGGACCCACGTCTCTATGCTAAAATAAAACATATGGAAATCAATTGTACATCACATGCGGAAATTGTGACAGATCAATGTTTTAACAATAATAATAATAATATATTATTATTATTTGGGCGTTTTTTGAAACCAAGCCATGAGAAAAAATACGAAATTTCCCAACCATACTTAAAAGGTCTATCTAGAAATTAAGATCATGTGGCCATAGATGTAACTTAAAATAGATTATCCATTTAGGAGTTATTGGGGTTTGAACTCATCTCAGACCAACCTAACCTGCATCGGCCCAGCATAAAATATATGTGTTTGGCCCACGACACTCTATCAACCAGCTCTGGCCACATCCATCTCCTGGCTTCCACATGCCCCATGCACCTCATTGTCTCTCAGCCTCCACACACCATGCGTCGCCTTACTGTCCCGCACCACTCTCTAGTTGCACTTCTTGAAACCATAGCTACTATGGGCACAATTGAGCGCCACCTCCGGCAACCACCGACCAACTGGTGGTCCCTTCTATGGACCACCAAGGCTACTACAGTGCTGAAAAAATTAAAATGAAACCATATATAAGATCCTTGGGTACCAGTCTATATATACATGTGCATATCAAGATGATCTGTCGATGTTATGACAAATCGAAATGTAGGTGTCACTTCCACTCGTTGTTGTCCCTCTTCTGGAACCCTAAATGTGAAAAAATCGTACATTTGGAGTCCTTGGATCATAATATTTAAATATCTATTCCTCTCATGATGTTTGGATGTCTTCACAACTTGAAAAAAATTTGTATGATGAAGAATGACAAAGAACTATGAAGAAAAAAGAAGAATGAAGAAGCCAAAATTAAAACGGTCGATGTTCGTGTTAGTATGGACTTTGAAAAAAGCTTCCAAAGTAAAGAAAATGAACAAAATAAATTTTGATTAACAGAAAATCAATCATGTAAATGAGAAATATGAAAGAAGAATCCTACATGGATTTTGTTTTCTTCATTGCATTCACCACACTCTGATCTACATGGATCAACAATATCATCACGACCCGTCAAAGATTTGGTGAGGATTCACTAAAGTGAGGATAAAAGGAGAGCTCCTTCCATCCATGGGTGAAATGATTCAATCCTAACTCGTTTCTACAAACCCATATTTATATAATTTAACAGGTATCCTGTCAATAGTCATGGGATCTGAACATCTCACACCCTCTCACTTTATGTCATTCTTAGTTAAAAAACCTTATTACTAACTCAAAGGTAGTCTTATATTTTCAATCTGATTCCCCGTTCCAAATTATTTGATATGAAGTTTGGGAAAAAATAATTATATTTTATTATTTTATTTATGATTTTTCCATCCAAGAATTTTAATACTAAAACCCATGCGGATGAAAGTTATGTCCCACCAGGGGTAATTGCAATGCTTTAGATTCAACCATTCCCCAGGATTTATGATTCAAGATACCATTTAAGATTTATCCCATAACTATTTCCTGAACATTATTAACTATAATTAATATTCTTATAAAATTAATTCTATGAAAACCCAACCTTGAAATCATATGTTGTATTAGCATCTATCTCTAGAAAAATATGTAGAAATAATCTAAAGTCCTATAAGGTAAAAACTAGGTCTCTACATCATTCCCCCCTTCAATATTTTTTCCATAAAAATAAAACATGGGAAAAAACTCAGGATAATGTTCTTGAACCTGGCTCTCCTGCTCCTAGGGAAACTCCTACACATTTTAGCTCTAGAAAAACACATGAACCAAAGGGATTTTCCAACCACTTATTGTATGCTTCTGTCGATGAAATGAATTTATTCATTCGCGTATATCCCCATTTGTGAAACATGGAAAATGTTGTGCACCCTCTCCAGCAATGGGGGTTTGGAAAGGTGGTAGGTAACCTTTAAAACCCCTTTTATGTTCTCAAATGGCCCGATAAACCTTGAGGATAACTTCTCCCCAGTCAAAAAACAACAAAAAAACCCTCAGAATATCCTCCAAAACCAAGATAATATGTTCAGTCTACCCATCGTATGGGGGTGAAAGGTTGTATTAATATGCATATGGGTCTAGAAAGCCTCTTATAGTCCTCTCCACAATTGTGATCGAAACCGCACGTCATGATCGGAGAAAATAAATAGGTTACCCTATGATAGAGGATGATTCTCCATACATATAACTACCCCAAACACTCCACCGAACTCTACTCCCCAATATCAAGGAAGTGAACTGACATTGTGAGTTGGTCTATTATCACCCATATAGCATCATGTCCCTTCAATGTGCATGGAATCCCTATGACTAAGTACATGGATATGTCATCCCATTTTCACTCTGGGATTTAAAGAGGTTGTAACAACCCATCAATACTTGGTGCTCATTCTTCACCTGCTGGCAGATGAGACATTGCAAGATGAACTAAACCATGCTTCATCTCATGTCAGACCACTAAATCTTCCACTAAATATCCTTTTACATCTTCCCTACATTGGGATGTACATCTAAGGCATAATTGTGGAACTCTCACATCACCTCCTCCCATATCGCAATCGTAACTGCTATTTGTCCCTAGAAATAGGTCACGTGATTACCTCCTTCATAATATCCATATGATTCATAACCTATACAAACTTGAGTCATGTAGGATATCTCAATCGATGTCTCACATTTGATACTCTCTGACACACCTAATAAGCAAATAAGTCAACACCATCGACTGAAGAAAAACTATACCATCCTGCTTCACTAGGGTCAGTTGTAGGGAACCTAATTACTCCAAAATATCCCATACTAGGAAAGCCTAGAAATTCCTACTAAGGGAATATAAAAAAAATTACTATTTTTGGAGTATAGACTATCTCAAATTTGTAGTCTTATATTAACTCCAACCATCATCGATGCCTAAGGTTCGGGTCTCTCTGAGTGAAGACGTACCAAAAGCTCTAGTGGTCTGAGAAAACCACAAAGCAGTATCTCGGAAGGTGGTGTCCCCCCAATATTAGAGAGAATACTACTATTATTGTCACTAAGTAGTGAGTAGCATAATTCATTTCAAGGGGTCTCCATTACCTAACATGTACTTGATTACTGTTGTATTAATGCTGATGTTGAGTATGAAAAGGTGCCAACAAACAGGACAGCTGAGTAAACTCATCAAATTTCAAGAATATAGGCATGGAAAGAATGTGGAATATCCCACGTTTCATTTCCTCTCTTTTAAGGATAGTAATCCAATACTAGAAACTCTACCACACTGACTAGTGGCATCCCATGAAAAAGGAGTTTAGGTGGAAAAACTATACTAACAATGCTAGGACCTTCTCTAACACTCCATTACATAGACCCTTCAATGAAATCACAAGTTATAGGGACTCATCCACCACACCATGATACTATCCACTTTGGGAAGTATTTATTCTCCCTCATAGTTTTTCTCACTTCACAAAAACTTGTCTCGGTGGGAAAATGACCCATCTTCCTCGTGCATTCAATGCTATGTTGAAAAACACTAACCTAGGGTTACGTTAAATCCTCACATCACCCTGTTAAAACCTCAAGAAAAGGAAGTAGGGAGGAAGTAATAACTCATGAAGTGTGTAAAAAATTATAATACAAAAATTATATGAGACATAGAGTGATCCACTTATCATCTTGCACCCTACAAGATCATAGACATATATAACATGCACTTTCCCGTAGCCCCGATTGCCAGCTCCCTCAGCCTGACGGGGGATACCTAGCAGTGGTGGTGGAAGGATCTCATAGCATCATACACCACCCATAGTTCTTCCTATTATTCTTCCAGAACCGCCTCCCTAGGGACCAACCTAACATTTCCTGGTAGATCCATGATCACATCATCATCTCGTCCATGGAGGTCTATCTACCATCTTCCTGGAAAGATCACCATGTCTTGTCAGGAAATCCCCTGCCATGTGATCTCACCCATCATAATCATAAAATCATCCCTCCTTGGGATTCCCCAATTCTATACACTATCCCAAACCATGTTCCTGAGTATAATAATGGGTAGGCCTCCTACATCGAGGCCTCTCCAACTGATGTCTGATAGTTGTGGTAGATGTCTCATCTCTGAGTACCCACTGACATTCCCGGTTAACTAGCATTCCACTGAAAAAATATCATTGTTAACAGTGCTCACACTAACACCCCAATATATGTGGGGATGTACAAGGGTACTACGCTAACACATATCTCTCAGCGGATTCCCTGATAAAACTTCTGGGCTTAGAAGTAACTATCACAGATCATGTCCAGAGAGTACCAAGTGAGGTATGTGAACCTAGACACATACTCAAACACCATCATTAATCCCAGCTGAAGCTCTAGAAGCTCCTGAATCTAGAAGGATCGTAGGAAGGATGGTAGTACTCCTCATAGAATAGCTACTGGAAATCATCCCACAAGAGTGTCAAAAAATATTTCATCTGAGTAACCAGGCTCCACCAATGCCCAACTGTTCAATGGAAAAGACCGACTGCAAAATAAACCATATGATATGTTGGTGTCCAAACAAGCTGGAAGAGGCATACCACTGACTCTTGATAATCCTCTTCTGCCTAAGGATGTGGATCACTACAAAACCTTAGTGGTCTCTAATGCTGGAACTCACAGAGTGTACTCAGCCTGCTCACATACCCATCTTTCTCTATAGGGACTCACTACTACTCAACAGGGGGATTTGTTTCTACCTACCCACCTGGAGGATGGGGGATCGTATGATAGACCCTGAACTAAGGCCTCAGCTCATAGGTTCATCCACATGAACCATATCTGGCTATCATCTAGATGTTTCTCAAAAGTTTCTAATATATACCCCAATCATTTTTTCATATATATAAATATAACAATGGGGATATGACTCAAGAAGGATAGTCAAATACTAAATCTTATATGATACATGTACCATTGATACTTGAAAAAAATGTAATCGGGTGTCGAATCGATATGTTGGTAGTCAGGGTATTGGTTAAGGACTACATCAACTGTCGCATCATCATTGGACTCCCTAGAACAAGAACCACACTCGAGACACATTGACATAGTTTCTCTAAACCCAACCAAGTCCTTTTTAGGTAAATTTATGAACAACGTCCCAAGTGTTGAAATAGCCTCTAATACCAATTTTTCATGATTCGAACCATTCTGGGGATCAATTCGAAAATACTCTCAGCTTTTCTCCATAGGCCAGGGGTGGAAGTAAGTTCTGAAGGCACATAAAACTATGGGTGACCTTTCCCTAAGAACCTGTACACAAGCACACACATAGAAAACTCAAGGAAAACGTCACAGGAAAAGGAAATAATGATACAACACAACTATATATAAACCAAAAACGTGCATCAACCTCTAAATAGTACATGTACGTGTTCTATAAATTAAAGTGAAAGGAAGAAAGGGGGAAAATATATTCCCAACTAGAAAATTATCCCAACACAAAAGTAAAATAGCTGAGAGAGCCCATCTACTGGATGTCAAGAAATGACAACCGTACGTGGTACAAACACCCCATATCCCTAAGCTCCTCTAAAGTCATGATCAATTTGGTATTCATCGTTGTAAGGAATGGTACATGCGGGTAAATCCCATGTAGCAGTGAGTATAAACATACTCAGTAGGACACCCAAAAAAGGTGAAGGGGGAGCAGTAAGAGATATAATTAAGAGGAAAGTTTTAGATAGAGTGGTGTATGATAAAAGAGTGAAGCTCAATACAAAAAGGTAGTGAAAGAAAAATCATCCAATCAGAAAGATCTTGTAACAATGACAAGAAAAACTTCTCATCAAGTATTTGCTACCTATAGTGAAGAGTAGACTCATCCAACCACACGAAGCTAGACAAGTAAAGCACATGGCATAACATGCATGTCTTCACCTCTTCTCAAAGGAGAGTAACCAAAACCAAAGGAGTATGTACTGAAACAAGATATATAAATATATATATATTCTCAATCAATGAAGCCAAAACGAGAGAGTAAGGGGATCTCTATCTCATAGATCAGCCCAGAAAAAAGTCACCAATGCTTCCATAAGTACCCACTAATGATGCCCATCATCCCTCAAACTTGGTATGAACACACTAGTCCATGTGGCTCAATCACCACACCATTATACAATTTACTTTGGGTGGAATTAAAAAACTGTCATGGTTTTAGTTCATGTCACAAAGATGCATCTCAATGGGGAGATATTCCCTCTTTCTCGTAAGTCCAAAGGTACGTCAAACCACATCTTGCCACTGATCCACGTAGTCGGATAGTGGAAACTAGAAGTAGAGGACTGAAACCCTAGTTTTTCAGGGGGTTCCAGTCCAGTAGTATCTCTAGAGGACTCGTTCCATAGTGTGTCAAGAGAATTCAACTCCAGTGATTGGGGATCTATACCCTAATGCATCTGAGGGATCGACACATGGGAGTCGACAGGGACTCCCTGCCCAGACATGCTAGAGGGTACTACCCAAAAACTAGTTATAGAGGACCCGCCTCCTAGTGTGTCATGGGGATTCCACTATGGTCATCGATGACACTCACTCTACCTGGTAGGGGGTTCCACTCATATGTGATTATAGAGGGCCTACACCCATAACAATGGGGGTTCCACTATAATATCATCTAGAACCCACACCCAAGCTGATATGAGGATTCCACTTGGAAGGAATCGAAGAACTACAATGGCCAACACTTCTAGATGGAACCTATCAAAAAGTGTTAAGGAATGATGTTTCCCAGCCCAGCTGGTGGGTAAGCATAGAAATCTATGATAAACCTGCTCAATCACATTCATCCTCAAACATGACCTAAAAATCTATCTTTTCCAGAACAACCTTCATGGTATCTATAAAGCTATTTCATAGGGCACCATCACATTCTACGTAGAGAAACACTCAAGATAGGATACTCGCATGTCAAAATATGAGTCCAAAAGAAAGAGATACGAGAGATAAAATATTTATTAAGTGGTATACGACAAGTGTGGGGACCACACGATCTGTGACCCTGCATCATTTCTAAGCCAGGTACCTAGACATTCTTTGGTTATTAACTATGAACCAGTATCCTTAGGCATGCTAGTGTACTTATAGAGTACATTGCAAATATAGCCAAAAAGGATGATGAGAGCATGATACTTATTGTTGGTCCAAAGGGAAAAACATAATTTTATTGATATAACTTCTCAATCATCCTCTAATAACCAAAAAGATCACACCATTGTGATCCTTGTGGAGAAGTGCATATGATCAACTATTTATTCACCCGAATTAGACACCCTATGAAGAAACGGCACTTCACTACATTGTTAAAAAATAGTGCCTCATGGAGCCCATGTATCAATCCCAAAATAAAACATATGGATCACACTATTGTGATAATCATTGAAAAATACATGGTATCGACTATTCAATTGTCCAAAATGGACAACTAGTGAAAAAGTCACATTTCACCGCAATACGCTCGAACTGGTCTCCATGGGACCCAGGCTTCAATTTCTATTTAAACACCCAAAATTTGTCCTGAAACATCTTCCTCAACAATAGAATCACAATTCCACTAATGGAACGTCGAATAGAGGCCATATGTATAAATTATGGTGGATCAATGTTTTTACAATAATAATAATAGTATTATTATTATTTGGATGTTTTGTGCAACCAAGCCATGAGATGAAATATAAAATTTCCAAATAATCCTCCAAATTTCATTCTCAAATTCAATATCATCTGGTCGTAGACATCACAAAAAAATGCTTCATTTTAAGTGTTATGGGGGTTTGAAGTTGCCTCGGCCCGATCTGGCCCACATCGGCCCAGCCATGTTTGGCCCGCGACCCTAAAGCCCCCACCATCTTCAGCCCAGGTCGCTTCGTTGGCCCACTTCGGCCTCCGTCATCCTTCGGATACCACACACCCCATACACCTTTCCATCTCCTAGTCTCCAAATGCCACGTTCCACCAAGACCCCTCACTGACCCAGTTGCACCTGACCGCCCTACTTGAACCCACAATCACCATGAGCACCATCACGCACCACTGATGGCCACCAGCCTACTGGTGGTCCCTTCCTCAGACCACTGGGTCTTCTCTTGTAATCAATAAATGAAAATGAATGTGGATTTGGGATCCTCAGGATCTGATCTACACAGACAAATGCTCCGCTCAAAGATCCATCAATGTTTCAACGGATCGAAAGTATGTGTCTCTTCTACTCTCCATCACACCTCCTCTGAGGCCCGAAACTCGAAACAATCATAGATCTAGATTCCTTGGATCACAACCTTCATAGATCTATTCTTTTCTAGATGTTTGTATGTCAGTTCAATGTATCAAGAATTTGTTGATGAAGAATGATGAATAATGATGAATCTATAATTAAAATGGTTAATGGATGTGTTATTATGTCCTTCTAAAAAGGCTTCGAAAGTAGCAAAAATGATCCCAAAAAAATTTCAATAAAAAATCATCAATCGGGGAAAAGTAGAATCTGAAATAAGAATCCTACCTATATTTTGGACTTGTCACTGCATTCGCCGTGCTCAAATATGCTCGGATCTGCAATCTCATTGCGATCTAACAAAGATTCAATGAGGATTCACCAAAGGGTGGAGAGGAGAGCTACCACCATCCATTGGATAAACTATCCAACCCTAACTCATTTCTATAAAATTATATTTATAGAAGTTAATAGGTCTCCCTCTAATGGTCGCAACATCTGAACATCCCACACTCTCTAACTTTATGTTGTGCTTAGGAAAAACACCACATTACAAACTCAACGACGATCTCATTTTTCTCATCTGAGACCCTATTAAAAAGTAATTTTACATGATGTTTGATATAAAATAATTAAATTTACTTATTATTTTTTTATTACACCCACTGTGAATTTTTCTATAGAAGACTCACACCGACAAAAATTTATGTCCCGCCTAGGGTAAACTCCATGCTCTAGACTCAACTGTGCCCTCAGATTTCTGATATAGGCTACCATTTAAGAGTTATCCAATATATGTTTCATAAACAATATAAAGTATACATAATATTATTATAAAATTAATTCTGGGCACACCATGCCTCAAAATCAATCTCCGTCTCTTCTCTTAGCTCTGTAAATATATGTAGTAATATTCCAATGTTTTACAGGGTAAAAATCATGACTCTAAAAATTTATTTACTTATAGTATTGATAACATAATATTTATTTTCTTATATTGGAAGAATATTTTTTTTGGGTTGCGATGATTTGTTCAAAAACTAATACAATGGTCATAAATTTTTGAGATTGGATCACAAGTATCAAAATATGAAACATTATTATTTTTAAATGTTTATTGTATAATTGTATATGTAATTATATAAAACATTTTTTGAAATTTATATAGATGTGTTTTTTTGTATATACCATGGGTGAACATTTTTTTATCCCCAGTGTCGCATTAAATATACATAGAATTGTTTGAAATTACAGTGTTTTTATGGTTTTTTTTTTGCATTTTTTTATATTAACAACACACTATAGCCAGTAAGGTCTTTATCACTATTTTTTAGCTTGGATAAAAGACCCCCTTTATCATCTCTTTTTTTGTGCTTATAAATGGGACCCCCTTATCATCACTGTGATTAATAGAACTTTTATAGTGGTTTAAAAAGTCATCTTGCACACTATTAAAGTGAATATGTTTAGTAGTTCTTATTATAATTCATCCTAGACAATTTATAGAAATGAACCTTGATCTTTATGTTTTTAAATAAATGAAAATTTAATTATATTCTTTGTAAATTTATAGATATCCCAAATTTCATTCCTTTAATGATTACCACCACTACTAAATAATCTCAATATCATCTGAATCTTATTATCTTAGAACAATGGATTCATATGGATTAAATGATTCTATAAGAATGACATTTTATGGGTTATATACTAATAAATTTTTTAAATTTTATTTATTTTGTTAAATAATAATATTAAGGAAACAAATATGGTGGATATGAATTGGAAATGGACGAATTCCAATCATATGACATAATATCAAGAGGATGGGGTGAAAGAGTTCATCAAGTTTACAAAATATCATGCATATGACCCTGCGAAAATATTTTTTCTGGGTTTACGTTGTTGCTATTCATGACTAATTTGTCCATAAGAGTTTGAAAAACTATTGATCTATCACGAAATAAATCTAAGTTATAAATTTTGGACTAAACACAGGGAACAAGTGAATTTATCTAGTGACTAGGATAACACAATGTTTTATAGACCATATAATATGATTAAATTTGTGAATAATGGTGAATAATATTTCAAGAATATGATTAAAGGTGTGAATTATAAGGAAGATCATGTTGATGAAATGACAATGATAGTTGAAGATGAACTTCAGGATTGTAAATTTTTTTGGAGAAGTTAAAGAGTTTTTCAAAGAGATCATTGTATACTTTTTGTACTAAATATACATTATTTTCAACCATATTGGTGTTATATAATATAAAATTTGGTAACATAGAGAGTGACACCAGCTTTAATAAACTATTTTCTCTCTTGAATGATATTATCACAGAATATAAGAAGCTTCTTTTCCGAACATATGATGATAAATTAATGCTAATTTCAATGGGTATGATCACTAAAATAATACATGTCTATCCAAGTGGTTGTATATAGTTTCTCAAGGACCATGAATCACTTAAAAGTACAAAAATTATGGTGTTTCTTGATTCATGAAAGATGAATTAGGTCCTATGAAAGTTCTATGGTACTTTCCAATAATTCCATGGTTTATGTGCATATATAAATGTGTAGATACTACACGGTAATTTATGTGTAATGAAGATTCAAGAAATAAATATGGTAATATTTTTCACCTAAAATACTCTGCTCGGTAGAATAAAATTGACCATGAGTATCTAGAATTTGGAAAAAAGTTGAGAAAAATTTATCTTGTGCAATTTATAGATGGAGTTAATACATTTGATTTTTAAATAGGTACTAAAAATATAAGGTTGATTATGTTGGTAAATTATAACTTTCCACTGTGGTTATGATTGCAACAAAAACACATTTTTTGTCTCTGATAATATTAGGACTAAAATTAATGGGTAGTGATACTGATTTTTATTTGGATACACTAATAAAATATTTTAAATTATTATGAGATTCATATATTACGTTGTATGATTATTACCGAAATAAATATTTCCCATTGATTTCCATGTTGTATGGAATTATAAATATCTTTCCTTATTATTGAATTTTTCAGGATATAGCATTAATGGAACTCAAGTGTGTCCCATTTTTAACAAGGTGAATATTTAATAAGGTTGAAACATTCATCAAAGACTGTGTTTCTATGACATCACAAATTTCTACCTCAGTGATATAAATAATGATATTGGATGACATCATTCGATGAGAGTTTATAAGACGGTACAATACCATCTCCACTAATAAGTTATCAATAGTTTGATAAAGTAATATATATTGATAGTTCTTTTGGTAAAGCTTTTTTGAAAAACATTACAAAAACCAGTTGTAAATAGAGATCATTTTTTTTAATTACCATACCAAAATTGTTTGTATGTTAGTAATTTTCATCTTTTTATGCATATGATAAAATATATGTGATATTTTCATTTGAATATAACTAAATACACTCGAAAAAACAAAATATGGAATTATGTTTAGGTTATACATGATTGACATGGAGATATAGGAAGATTTTTTCCTACGTAAGTGTGGAAGATGGATTACCTTTATCAATTTTTAATACACTACATACAACATTTTACAAAGAAACTTCAAATTATAAATTTTATATTATTTTTTAAATCAAATTTCATGATGATAGTGAAATTTTTAAATATCATAAAAATCATGGCATGGGGACATTCAATGAGGTTAAAGTCCTATAAAATTCTAAAACTGGATTTGAATATTGGTATATATAAATATATTTCACTATCAAAACATATATCAAAACAAATTAATCATTTTTTCAATATTTATTTAGTCCTTGAAATAAACTATTGGTAATGATTCTAGTTATTATGTTCGAAAATTTATAAAATATATCCTATTCCATAAAAATAATAGCATTTGTGAAGATGTATTTTTTTTGATAATTATAATTTAATTTTAAATTATTTATTAATGATTTGTTTATTTATATTTTTATATAACTACCAGGAATTTCAACAATCCTTATATTCAAAAGAAGAAATATATTTGTTTACGAATTAATGGGATGAATTAATGGTCTTAGAATGTGTATACAAATATGGAAGACGTTACTTTCCACTAGTTTTTTTTAATTTTATCATCATTTTATTTTATTTTTAGTAAATTTCTTTATAATTTTTTTCGAATAATTATTTTGTTAATTTTCATAAAGATCATGAAGTAATGAATTCATATATAATTTTTCTTTCTCTGATCATTTTATTCTCTATTAGTAGTACATAATTTTTTGAGAAAAAATAATTATAATCAAATTATTTAACAAGGATAATGCACTCATGTACTATGTTCATGCACTCAATAAGGATGATGCACTCATGTTGGTGGAATTCTCTTTTTATTCTGTAATTAATTCAACAATTTGTGTTATCAAACAATAATATTATTTGATAAACGTGAATTTTTAAGGAATTTAAGAATAAAAAGAAATGGTGTTATTTGTAAGAATCGATCTCACCTCAATCTGATACACGATATTCCTAATATTATTCAAAGTTTATATTGTTAGTTTGAAATTGTTATTTTAGTTCAAAAAAATTACATACTCAAAAACAAGGAACACATTCGGATTTTTTGACACTATAAAAATGATTCATGAGTCTTTTTTTATGTGTAATAATTAACTTGATGTTGGTCTAATACATAGTATTCTCAGCATGACTAGAAGTGTATGTTTTTTGTTTAAAATTCACACATTAGTTCAAAACAAAAGTCACCTAATCAAAACTCTGTAAAAAATTATATTTTTTTATACATAATTACAATAATCCATAAGTAATTTTGTATGTGTCAGAATTAGTCGCACCACAATCTAAAATACGGTGTGCCCAGTATGAATCAAAGTGTCTATTATCAGCTTTAAATTGAAATTGTAGTTCAACACATGTGTCACTAACTAAAATAAAATAAAAAATGCTCTTATTGTCTTTATAATTTATAAAAACGATTCATAAGTCATTTGTGATGTGTAGGAATCAGTCTCATGTCAAACTGACACATAATTGACTCGTATGACTCAAAGTACATGTTTTTTGTTTAAATTAACATTTTAGTAAAAACCCACATAGTATACTCCAAAATGAGAAAACTCAATTGTTCTATTTTGTTACTTTAGTAAAATAATCCTTATTTCATTTGTGGAATTTAAGACACAAACACACATCCATCTGATGCACCATGTGACCAGTATGGATCCATGGGTGTATTTTTATTTAAAATTTTCATTTTAGTTCCAAACACATGGCACATAATAAATAATAATAAAACATGTTTATATTGTTTTTATACTTTAGTACAATTATCCGTTAGTCATTTTTTTTGTTTAGGAATTAGTCTCACTTGAATTAGATAAAGGGTGTGACTGATATGAATCAATGTGTCTGTTATTAGTTTAAAATTAAAATTTTAGTTCAAAATGTGTGTCACTAACTAATTTAGGAAAAATATTCTTAATTAATTTTTGACATGTAGGAATTATTTTAACATCAAATTGACATTCGATGTGACCGGTAAGACTCAAAGTGTGATTTTTCTGTTTATATTGACATTTTAATAAAAAAGACAAGTGACATACTCAAAATGGATAAAATGAATTCAACTTATTTTAATAGTATTGGAAACTCACCCATAAGTCATTTTTGATTTTTAGGAATCAATATTATGTCAATACAACATATAGTGTGATCGGTATGACTCAAAGTATGTCTTTTTATATGAAATTTACATTTAAGTTCAAAACACACGTCACATACTCAAAATCATGAAAAAACATTTGGATTG
Organism: Viscum album; assembly: GCA_963277665.1. Taxonomy (NCBI): domain Eukaryota; kingdom Viridiplantae; phylum Streptophyta; class Magnoliopsida; order Santalales; family Viscaceae; genus Viscum; species Viscum album. Next base: position 177,690 of record CAUJRU010000339.1, read on the forward strand.
TTTGGTACTTAATGAAAATGAACCATAATTAATTTTTATGTATATGAATCTTCTACACTTCAACATGATATAAGGCTTTCTATGTAGGACTCAGAGTTCCTGTTATCAGATAAAAATTTATATTTTAGTTCAAAACAAGTATCACTCACTAAAAACCAAGAAAATGCACTCGAATTATATTTATACTTAAGGAAAATGATTTCTATGTCATTTTTGAGATTTTTGAATCAATATCACATAAAACAAACTCTTTATGTAAATGTTATGACACAAAGGGTTTGTTTTTAGTTTAAATTGACATTTTAGTAAAAAAAGATACTAAATATACTCAAAATCATGAAAATATATGCACTGAAAAAAAAGAGTCCATTATAAGTGGTATTTCCATGAACTGTAGGTGGTTTAAATCACCTCCTAGTAGTATAGTGGCAGTTATTAAAACATTCACGTATTGCATTATCTCCAGTGATTTCACAATGGTTTATTTAATTTAGTATTGGTTTTTATATGTCTTGTTTTTAGATGATTTAGTAGTGGTTTTAGTTTTATTTCATATATATTTTTTAAAATAATAACCAAATAATAAAATAGATAAGATAAACCTAACCTCTACTAATATATTTAGTTGTGGTTTTCTAGTAGATTTTAATAGTAACCATTATTAATGAGAATTTTCATTAATTTACTTAGCAATGGTTATTAAAAACCATCGCTAAATATTACTACTAAAATTTATTTTTAAAAAATATTTAATAAAATAATGTAAATATAAAAAAATAAGATGAAACAAGATTAAACGTATATTTATGATAAACCCATCATACATACATCATACATCCATATTCATATATACAAACATCCACAGTTAGTATAACCTTAGTCAACATATACCTCAATCATCCCATACGATAATTATCAATATATACATATAAAATATTTACAACAATAAAACATGCCCAATATACATTCACCCCATGACCTCCACTATATTATTATACTTCCACATCATCTCATCAACTGAAACTAACCACATCATTTCATCAACTGTAACAAAAAGGTAAATAGAAATTAAAACTAAACATAATAAATCGGAATGAAAATAGATTCATTGATATGATTTAAACATACCATAGAAACTAAGAACCATCATGAATGAATTATGAAGAATTTCATTGATCATAATGGTCAACATTATACCTAATTCTAGCATATGTCACCAATAATAAAAACCCAAAAATTTAATAAAATAAATAGTATTGGGAAAAGACACAAAATATATTCAGAATGCTATATATAAAATTTGTTACTTGGTTAATAAAATAACTAAATTTTAACATAAAAAATTTAATATACCAATCAAAATTATTCGAAAACATAAATATACCTATTTAAGATATGATTCAACACTTGAAACTAAAAAGGGATAAGTAAAAACTATAATTAATTTTTAAATTGATGTGCGGTGTGCTTGAAATTTACATAATAAATAAATTCTAAAGACATTGATATGAAAGGATGTCATGTATTTCAAAAATAAATCAATGGTGATTTCCCCATGATTTCATGTCAATCCATGGTCGTTTGATATGGCTTTGACCACTACATGAATGTTTTAATGTTTTAAAACACTAAAACCACATTTACTAGCATCCTAGGAATACCATAACTTAGAATGATGTGTATTTAGTTCCTATATTTAAAAAATCAATCTATAGTCTTTTTTCGATGATGTTATGTCAATCTGATTTTGTTTTCCTGGTTTTGACCCCTGATGCATGTTTTTAAAGTCTTTAGGGACTTTAATAACCATTTACCGAGCCATTCTGACCACACCTCATGTCAGGTTGATGTGTTTTCTATGAATACATATAAAAAATAACTCAAAGGTTTTTTCCCATGATTTCATGTCAATAATAGGTTTTTATTTTTGGTTTTGACCATTATATGTATATTTTATTATTTTAAAACTTTAAAAGTGCTTTTACAGAAATCTTAGAAAAACCATTACTTAGAATGACATGTTTTCAGTTCCTACATTTCAAAAATAAATCTACATTTATTATCTAATGATTTCATGGAAATCCAACAACTTTTCCCTAGTTTTGATCCCCTGAAACATTCTTTTAAAGTCTTTGGTACATTTAAAAAGTGCTTACCAAGTCATTCTGACCACACAACATATCATATTGACGTGTTATATGTACGTACATGTCAAAAATAACTCCACGGTGGTTGTTTCATGATTTCACATCAATATGATGTCATTCTCTATGGTTTTAACTATTACACATAGGTTTTAGTGTTTTAAAACACTAAAAACACATTTACATCCACCTCTAGAAAAGTATAACTCAGAATGAAAAATTTTTAGTTCCTACATTTTAAAAATAAATTTATGATCATTATCCTTGGAGTTCAAGGAAATAGAATATTTTTTTCCTAGTTTTAATCATCTGACACATGTTTTTAAAGGCATTAGTATCTTTAAAAAGTGTTTACCATGTTATTCTAACCACACCTCATGTAGGGTTGATTTATTTCTGCATGTACATATCAAGAATAAATCAATGGGGGTTTCTCATGATTTCACATCAATATGAGGTCATTTCCCAGGGTTCTAACCATTACATGAACATTTTAGTTCTTTAAAACACTAAAAACATGTTTACGGGATCCTGGACTAAACTTTACTTGGAATTAAATTTCTTCGATTCCTATATTTCAAAATTAATCTATAGTTGTTTCCCTCTAATATTGTGGATATAAGACACTGTTTTCCTGGTTTTGACCACACAACACAAGTTTTTTAAGTCTTTGGTACGTTAAAAAAATTACAGAGTCATTCTAACCACACTGCACATCATATTAACACGTTTTATTCATGTAGATGTAAAAAATAACTCAACTACGGGTTTCCCATGATTTCACATTAACATGAAGTCTTTTTATATAGTTTTTACCATTACACGCACATTTTACTATTTTAAAACACTCAAAAACATTTTACAGACATACCAAGAAAACCATAAATTAGAATGATATTAATTCATTACCTTCATTTGAAAAATAAACGTACAGTCAAATTTCATGGAAATCATACATCATTTTCCAAAATTTGACCTCCGACACATGTTTTTAAAGGATTTAGTGGCTTTAAAAATTGTTTACCAAGTCATTATGACCACACTACACCTTATATTGACATGTTGGATATGCATACCTGAAAAAAATTAATCAATTGTGGTTTTTCCATGATTTCACATCAATCTAAGTTCATTTTATATGGGTTTTACCATTACATGCACGTTTTAGTGTTTTAAAACACTAAAAACACGTTTACGGATATCTCGAGAAAAATATTACATGTAATGAAATTCAGTTGGTTCATATATTTCAAAAATAAATATACATCCACTTTCCTCTAATTTTAGGGTAATATTACATCATTATCTTGGTTTTGACCCCCCGACACATGTTTTTAAAGTATTTAGTGCATTTAAAAAGTGTCTACCAAGTCATTATGACCACATCTCATGTTAGATTGATAATTTTTATACATATACACATTAAAAATAACTCAATTATGATTATCCCATGATTTAACTTCAATTTGAGTTCTTTAGCTATGGTTCTAATTATTACAGACACGTTTTAGTGTTTTAAAACACTAAAAACATATTTACAACCATCTTAGGGAAACCATATCTTGGAATTATGTGTTTTTGGTTCCCACATTTAAAAAATCATTCTACGGTGATTTTCTTATGATTTTAGAGAAATCCTATGTTTTTTGTATAATTTTTTACCCCCAACACATGTTTTTAAATACTTTGGTACCTTTAAAAAGTGTTTACTGAGTCATTCTAACCAGACCGCATATCGGATTGATACTTTTTCTATGTATACACATCAAAAATAACACAATTGTTTTTTTTCATGATTTCACAACAATATGAGGTCATTTACTATGGTTCAGACTACTACAAGCATGTTTTGGTGTTTTTAAACATTAAAAAACGTATTTATGTCCATCCAGAAAAAACTATTACTTAGAATGACATGTTGTCAGTTCTTAATTTTAAAAAATATTTCTATGGTAATTAGACTATGATTTAATGTCAATATGAAATAGTTTAGCTATTTTTGATCCCCCCAGACACATGTTTTAAAGGATTTAGCACCTTTAATATTTGTTTACTGAGTAATTCAGACCACAATGCAAGTCAGATTGGGGTTTTCGGTATAATTAATCATCAAAAATAAATCAAAAATGGTTTTCCCAATATTTAATTTAAATATTAGGTCATTTTATATTGTTTAGACCATTACATGCACATTTTAGTGTTTTAAATCACTATAAACATTTCTACAAGCATCCCAAGAACATTGTAACTCTGAATGATGTTTTTTCTTTTCTTAAATTTCAAAAATCAATATATAGTAGTATTCCTATAATTCCATGTCAATAAATCCCTTTTTCCTAATTTATAATGCCAAACTCAAATTTTTAAAGGCTTTGGTATGTTTTTAAACTATTTACCAAGTCAAAACTGAGCAAACAAGCTAGAATTTGTTTTTCAAAATTATGACATTTTCCAAATTCTTTAGTTATTTTCATTGATTATCACAATACTTTTAAACTAAATAACACCTTCAATGGATTTTTGAAATCAATATCTCCATTTAATCTTGTCTTGTTAAACCTGCATTTATGATAAGCATCAAGAAATCAATGATGATGCATAAAACACCATTTTATGAAATGAGGTGATCTTTGAGCATCAAAATCAAAATTACATTACAAAAAATCCAAACCAGTATGAGTATTCTAACTAGATAAATTTATTAGTCCAGAAAAAATCTCTAATTTTCCACATTAAAGTAGTATTTATGTTTAATAGTTTTCCCATTGAAGCATAATATGTTTCCACGCCATCATCCCATAATTTATGCAATTATTTGATTAAAGGTTGAAGGAATACATCAATTCTATTTCTAGGAATTTTCATCCAAATAATTATCATCAAAATTATGAAATAATTAATATTCACACACATCCATGGAGTTAGATTATATGTGATCAAAAAAAAGTATCCAAATGATATAATTAATACTTAAAGTACAAATAGGGTTAAAACCAACTAAATCCAATATCAAACGTACATTCCTAGGATCAGAAGAAAAATATAGATATAAAGAATAAAATATATTCCATGATGTTAAATCTTTTGGATGTCTCATAAATCCATAATTACTATCCTGATCATGCCACTTCATGTCATATGCATTCTTAGATGACATGAATAATCATTTCAAGCATGGTTTCAGAGGAAAGTAATGCAATAACTTTAAAGGATTTTTATTCTTTGGTTTATTCTTGAGATTAAAATGATTTATACAATCATTGTTGTTCATATAATTCCATCTTCTTTTATTATATATTATTATTTATTATTTATTATACTCTTCTCCCTAGTAAAGAATACAATCATTAGGGAATACATGTTTCTTTTTATAATCAATTCTAAGTTTGTTAGTGATTTTCTTCATCTCATAGAATGATGCGGGGATCTTAGCTTCCACAAATTCATCATGAAGTAACTCTAAAATCATGGATATTAATTTTTCATTAATTCCATAAAGACACCTGATATGATAAAACTGAATTATAAAAACAAAACTTTGAATACAAAGCACAAAATTCATACAGTTCTTGCATAATGAGTTCAATTAATTTATAAAACTAATTTTTTAGTCACTAATGTTTGGAGAAATATTACCTTATTATGATCAACTGAAGGTTCTATTGGTCAATTAAAATCTTGTACATTATATTCTGAAATCCAAAGGCACCATTTAACTCATTTTGAAGTGAAATTTCCTTTGGTGGGTTACTTTGTGTTTCATTGACAGTATTCTCAATTTTTTACTCTCCCTAACATTTGATTCACCATTCCAAATACGACATACATGTCGAGCATGAAACTGTTTCAATCTCAAATTCTCATATACATGATTTCTATTCAACCATTTCTTGAATTTATAGTTAGAACATATACATTTTATTCCACCATCCACTAATCAGTTTTCAATTGCATAATCTAAAAATTCGTCCAAACCCTTGGCATACCAAGGTGTGTTTCATTGTACATTAATCCAATTTTTATCCATAGTTATTGGATAGTATTATCCCTATAAATTTAGTTAAAAATATATAAATGATTTATCAAATAGCTAAAATCAAAAATTAAACATCACCCAACATTTTCATTGACTAAGGTAGGGTATTCATTTGACATAACACAAATTCAACATAAATATGATTCAATAAATAATAAATGATCTCTAACTTTTGTTCTTTTAATATTATCAATTTTATTTTAGATTGTACAAACATGATTGTCATGATAGCTAGCTCTTAATTAGTTAATTATGAAAATCAATATTTCTTGTACCTCAAAACAATAACTTGATAGTGTGATATCTCGTGATATAGTCTCTTTTAGTCTTTCTTGAAAGTTATTTCATTCATAAAATTTAAAATATATTCATGGTAAATGTAAATTCATTTAAAAATAAAATATAAAACAAAAATAACCAGAAATATGATCATTTCATTGATAAAAAATCAAGGATAAAACCCAAAGTGTCACACTAATCAAGAACAACCAATGAAACTTCATCTACTCTAGGCTCGGGAAGAATAAAACCCAAAACTAATAACGATAACTATTTTAAAATGAAACTATACCTAGATATAAAAAAGAATTTCCCAATTGACTATCCTAAAATAATTACTTTCACCGTTTTCCTAAATAAATTTTTGGGAAGAAAAATTTAAATAACATGAAACACAGTCCCAACGAAGAAATGCTCTACGACTCGAATCAAATGAATCCAAATTAAACCAAGAAACAATACTAAAGTAAAAACCCACCAAATTTAAAACACCAATTAAATATTTCTCTTTTACCCTTAAGAAAACTTTTAATAAAGGGATAAAAATATTCTCTATGAATGGAAATATACCATAAAAGTGTTTCCCCCTTCTAAAACATAAATTATTTTTGTTTAATTTAGAAAACCAGATTAAATTCATTTCTAAAACTCTAGTTCCTCATTAAAATACTACTAAGATTTCATTATTAAATTATATATGGTTATTTAAAAATATTTTCAAAACCCATTCACTTGAAAACCATTTTCAAATCCTTTTTTTACCCCAAGAATAAACCACCTTTGATACTTAAAACACCAATCTTTAAACCTGAAAATGTTTTAAAATTATTTAGGGAAACTAAACAGAATTAAATACAAAAATATCCATAAATTTTTTTAAAAGATTTAACATAAGAAAAAATTATTTTTTTTAAAAGAATGGATTCCTAAATAAATTTTTTTTCAAGACTAAATTTCATTTTTGATCTAAAACACTTGAAAATATTCCTTGATTTCAAAAAATTATCTTCCATTTTGAAAAGCCTATTTGAATATCATCATGATTATCTAAGCAATTAAATGCCAATAACATCAAAAACTCATTTAATAAATAATAATACAACCTAAATCAATCAAAATAAATAATAAATCCACTTAAAACCCTATAGAAACCAAAATATAAAAAACATGGAAAAAAATTCACAACGCAAAATTTAGTAGCAGCAGCTATGGATTAGGTGGCGGCTGTTAGGGATCGGTTGGTAGTGGATATAAGGGGAAAAGGTAATTATGGAGAGACATTTTATGGGGGAAAGGGAGTGGTGAGGACCAACATAATGTTGGGTTTGGGATCAGTGATGAGCGGTGAGGGGGAAAGGGGCATGGTGGTGAGGGGGAGGCAAGGGCTTGAGGGAGGGGGTTCTTGGGGGAGAAGGGGGGAGTTGTGGCGAGTGGTGAGGAGGAAAGAGGCGTCATAGTGAGGGGTGTAAAATGGTAGAGTAAAAGGGTTGTTCTCAGGGGATAACGTGGGATAAAAAAACGAGTGGGGAGGGAAAAAAGGGCACGATAATGAGGGGGCAGCGAGGGATTGGGTGAGAGGGGGAGGTGAGGGATTAGGGGAGAGGGGTTCTTAGGGAGAAAGAGTGGGGCTCAAGTAAAAGGGGGTGGGGGAAAATTAGGATTTTGTAAAATATTTAGAAATGTATTAAATAAAACTATTTACAAAAGTTAAAATAAAAAAATAATCAGTTACATGAAATCACTACTATATTATTATTTTTTAAAATATAATTTATTTAGCAGTAATTTTAATAACTGTTGTTTATAAACTACCTCTAAAACATTTTTTTAGTTATTAAAATAATTTTGATACTTGAGGAAAAAATCCTTATATAATTTTTGACATGTAGTGAATAACCATAAATCATTATGATGCACCATGTGAACTGTATGACTCCAAGTGTGTCTTTTTTATTTATAATTTTCATTTTATGTCAAAATACACATCATATACTCAAATCCAAGAATTAAAATTCATAATGTTTTGATACTTTAGTAAAATTATCCATTAGTCATTTTTCATTTCTAGGAATCACTCACACCTTAATCTGATACACATGGTTCCTCATATGAATCAATGTGTCTGTTATTTGTTGAGAATTGAAATTTTAGTTCAAAACAAGTGTCAATAACTGAAAACCGAGAAAACATGCCCTGATTGTCTTAATACTCTAGGAAAATGATTTATAATTCATTTTTTGATGTATAAGAATCTATCATACATCAAACCAACACACTATGTGACTGTTATGAATCAAAATTTGTGTTCTCAGTTCAAATTGTCATTTTAGTAAAAAAATACTCGTGAAAAACTCAAAACTATGAAAAAACATTCATATTGTTTTGATAATTTCAGATAATGATCCCTCAGTCATTTTTGATATATATGAATCAACCACATGTTAATCTGATGCACCATATGGTCTATATAAATCCAAGTGTTTTTAACGTAAAATTTACATTTTAGTTCAAAACACAAGTCAATAAATTAAAACTGAGTAAACACATTCGTTTAATATTAATACTTTCAAAAAATGATCCATTAGTAATTTTTAAAAAATAATAATTATCCGCACCTCACTTTGATACATGGTGTTCTTAGTAAGACTCAAAGTGTATGTTATTAGTTTAAAGTTGACATTTTAGGTAAAAACATTTTAGGAAAAAACATGTTTCACTCACTGAAAACAGTGATAATGATATTGGGCTATCTTAATAATTTAGTAAAATGATTCCTAATTTATTTTTGAAATGTAGGAATCAGTTTCACATCAAATCGCCATATGATGTGGCAAATATGACTCAAAGTATGTGTTTTTAGTTTAAATTGAAATTTTAGTAAAAAAATACACTACTCACAATTGAGAAAACACATTTGGGTTCTTATAATACTTTAAGGAAATGATCATTTAGTAATTTGTGACTTATAAGAATCAATTGAACTCCAATACAATGTATAGTGTGAATGGTATGACTCCAAGTGTGTCTTTTTATTTAAAATTGACATTTTTGTTCAAAACACATTTCACATATTCAAAATCAAGGAAACAAATTCAGACTGTTTTGATAGTTTAGGACAATGATCCAAAAATCATTTGTGACATGTGAGAATCATCATCACTTCAATATATTTTATGGTGTGCCCAATATGACTCAAAGTGTCTATTATCAATTTAAAATTTACATTATAGTTCAAAACGTGTTTCACTAATTGAAAACTAAGAAAGATTTTTTGATTGTGTTAATTCTTTAGTACAACGATTCATAAGTCAATTTTGATGGGTAGGAATGAGTTTTACGTCAAAATGATTCATGATGTGATCGTTATGACATAAATTATGTGTTATTAGTTTAAATATACATTTTAATAATGTATTGTTTCATATTTATCTTCAATTGATTTCTTTATATTAATACTAACATCAGAATTATTTTTTATACATGTGTACTCTTTCACTCAAGATAGAGTGGTTTCTTTGAAAACTAGTAGCATGATCTAGCACTTTCGAGAGGGGTTCAGGGATTAAAGACAATGAAATATTTATGTCTTTTAATGTTTGTGAAAATTTATACTTACAAATTCAATTTTACAAACTAATATGTTTGAAATTTATATAATATATTTTTTTCTTGTATTTATTCTTTAAATTAAAATTCAATTAAATTCTTTTTTTCGTTGTAATGTGATGTAATTTTAGCAGCAAACTGCATCATCATAACATTTATCAGTGAAACACTAGAGTTGATGATAGACCACCGTTATCAATGCTTTTTTAGCACTGATAAAAGTCATAGGATTTAAAAGTAATAATGATAACAATGATATTTTTTCACTGGTAATGACATTTTTTATTGATGTTAATGACCTCATTTGTTGTAGTGTATGGATATGGCTTCAACCTTGTAGGAGATAAGAAACATTAGTGACAAAAAGATTACTCCGCAACTAAAAAGTATAGAAATAGGAGTCCAATTGAGAAACAAGTATCAATATTAATTAATAATGGTAAAGATCCAATTTTTAATGGTTATTTCATTGCACTATGGTAGGGGGATCCAGCCATAGCTAAAATTCATTGGGATCAAAATTATCATAATTCACCCACTAATTTGTAATCAAAATATCTTTATCAAATTGATTTATTATTTTAATGTTGAATGTTTTAAAGCTGAATAACCATGGATTAATGTGTAGCTTCTCTCATTGTTTATTATATAGGTGGATTGAGAAGTAGAAAACGTGGATGTAGATGAAGAAGTAGATATAGATCACAGGAGGTTATCACATGATCAAAACATTATCAGTAGGAAACACACTGGTTTTATTTCTTATCTCAAATGAAAAAACACCACCAATCACCCTATTTATAGGGATACAAATGTAAAGAAAATCAAATAATAAAAATAAAAATGAAAAAATAAAGTCCATATTTATTTCATTAGGTGAAATCTAATCCTACAACACCAAAAATGTCAAGAAACCATGTTTGAAGTTGTGAGGCATCCATTTCAGTAATAGAATGTGGGTTTTGTATAAAGAAAAATAGGTTTATATTCCAACATCTTCCCTTAAACTTGTTTCTCTCATGACCCATGAATATGTGGGTGGATGACCATCAGGTTCAATAACTATACCATAATTAATTTTTTCCTTTTACTTGTAGCCTATGGAGGTGTCAAATGAATGGATTTATTCATCTATCACTTTCATCTATATTTCATTTGTTTTATCTTCCTCAAAGCTAAATGGATCAAAAGTAACTGGGAGATAATAAAATTTTAAATACACCTCCATTAGTTTTGTACTCTCATATATATCAGCAAGGATTTGAATGTTTGGGGGTGTATATGAGATTTTCTAATTTTATGTATTCAGATGTAGGATTATATGGTGACGATGTCATTGTTTCTTAAATTTCATGTTCCTCCATTGGATCTTCTTAAACGATTTCTTCATCTTCTAGAGTTAGTTTCACCTCTCTTAAATCATCATCTTGATCCCATTTCTATATTTCCTTTTCATCAAATATAGCATCTCTATTGAATATAATCTTATTGGTGATGGTATTATACAAGATATACTGCATTTCTCGATGTTTGTATCCCATAAGGACAGACTTCACTCCATTTTACTCAAGATTTTTTATTCTTGTCTCAAGGATAATAAAATAGGAAACCAATACTACAAAAAAGGACTTTAACAGCACTACAATAGGCCTTTATCATCACTAAAAAATTCTGATAATTTTAGCATGGTTAAAGGATTAGAGCTTTTATCAGTGATGAAGAATCACTATTAAAGGCCCCTTTTTACAGTACTAAAAACACTGATAAAGGCCCTACTGATAAAGGGTATATAAAACAATTCCCCACCCCACCCACACCCCATTATCAGTGCTACCCCCACCCCTTTAATAGTGCTTCCCCCCACCAATTTATCAGTAGTTTAGATAATCCCACCCTCCTGTGCATGCCCCTATGTCTAGTGAGTTTCAAAACCTAGACCTCCACCATATACATCAAATCCTTTTCCACACCCCTGAACTTTTTTTCCCATTTTTTGATATATATATATATTTATTTATTTAGTTACATTTTCCCATATATTTATATATTTTTTAATATTAATAAAATAATTTTATATATAAATATGTTTAATTATTTATTTATAAAATTAAATTTTTATGTGTGAATATATATAAAAAATATCTATATATTGTTATATATCTGACTAAAAATAATAGTAAATTATAAATAATGATAAAATTTGAAAAACATAATATCAATATTAATGTAATACCTTGGAATAAGTTTAGTCCCTACTAAAAAGGGAAAAATGACCCCCATAAATGAGCCATAAAATCCATCAAATATAAAATATCATGGTACACTGACTAAGAACTCAGTTTTGGAGGCCTTTTGGGACTTTTTTCAATTAAAGTTATCAAAGAGGTTTATCTATGTCACTAAGTTTGTAGATCTCATCGCAGGCTTTAATTTGATATGTTGTAGAGCCCAAACAGGCACCCATATCAAAAGTTATAAATGTTTGAAGTTCGAGTTACATTTTCAACTTATTTTATAGATTTTATTAATTTTTTGATTTTCGATATCTTTAAATTCATATTAAATGTCTATTACTTAGTAAATATAAGAAACTTAGTAATTAAAAATATTTTTTTAATTATTTTATAAGTTATTTCGACTAAATATATTTTATATTAACCGTAAATTCCAATTTACCTTATCTAAAACATATTTTAAAAAATAGATATTATATTTATATCAATGTAAATATATTTCTATATTTATACATTATTTTTAATGTAATATTTTTTTGAAGTATACATTTATTAGATCTTATAAAAAAGCACTAATAAGGGGGGTCTTTTATTAGTTCTTTTAAAAAATCATGGATAACCCCCATCCCCCTATCAACACTTTTTTACATGCACTGATAAAAGACCATATTTATCAGTGCTTTTTGAAAATCTCTGATAAAAGGTGTGAATTTATCAAAACTTGTAAAAAAGTGCTCATAAAGTTTCCCCTTTAACAGTTTTTTTAGCGTAGTTAAAGAACCCCTTTAACAACACTACAAAAAGTATTGGTAAGGACCCCCTTTAATAGTGCTTATTTTAGCGTTGAGAAAGGGGGTCATTAACAACATTTTTAGCTATCACTATTAAATCTCTAACACTGGATAAAACAATTTTTTAGTAGTGAATGGAACTAAAAAATGTAAGGTGTATTACACTTGGCTTGTGAGTACTCTAGTATTCATGCGATGTCATTGCATTCATATTTTTTGTTGGGAATCTATTGAGTAGATACACCACACACAAAGACGTTTAGGCCTAGAAATCAATGGGAACTCATTGTCTCTAAACATTCTTTATTCCATGCTATGAATGGTGTGATTTTTCCTTTTGTATACCCCATTGATTTTGGGTGTGTAAACTGACGTAGATGGTGATGAATTCCATGTTGCTTGAGGTACTCTTAAACAACATCAGAGGTGTACTCCCCACCTTAATCTGGTCACAATGTTTGTATGCGATGGTTGCTTTTATTTTCTACCCGCGCCTTGAATTTTTTGAAGATTCAAAACACTTCTAACTTCATAATGAGAAAATATATATTTATTTTCCTCCTATAATCATCCATAAATGTTAGAAAATACATAATTTTTCATTTGATTTTGGACTCAATGAACCACACACATTAGTGTGAACTAGCTTGAGTGGAACAAAAAATCTATAGTTGGCCTTTATTGAAAATTTATTTCTATGTTGTTTGCTTAGAACACAACCATCGCATATTTGATTCTAGTGTCAAGTGATAGGAATCCCATTCACCATATTATTTATTCTTCATAATCCTAAACATTCAATGTTTAGATGCCAAAAACTGAGATGTCATAGAAAATATTTATAATCAAGTACAATATCCAAACACCATGGTACGTTGGCTTGGATCATAAGTGGAGACATGTAGTTCTTCTCTATCAATACATTTATGATTATCCTTCCTATGTCATAAATAATTTACACTTTTTTATTTTGTAGTCTTATGTGAATACCTTTTTCCACTAACTACTCAACACTCAAGATGTTCTTCTTCATGTCGGGTACAAAGTAGACATAAAAGATAAAATTTTGATTGTCTTCATTTAACTTGACCAGAATATCTTCTATTTCATAGATAGATATTATTAAGAGATATCAAAATAAAATCTCTCCTTGAACCCTCTAATCCTGGTTTGTGAAAAATTGTTTGTACCATGTCATGTGGTTACTAGCTCCAGATTCAATATACCACATACCTTGATTTTGTGTTAATATTGGTGTCATCAACGCATGAGACTTTTTAAAAATATCACTTCCTTCGGTGACATGTGCCAACTCGGTGTCATTCTAAATGGGTTGTTTTCTCCAAGATTCATTGCTATAATGTCCATATTATTTAAATTTATAGTATTAGACATTTTTTATTAGTGATTATTAAATCATCCCCTTTTTTCTATTCCTCATTCTCATAGTGTGTAATTTATACATTTATGAGCTCCTCGATTTGCGATTCTTCCACCTCATCCTCCTCTTATTAGATTGAATTCTTTTCCATAGAATCCTCTTCCCTAGCCACTTCAAAATGTCCCCCTTGCTCATTTTCAGAGTTTTTGAGATAAAAATTTGATTAGAGGGCATGATCCACTACATTGGTATCCCTACGGTGGTACACCTTCAGTTTTTGGGATTGAAGAGATCCCATGAGTTCTTCAACAGAAATCATATCCAGGTTTTTTGTTTCTTCAAGGGTAATGACTATGTAATCAAATTTTGGATATAAGGCTCGAAAATATTTCCCACATACCCACACGTTGGTAATATTTTCTCTATTACTTCCCAGTTGGTTCACCACAACAATTTCATGACTATGATATTTATCAAAGATTTCATAAGATTTCATAAATAGGGATTCGAAATCACCTTGTAGTGATTGCAACTATGTCCTCTACACTTTATTGCCTCCTTTGAATGCTTTGTGAAGATTATCTCTGATCTTCTTTGATGATTTCAACACAAAAATTATTTCAAAAGTCACTTTTTCAAGCCCTTGATTAATTATGGATTTGTCCTTGGAAACCTTCTGTTCCGCATGAAGAGTTTCCTTTTGGACATCCAGAAGATGAGCCTCTGCTACTTTGGATTCCAGCTCAGTATATCAATCCTCCATGATGTCCATGACATCATGGGTTCCAAGAAGCACTCAAATTTGGATTCATAAATTATCTTAAATATTATTCATCAACTTCATGATCACATCTTGTGTAATTACATTCACCGGGGATATTGTTTTTTATGGGAAAATGACAGATGCATATATCGGGAAGTGTAGACTATTTCTTTCAGAGTTGAAAACTACTATATATATATATATATATATATATATATTATTACTTTAAAAGTGAAAAATTATATTTTTTATAGGTGGGAAGTAATTTTATATTTTTTTTTCAATTGAGGGAAGATATTTTTTCTCTTCAGAATTGTATACATTTTTTTAGTAATTGTAGACCGAAATATTTTTTTTCTTTCAGAAATGGAATGGGGAAAAAATTTCTTTGGTAGAGGGAAAGAGGGAAGGAATCAGAAATCATCTTGGGATAGTTTTTTTAAACGGATAGGAGAACATGAAGGATGTAAAAGACCAAAAGGTTTTTTTAAACAAAAATTAACCCATGACATTGGAAGAAGAACAAAGACACAATTGGAGAGATATGAGACAAAAGTAACATATGGGGAAATCGAAAAGTAACCATTCCAACATGGCCCTTTTTTGTTTATAAAAGAGGAAAGAAAAACATAGTGGAGAATTTAAAAAAGTTGTTAATATAAACAAATACTTTTTCTATGGATGAATATTTTAACTATTCATCTTCTTCACACTTTTAGTGAGGTGGATTGGTATTAGGTTTGACAGAGGTCTCATATAAGAAAAAAACTCCTTCAACCTCCCTCTAATACCACTGAAGTTGTATTATGTAGTGGAAAATGTGGACATAGATGTAAAAAAAGATGCAAATAATTAGAGATGATTGTAGGAACAAAAAAGATAGTAAAAGGAAACACGTTGATTTATTTATTCTCTCTACTGAAAAAAACACACACCACACACCCTATTTATAGTGATACAAACATATAAATATATAATAATAAAAATTACAATGAAAAAATAAATGTTCATGTTTTTTGTAGTAGGTTTTCACTAATCCTCCTGCGCTAAACACATCAAGCAAGGGTTCTTTAAATAGTTTTTTAATTTTTTTTAATTTAGAAAAGTTATAGGGTTGGGTATATTATTAAAAACGGGTCTTGAGAAGTATGAACACTCTTCATGCTTCTCCCCTCACCCGGAAGCGTGATTGGGTTCATGTTTCCTTTGTGAATTTTTTTTAAGAAGAGTGAACATGTTTCACTCTTCCTCATGATTTTTTTAATAATAAATATTGTTAGGTTTATATATATATATATCTAATTAAATATTCAACTAAATATTAATAAAAATTAATAAAAATTAATTACATAATCATAAATACTAATTAAATATAAAAATATATTAATTAAAAATTCATAAATATTAATAAAATATCAATAAATATTAATTAAATATTTATAAATATTAAAAAATATGAATAATCATTAAATAAATATTTATAAATATTTATAATTCAAATAAATATTTATTAAATATTAAATAAATGTTCCTAAATATTAATTAAATATTAATAAAAATTAATGAATATAAACAAATGTAAATAAATATTAATCAATATAAATAAATAGTAAAAATCTCAAAAAATATTAATTAATTATTCACAAATATTAATTAAATATTCATAAATATTCATAAATACTCAAAAATATTAATAAATAATAGTAAATATTAACAAATCTTAATAAATATTAAATAAATATTATTAAATATTAATAAAGTATCAATCAAATATTAATAAATATTAATTAAATATTCATAAAAAGTAAAAATGATTTATTAAATATTCATAAATAATTATAAAAACCAATATATATCAATAAATATCAATAAATATCAATAAATATTAATGCATATTAGTTAAATAATCACATATATATATATATATATATATATATGTATATAACCGAAAAATATTAATACATATCAATAAAATATTTTTGAACATTTTTAAATATTTATGAATATTAATTAAAAATTATGAAACATTAGTAAACATTAAATAAATATTAATAAATATTCGTGAATATTAATAAATATCAATAAAATATTAATAAATAATAAATAAATATTCATAATTTTTAATAATTTTTTAACAGGTTTAAGGTCAAACCCTCATTTATTAGGAAAATAAATATTAATTAAATATTAATAAATATAGATAAATATTAATAAATGATAAACAAATATTAATAAATGTTAATAATTATTAACAAGTTTTAAAAATTAATAGATATCTATTAAATAAGTATTCATAAATATTATTGAATATTGTTAAATATAAGTAAATATTAATATTTATGAATAATTATTAACATTTAATAATATTTATTTAATATTTATTAATATTTATTTTTAATTTATTAATATTTATCTATATTTATTAATATTTAGTTAATATTTAATTAATATTTATTTAGTTTATTTTAATATTTATTAACTTTTAATTAAAATTATAATATTTATGAATAATTAATTAATATTCATTTTGATTTTATTATATTTTTTAATATTTATTAATATTTATTTACATTTGTTTATATTTACTAATATTTAATTAATATTTAGAAATATTTATATAACATTTAATCAATAGTTATTTGTATTATCAATATTTATGAATATTTATTTAATGATTATTAACATTTTTTATTTTTATAAATATTAAAATAATATTTTTTATTTTTATAAATATTAAATTAATATTTATTGATATTTAATAAATATTGTTCAATTTTTAATTAATATTTATTTATATTTAACTAGTATTTATTAATATTTAATTTCTGTTTTATAACTTTTAATTAATTTTTATTTTACTATTTAATTAGATATATATATTAATATTTATTATTAAAACCCTTTGGATGAAGAGTTACTGTCGTTCACTATTCCTTCTAAAGATTCATACAATAAGTGTGAACCACGCTCAAGCTTCCTAGTGAGGGAAGAAGTGTAAATGTGGTTCACACTTAGCCAAAACCGTTTTTTAATACCCCCAACCATATAACTTTTAAAAAAAAATAATAACCCATTTAAGAAAAACTCTATCAAGTATACAAGTATGAATTTTTCCATCATCCATTGCAGTAGTACAAGTTTGACGATGTTTATGGAAAATATATTTATCTTTCAACATTTATATAGCATGGAATTTTGTAAAATTTCTCACACACTAATACTTCTAGAATTCAATTTGTTGGATTTCATCATAGTGGGAAACCACCAGATGGTGGTTGCTATGATTTTTTCTCCCACACATGCAACCCTCTCCCCCAGACACCTAACACTACTAACACAATTTTCTTTCCCCCTCTCTACAATGTCGTCGATGCCCTTGCTCCAAATACATGAAAAACACTCCACCTAACACCCACCACCTATCGTCACCATAACCCTTGATGCACCACACCCTCCCCTCAACCCATCATTTCCAACGCTTTTGATGTTCTCACGCCCATCCCAGGCAATTATCTTCCCCATTTTCCTATCTTCCATCACCACGCTATCAGAAATCACCTATTGTGGAATCTCTATTAGGTCCAAACATTAATTTCTAAAATCCTATTCATAATATTTTATTTCTCTATTTCAATAGTATTCAATGGTTGATGTTATACAATATCCAACCCACTATTCTAAATTATTATAATTCTTCTTCAAAATGAAGTATCTATAGTAAAATCTTCTCCAACCCTTTAATTAATTTTTTTCACTAAATCCAATATTATAATTGGAAAACTTGTTTTTGTTTTTTTAAAACACATAACTAAATTTATATATGGGTAGAAATAAAAAAAACTAAAATGTGGTTTTGTTAATGTACAGTGTATCACCATAATTGGTGTTTCACTATACTCGGAATCCATTTTTATGTAGGAAATGGAAGTGGATTAGAGTCCTTTTTGTGATGAAATACAATTTCCTTGTAATTTTTCTACTGGGTTAGAGATTCCCTTAATCTATTAAAAATGCCAAAATGTCATAGGCCTCTCAAATTTATCATTCTTGAATTCGAATTAAATAATTTTTATAAATTCATTATTTTGATTGAATTTGAATTGATGATTTAAATTTATTTTTCTTATCCATAAATTTGAATTGAAAATTTTGTTATTAATTCTATTTTTAGACTAAAAATTGATTTAAATCTTGAAGATTTTTTGGATGATGGGGTATTGTCATAATAACAATATTTTTGTATTAGATTTCAATACAAAAGGGGTTCATAAACTAGGAATAAGATAATCAATCATGATTAAAAATTATTTACAATCATGTTTTTTATTACAATAGAAAATATTAAGAAGTAAAATTGAATAAATTCTCTTGAAACATACATGAATAATATATTACAATATGTTTTAGATGATATGCTATATATTTAGAGTCCATTTATACTTTTTAAGGAATCCATTAAAAAATTAGGTGATATTTCATTAGTATATGTTATTTTTAAATTGTATATATTTAGTTTATGATGATTTTTTATTTTATTTTTTATAAAAAATATTTTATAGGATCAAATTTATTTTCCCTTATGATTGCCTACAATTCTTGTAATTAAGTTAGTTAATTAATCTATATTCATATAATTATAATTTTTTTCTTCATTATTGAACAATATGATTTTTTTAAATTACTATCTATGAGATTCTATGTTTACCTCAATCATAAGTAATTATTATAAATTTAGATTTTTTTATTTTATTATGTGTAAATTGTGGTATATAACTAATATTTTTTCTAATTTCATATATTTTTTTGTGTTTGAGATCCAAAAAATGCATAGTATATAGAACATAACATTTAATAAATATAAAAAATTTCTTCATATAATATTTTTATTTATAAATTTATGTTTATAAAATATCTTTAGTAAACCACTAAATAGCATGTTTTTTATTATCTTTACATTTTTCCTTTTCTTATGTATTCTCACATAATATTTGTTTTCTATTTTCACATTTAAATTTCTTTTGGTTTATTCAATTTTTATATAAAAAAGTTTTATTTATCAATGAGGATTCCTTATTTTTTATTTTTTAGAAAATTTAAAAACTCTAGATATAGAAATCTATATTAAAAATTTATTTCTGATGGCTGAATTTTAATTTGACGTGCAATTATTATAATTTTTAATTCTATTCTAGTTTTTTTATTCGTTTTTTCATTATAATATTAAATATTTTCTTTATTTTAAAAATATTTTTCATATATATTTAGTGAAATATATGGATAACCTATGGATTGATTTGTCAAATATATTTTCTATGTAATATATGGAGGAGACAAACCATTTCATTGCCATTTCAAGAAGGGTTGCGGAATTTATTTTGGTTCTTCTTATAGAAAATGAAAAAATATAGGTTAAATCACAAGGGATACTATAAGATAACATTTTATTATTAACATGTTTTTAAAGAATTAAAATATTAAGGCTTCACGTGAGGAATATTATGAATCATCTCACAAAAATTATTTACTTTAATGGTCAAAGGTCCTTTTAACAAACCAACCCCAGATGTCATCTAAACTGGTCTGCCACATTTTTTAATGATGTTCCCAATCCCCATGGGCTAACGACAAGTTCCATAACATCATTTACATATAATGAGAATGATTTATCACTCAAATCATAGTTAAGAATCAAAAGAGTCCTAACTAAAATCAGGTAGGACCCATCTACAGGTCGGATGTCCACTCTAAAAATAAAATAATAGTTATAAACAAAATATAAGTAGGAAGGTGATATAAAGAGACATAAACTAGTACATCCTCTCATCTTCCAAACTCCCTTATCTATCCAATACACCTCTTCTCACCCCCAAGATCTCTCAACATGTTATAGCTCCAGAATCACCCAATCTCTACATAAATAATGAAATTCACCAATAACCATAAATGAAAGAAATAAACAACTCATTTAAATGCTCAAAAACCAGTAATTTTAATAAAGTAAAGTTAGATCCAACAAAATCATCTAATAGTCACCATAGGTCTATTGCAGTAAAATAAAAAAATAACCCCAAATCCACTAATTCAATTAACGTTCCCTATGAGCAGTTAATATTTGATCTAAGAACATGAAACTGAGATAATAATATAGTTGTGAACATAAATATACTCAGTAAGATACCGCCCACCTTATCACATTCCAAATTCATAATTTTAAAATCATTTACAAGCTAGTTTGAAAAATAATTCAAAGAAATAATTTTTTGCATGATTTATAAAACAAGGTTAACATATTCCACTTTCAAATTTTTTTAAAAACACCATTTATTATATAAAACAAAAACAAGGGTGGTTATGTATTTTACCAAAACATTTCAAACACTAGAAAATGTGGTTTCTAAACATTTAAAAATGAACCAAACCCTTATTTATCCCTCTTTTCAAACATTTCCTAAAAACACAATTTTCATAAACCATACAAAAACCCATTTCTTAAATGTAGTTTAAAAAATAATGAAACCATGTATATTTTAAAACACATTTTCTAAACCATTTTAAAATTCAATATGAAATCATAACAATCCATAAAATTTCACAAGTAACAATAGGCATTCAGACATCAAAAACATTCCAAAAAGGATAAAATTAACACAATGACAATAAACAATTTATGGGTAGGGGTGTAATTTAAGAATAGAGGAAATCTCCTATCTCATCCTAAAATGGGATCTAGAACCATGGGTGACGTCCTTATGATCTAGTAATAAAGGCATGAATTGTTGACAAAGAACCTAGGATG
This sequence comes from Viscum album, assembly GCA_963277665.1. NCBI lineage: Eukaryota > Viridiplantae > Streptophyta > Magnoliopsida > Santalales > Viscaceae > Viscum > Viscum album. The sequence goes on from CAUJRU010000339.1 coordinate 199,720, forward strand.
ACACTATTAAACTTGTTCATATCCTCAGTAGTCTCATTGGACTATCCGGAAATAACTTCACTTGAGCTCCTTCACTACCATAAGAAAAAAAAGAAAGTTTCTAGCTCAGGACCCACTACCCTCTCAGTTTAACTAAGGGGTGTAGACAAGATACATTTATTAAGTATCATACTACTAAAATCTTGGGATTTATCTCATAAAAGCCACTTACTATGTTCCCATGACTCTTATTTCAATTCAAATGGAGTTGATAAAAAATCAACAATCACACAAAAGTGTAAAAATTTTAAAAGTTACTCACACTTTAACTCCTTCACACTCACAAGTAATAACACTAATCAAATCCATGTATAAGAATCATAATGTTTACAAAAAGTCTCAAACATACCTTAGTGGGTTATAATCCAAAAAGGTTATAAAAATCACACCGGATAAATAAGGGTCTCACAGATGTTCAAAAATCACTTAAAGTTCCTAATAGATTATTAAGAATGTAATGCTTGGGATTTTGAGCCAATTAACCCATTTCATTAAATCATTTGAAATATAATATCAAAAATCTCTTAAAAATAAATAATTTCCAAACATGTTGAAATTTAGTTAAAAACCAGTTTATCCATAATTAATAAGGAAATAATTATTTCTTCCAAAACCCTTAAGGTTTCAAACATAACCCTTCAATTTAATTCTTGACCCAAACTATGCCAAACCTCTTAAAACCCATACATTTCATTGAATAAAAATTCTTGAAGCCATTTTAAAAAACTTCCAATTTAATTTATCACTTTAAAGTAAAATTGAATCCTTTGATAAATCACTTTGAATGAACAAAAATTATTTTAAATTTTAAATTCCTGTTTCAAAGGCCATTCAGGCAATATCAAAAAAACATAGTTTGCCTGGTCACACAAAATTTGATTTGGACTGGTCCATAAAATAGTATAACCCTTCACCATTAAACAAAATCAAGATAAAATTATCTTTTCCCCTTGTAAATTCCAAAAAGTTAATTAAAAAATTATTTAATAAATAAAATTTAAATTTAAAACACCAAGAAATTAATGGTTTTAAAATTAAATGCTAAGGCATGGAAAACGTCCCTCAAATAAAAAGTACATTAGTCGAAATTTTTTTCCTTCAATGATGGATTCCCAATCTAGTGATAAGGAAATTTCAAGAACCATAAACACTAAATAAACCACAAAATTGGGTCAAAACCTTGATCTAGGTTTCATCCAAACTAAATGCAGAACAGGGAAGGAGAAAACTACAAAGAAATAAGGGAAAAGGGAAGAAAGGACTATATGAAGGCTAGTAGATACTAAACCATGATGATTTCACCAGAAACCACCAGAAACAAAAGAATATCCAGGATAGGGAGGTACTCTCTTCTAGGTGGGTTTGTCATGGGGGGTTGCATTCAAGCGAGAGGGGAGGCCAAAAGGGGAGGTTGTGCGAGTGATGGGGTCATGTGACGGAGGAGGCTACCAAAAAGGAGGGGTCACATTAGTTAAGATATTAAAATGATATAGGGGGTTAACTTATTAGGGGAGGATAGGGAGTTAGATAAAGGTTTAAAAAAATAAAGTAAATAAATAAAAAAATAAAATTTTGAATATTAGTGAATAATGAACGGTTTACATACATGATTTAGAAAATCGTTTGGTGATCGTGTGACCTGCACATTAAATGTCCCACCTGCATGGTTTCCACTAGGACCCCACATAAGCTAACTAACTATGAACTAACTATTCCAAATAAAACCATCCAGATAAAATCCCCTCAGACATGGAATCTGCACAGTCACTCATAACCACACGCAACCCATGTATAGAACAGAAACTATTAAAAAATAAAAAACACAATACTAGAACTATAGAAAAAAATTAATTAGCCTAAACATTATTTATAATAATCAATGAATTAAATTCTACAGTGAAAGAGGGTTTCACAGTCTCCACCCCATTCTATTTTATACCCCCGTAAAGTCCTTAGTCAAAGTGTATGTGAAAAAATATACATAAAAAATACACCTTGTGGAAAGTGGTGAGTTAGATGGAAAAACAATTTGGGAGAATTCCACAAAACAATAATGATTCTTCTTAGTTAAACAAAATACATTCACAAAGTCAAAATATATATCCAATAGAAACACTAAATGACCATAAAGGAAGAGCCTGAGAGGGATGAAGACCAATCAAAGGTCTCCTGCCATTTACAAATTATCTAAATGATGTTATAGTAAGACTAAATACTATGAGACCAAAACCTAAATCATGAGATGCATATTTAATAATTCCTAAGAATCACCTAGTTTCATAAAACATAAGCAACCACCAAGAACCAGTTCTAACTTCCATGGGAACACATCCAAAAGGAAATCAACATCCACTGATAAGAATCATAAACAAAATCAACACAACTTTCCACCACAATGATCATGAGGAACCAATCAAGTGCATGATAAAATAGAGAAAAATTTGGTCCCCATCCTAGGTCACCATAATCAATGGGAAAACTAAGACTTCAATCATAGAACACTATCCCATGGTGAACCCCACCAAGCCATGACTACTAAGTTATAAACTTCCCAAAGGCCATATATGTACTAATTACCCAACCACCAACCCAAATATCATTCTATTCTAAATGAATAATAATATAACCTCAAAATTCCCACTAAATAAAGAGACACCTGAATCCCCGAGAAAAGGAAACCCAAAGAGCAATGCATACACAAAACTGTCATTCTAAAACACCCCCATAGGGTCACACAACTTCAACAAGGCTAAACTATAATCATCCACAAATCCATTGTGGAAGGAAATAATGTCTAAAAAATTATATCAAGAGAACCTAGAATCACACAACAATGAAATATACCTTAGGGCCACATGGGTCTCAACTCGTCAATCAAAAATCCTCAAAACAATAATCATCTCAAGATAGAATTACACCTAAATCCCTAAAGATATCAATCCTCATTAATAAACCTAACTAACTAGCCAATGAATGCCAATAATACTATCCAAAGACAAACCAGTGGCTAACACAACACAACCAAACCAACAAGAGGGGGGTGGCACTTTCCACTCTACATAAATTCCAGGAAATATCCACAAACAAGAAAAGAACCACCTCTAGATACAGCACTCAAATCCTTCCAAATATCTTTTTGGGAGTCACACTTTATATAAAACGAATCATAGAACACAACTTGGAAAAGTTTCCAAAATCAACTCAACCAATCCCAACCCTCATGGATGAAAAAAAAAATCTAAAACACAAGATAATTAAGGCAAAACATGTGCCAAAATCAAAATTCTATTAAAACCCAAAACATTTCCTGAAGGAATAAAATTCTATTTTCCAAAAAAAATCATGTGTTTAAATTAACCCAACCATTTAAGGATCTCCACTTTATTTAAAATCCCAATTATACAAGATAATTAAAAACATTTTTCTTATATTTGTGAAAACCAATAATTTTCTTTAAAAAATACAAAACTCACTCAATATTCTCAATTATCATTCTTTAAAAGGATTTAAAAACATTAATATTTCATTATCAGTAAATAAAAAACGGACTTTTCAAAATTATTTCATTGGATTCAAAATATCTTTGAAAATGTTAACACTATCTATTTTTTAAACCAAAACTTCTCCCCAGTTTCATACCAAAATCAACCAATTTAGAGAAAAAAACATTCCAAAAACATTTCCAAAAATAAAATATCATTTTATAAACAAACAGGATGTATCCTAGACCTTGATCTCATTCCCATTGCCTAAATCATATAGGAATTCTAAGATTCAAGGGGTACAAATTTCAAAACTTATAGAATGTGGAACTGTGATTTACTTCGCCACATGGGTGATGACTTTGTTCCAATCATGAAGTTGTTGCTAGATTATGTCCATTATCAAGAGCATGGTCTCTACCTAGTTTTTCATCCCCTTAATTATAACCTTACACCTTTATTCCCTTTTTCATATATATCCTAAAAATATAAAACATGGACCTCAAGGAAACCCATGTAATTCTAATGAGTATGAAAACCAACAATATCAATAATCCAAATGAAATCCCAAATTCAAAATTCAAAACCCACTTCCAATAAAAACATGATGATTGGGATAGAGAAGATCTAGATAAACTCTCCCTGAACCAACCACAGAAGTTATAATGAAAAATTCTAACTTTATTCTACCATGACACAACGAAATATCATATTGGATACTCATGAAAGATCGTAGGTTCCTATTTATAAAGAACCAATTTTTATAATATTTGTATTGAAGTATCCCATGATTCCATCGGAACCAATACCCAAACTACCCCACCACTAGCCCGAAGGTACATATTGATCCCCATTTGTTTGATAAAAGATCCAGGGTATCATATAAATAAAATGGGAATGGTTTTTTACCTTGAATTAGAGTTATGAAATAATGAGATTCTATTGAAAATATTTCATGAACCATACATAAAATGGATGATCATGCTATAAATAAAATAAAAGATATAAAAAAATCATAAGAAATCTGTATTTATAAACAGATATAAACAAATCCATTATATTATTCTTCAAACTCCCTCACCTAGCCAACAATCCTCTGTTCACCCACCCTCAAGCTCTCTCTAAATGTTTCAGCTCTAGAATAACCCAATATACACATAAATAATGAAATCAACCAATAACCATAATTTAATGAAATAATGGACTAATTTATAGGTCCACTCAATGATAATTATAAGAAATCAAAGGTAAGTCCTACAAAATCTTATAATCATCACCATAAACCGAAACAAATAAATAAACAACTAGTATCAAATCCAAGAGTCAATAAATGCTTAAATATCACTCAAGAACAAATCTAAGAACATAAAACTGATATGATAATATTGGTGTGAGCGTAAACATCCTCAGTAGTCCACTAACCACTATTCCACATTCAAAACTCTTAATTAAGAATCCATTTTCATGTTAGTTTTAAATATAATTCAAAGTTATATTTTTTACATGCTATATAAAACAAGGCTAATAATATGACACTATACCATTTTCCATACATCCATATTTTATTATATAAACAAAAAATAAGATTATTTAATCATTTTGGAAAAAAATTCAAACCACAGAATAAAGGGTTTCAAAATCATAAAAAATAAACAAAACCACCAATTATCCCTCTTTCTAAACATTTCCTAAAAACAATTTCAAAAACAACTATATAAAAACCATTTCATAAATCACATTTAAAAAATAACCAAAACATTCCAATTTTAAAACTCACATTCCTAACAATTTCAAAATCTAGTTTCAAATTAATCTAAATCTATAAAATGCAACAAGTCACAATAGGCATCCACACATCACAAACATGCAAAAAAGGATAAGAGGAACATGGTACCACTGAAAAATTAGTAGGTAGGGGATGAAATAGAAGAAAAAATGATGTAACACTGCATGATTTTATGATATTGTTCTCTTTATATAAATTTAATTATATTGATATCTTTCTTTACATGAAACATTGAGTTTAAACGAATGAAAATATACCATTACATTATTGATATTTAATGTGATAGTTTTCATCTAGCTGTATGATTGGAATATATGAATAAAAACAACTATATTATGAAAAGTATTATTTAAGTATTTATAAAATTAATTAATTGTTTTTAAATAGGATATAAATTAAAATAAATTAATTTGAGTGTAAAAAAGAGATGTTTCTCTAAAAAAAATTTTTATGTGAAAAATTTGTTCTTATCTTAATAAATAAAAGTAATCTATATTTATGAATGATTATAATAAAATATGTATATATTATATTCTAAAAAAATTAACATTCATCTAATAGTTTTAACATGGAAAATAATGAAGATAAACTCAGTTTTATGGTTAAAAATGCATTTTTTCTTAAAAAATATTATGTTTTGTGAACTTGTTTTAAAAAAATTATTACACTTATATATATTGAATTTTTAATATGGATTCAATATTTGGAATCAAAATAATTGAAATTTTATAATATTTTTAGATTAATATTTGGTCATTATGAATAATTATCAAGGTAAAAAATCATTAACATAGTAATGGTTAAAAGGGGTTAATGAGGGGTTAATGGGGGGTTAAACTAAAGAGATAAGGGTTAAAATGACTAAAAAACTAGTCTAAATACAATTATACAAATCTAATTCCACCCTATATAATATGATAATCAATATTAATCGAATTTAGAGATACTTTCTAATGATAGTGATTTTATTATATTTTAATATTCTTCATAATTATAAGTGTGTTACTCCCACCACTTATAAAAAAGAACCCCTATCCTCTATTGTACTCACCATTTGAGCTTGTTAGATCAAATTAAACGTTACCAAATATCTAATAATATTCATTATTCATGTCTTAGTTTTTCTTCTCTTCTTATAAAACCAACATAAGGGCCTTTAAAAATAGATCCAAAGGAGGTTTCTCAAAGAAAGGGTATATGTTCTTGCCGATCTTTTTCAAGTGTCATTAATCTTCAAGTTACTATAAATATATTGTATCCATAAAAATATATTTACCCCAATATCATAAATATATTTATATTTAATTATTATTGTTGTATAACCATTTTAAACCTTCTTTCCATCAAATGAGAAATGAAAGTATCGCTCGTCTGTATGTATGGACTACCACATCCTTGTAGTGAAATGATTCATTTTATATCACCATAATTCATGGAGGGTTATTATGATAGATTTAATATTTATATATAATATTTGTGACATAATTATTCTTCTATAATTATAATATCTTTTCTACCTTCTTACATTCCCATATGTTGGAAAATGATAATGTCCCTTGTGCATACGTATAGATTACCACCTCCACGAAGCGATGTGATTCCATTTTCATTTTCACTATACATTAATGGTAATAAGGATAGTATTAATGAATATAAAATTTTTTATATATAATTATTATTATTTAAATTTAACTTATAATATACCTTTCATTCATTCCTTCTATTGAAAAGTAAAAAATGACTTGTTCGTATGTATATACTATCATCTCTATGAAGTAATGTAATTCATTTAACATCACCACTATATATGAATGGTAATAGAATTGTATATAATGAATAAATATTATTCTTATTTCATTATTAATATTCTGTAACTAGTACCAAGGTCCAAGTACTGAAACCATCAAACTAAAACATACATGTAAATTAGACTCGTTTTCACTCGTATATCCTTTTAATGATGGAATTATTAATAATAGGATAATTATAAAATATAAACTAATGATATATAATAAGTTATATATTAATTTTATTCTAGAATATATTTATACAAAATTTATATTTATTATATAGAATGTTTAAACTCATACAAATCCATACAATGTTTGAGATAAGGGTTATGTTACAATCTCATTTCTTTTCAAGATTGTCTACGCTAAATTTACATTGAGGGAAAATAGATAGATATTATACATTAAATCCCATTTTTTTCTTATCATATGTTTATTCCTATAATTTTCATTTAATATTACCATTTTTGTCTCTTCACAATATAAAATTGTCAATAACATGTTTATAAGAAAAACTTTCCTTATTTTCTCTTTGGTTGATGATCTTTTTCTTAAATGTCTATATTTTCTTTAACATGTATTCAAGAAAATGTTTACTATTCATTATATGTTTGTTTTATGTGTTATGAATATGTTATGGTTCTTGGGAATTATTTTCGTATATGGGTGGTTCCGTGATAAACCTAGGGCGGGTGAGCATGAGATAGCTCTCCAATGCAATGGGTAATGTGACAGAGGTAAACATGAATGTTTCTCCTAAGAGATTTAGGGAATATATTGTGATGGGTATTCCAATGTAACTCTCTATGTAGATGTGATAGCTACAATCTAAGTATGATATGAATTCTATAATTACCTTTATGATTTTTGATTACTATGTGTTATTCATAAATCTAATGTTTTCATGAGGTAACTAAAATTATTTTATGTTTTGTATGTATTGATGTACTAATGATTTCTTTCTTATTTTATAACCCTTACAGATCTTTTTATGCTCATCCCACGTTTTGAAATGTTTTTCATAGGACTTAAAGATGAATAGGGTCAAGGATGTGATCAAGGAAAAGTCTTGCTGTATAAAACATGGAACTAGACATGACCATCTTTTTTTTAAGAGTTTTTATTTTATAAAAAAAATGGACACTTAGTATTATATTCTACATGTAATATTCATATTGTTATGTAAATTTTATGAACTAACACTCTAAAAATCTAAACCTAAAAAGATCCTCATTGTGAATTATTCATTTAATTCATGATTATGTTATGTTTTAAGGTCGGGTCCTTATATTTGGTATCAGAGATCTGTTTAGATAATTTTGGAGTTAGAAATTAGTTAAAATAATATCCATAAATTATTTTATTTTATGTTATGATTGAAAGGATATAGCATTTACAGATTACCATATTGATTCTCCTAAAATATTTATGTGTTCAGAATGGTTTTCTACAGAGGAAACAAGGCAGCTATATTGGGACGACATCAGGAGGAATACAACCTTCCAAATCAACAACTTGAGATGGTCGGAATCAGAAATGAACAGTTTGTTACAGTGATGGAATAGATGACTTGGGCTATAAATGGTGGTGGTATCCATGCATGAGATCAGCCAGATCAACCACATAGGAACATGTCAGTAGTGGAGCATTTCATTACGCAACATCCCCCATAATTCAGAGGATCATCTGATCCTATGCTAGTAGAAGGGTGGATTAAAGAACTGGAATTTTTTTTGATGTCATGTGGTGTTCAGAACATCAAAAGGTTAGTCTTACTATTTACCATTTTGAAGGTGAAGTTGATCAGTGGTGGTTGATGGTAAAAAATATCAAGGATAATGAAGAGACGGATGATATTTATTGTTATGAATTCAATATTATGTTTCTTGAGAAATATTTCCCTAAGTTAGTTCATCTTCGGATAGAAAACAGTTTCTGTAATTGAGGTAGGAGGATGAATCAGTGGCTGCTTATGAAGCAAAATTCACTCAACTGGAAAGGTATGCTCCAAATTTAATACGAGATCTTGATAGTAAAATCAACCATTTTTACTCAGGATTAAATCCAATGTATCGAAGGGTTTTAGCATCTTGTGAGTTCAAAATTTATGAAAAACTTGTTCGTTGTGAGGAAAAGGTGGAAATTGATTTTGCCGATTATCGAGTGTTCTTTGACAAACAATAGAATAAGAGTTTGAGGTGACAGGCGAAAGGATAAAGGGAAGAACTCTTCAAAAAATTATGATGGTAAGAAACTTAAGTTTATAGTTTGTGAAAATTGTGGTAAAAATCATGTTGGGGAATGTCTTTTTAATTCTGGTAAGTGTTTCCGATGTGGTAAAATGGGACATAAGGCTTGAAATTACACTGAAAAAGATCTGGTTAATTGTAATACAAAATCCAATTTACAATCAGTAAAATGTTTTAAGTGCAATGAAATGGAACATTATGAAAATGAGTGTCCAATGTAGAACTCAACAGAGGGAAATTAGCCAGACTACAAGTAGAAATGGGTGGTGAAATCCTTTGTAACTACTTCAGGAGATGTTGGGCCATCGAATGAAGTAGTATCAGGTACACTGTTTGTTTGTTCATATTATGCCAATGTGTTGTTTGATTTAGGTTCTACACATTCATTCATTTTTAATAATTTTTATAGTAAATTGGTAATTCCATATCAAGATATGAATCCTGAAAGTATGGTAAAAACACCTAGGGGAAATGTTGGGACAAAAATAAATTATAAGAACCTTTATGTCCTTATGTGGAGGAAGAATATACTTGCAAAACTTATTTTTTCCTCTAGTAGAGTTTATTGTTATTTTCGGTATGGATTGGCTTTTTATTTATCATGCTAAGATTTAATATAGAGATAAAGAGGTTTCATTTCAAAAATATTTTCAGTTTCTGTACAAGAATGAACCTTGTATTTTGATAACATATCAAGAAGCTGAGAAACTAGTAAAAGATGAAAATGAATGTTACCTTGCTCATATTGTTAAAAATAAAATAAGTGTTGAGATTAATGATGTGCTACTGGTAAATGAGTATCCTGATGTTTTTCCTGATGAGTTTCCTGGTATTATACATGATAGGGAAGTTGAATTTACTGTTGACTTAGTTCTTGATGCTAAGCCAATTTCAAAACCCCTTATCGAATGGATGAAATTGAACATTTAGAGTTAAAGAAGCAAATGCATGAGTTATTAGATAAAGGTTTCATTCGACCTAGAACATCACCATGGGGTTATCTTTTTTTATTTGTTAAAAATAAATATGGTTTAATGATATTTTGCATTAATTATAGATAATTGAATAACATCACTATTAAGAACAAGTATCATTTGCCTCATATCAATGATTTTTTTGATCAGCTCCAGGGATCTCAGTATTTTTTAAAGATTGATTTGAGGTTGGGGTACCATCAGTTGAATTTAAAGGAAGTAGACATCCGAAGACTTCATTTCGTACTAGATATGGCTATTATTAATTTGTACTTATGCCTTTTGGTTTAACAAATGCACCTGTTGTATTCATGGATCTTATGAATATAATTTTCTGTGAGTTCTTGTATAAGTTTGTGGTTCTGTTTATTGATGATATTTTGGTTTATTTTGAAAGTAAAGAGGAACATGAATGTAATTTTAGGGTTATCTTTCAAACCTTGAAAGAAAATAAATTCCTTGGGAAATTTATCAAGTGTGAGTTTTTCATAGAGAAACTTTCTTTCCTTGGTCACATTGTTTGAAAAAATGGCATAAAAGTTGATTCTACAAAAAAGTTATTGAATAATGGCCAAGACCCAAAAATATAACTGAGATCCGTAGTTTTTTTGGTTTATTAGGTTATTACCGGAGGATTTTTGAGATTTTACCATGGTTATCTAGCCCACTAACTAAGTTAACTCGAAAAGGTGTTAAGTTCATTTGGAAAAAATAATGTGATGATTTTTTTAAGAATTGAAATGAAGATTGGGGAATGCTTCAGTTTTGGCGCTGCCTTCTAGAAATGGTGAGTTTTTTATTTACAATGATGCTTTGTTGGAAGGATGTGGATATGTCCTTATGCATAATGATCATGTAATTGCTTATACTGCATGTCATTTGATACCTCATGACTTAAATTACCCTGCACATGATTTGGAATTAGTTGCTGTTGTTTTTTATTTAAAAATTTGGATGAATCATTTTTATGGAGTAAAATGTGAAATATATATTGACCACAAAAGTTTTAAGTATATATTGACTCAGAATGAATTGAGCACGAGACAAATGATATGGTTGGAATTAATCAAGTATTATGATTGCATGATACATTACCATCCAGAAAATGAAAATAAAGTGGATGATTTTTTTAGACGAAAAAGTAATGATTCATTAACCATGATGAATTTAGAATGAGATACTTTGGTTTTGGATTTGATAAACATTGGAATAGATGTTGTTAGTGCAGAAAATTCTTCTATTTTATTTCAGGTGTCACTGGAATCATCTCTATCAGACAGAATAAAGCAACGACTGAAAAAATACAGTGAGTTGTAGAAAAAGGTAGAGTTGGTTCAAGAGGGTAAGTTTCCTGATTCTAATGTTGATAATGATTGTGTTTTGAGGTTTGGAAAACAATTATGTGTGCCTTGTGATTCACAATTGTAGAATGAGTTGTTTTGTGAAGTTCATAGTTCTCGATTTTCAGTTCATCTAGGCATTACTAAGATGTACAGAGATCATCGGGAGTATTACTGGTGGGATGGAATGAAAATAGATATTGCTAATTTTACTATGAAGTGTTTGACTTGTCAGCAGGTTAAAGTAGGGCAGCAGTTAACAAAAGGGATGCTTTAGTCTTTACTAGTGCCAGAGTGGAAATGGGAAAATATATCCATGGACTTCATTGTGGGGTTACCAAAGACATCTCAAGGTAATAATGCAATCTGGGTTATTTTTGATCAGTTGATTAAATCTTCTCATTTCCTTTCTATTCGAGATATATTGTCTCTAGATCTCTTTCTCAGTTGTATGTTCAAGAGATAGTCATGTTTCATGGTTTTACCCTCTCTATTGTATCTGATCGTGATCCCATGTTTACTTCTAACATTTAGAGAGTCCTTCAGAAGTCGTTGGGTACTGAATTAAATTTTAGTACAGCTTTTCATTCGTAATCAGATGGGAAGTTAGAACGAACAATTCATACCTTGGAGGATATGCGACGTGCTTGTTCATTGGATTACCAGGAATGTTGGGACCAACATCTCTCTTTGGTTGAATTTTCTTATAATAATATTTTTCATTCCAGTATACATATGGCTTCATTTGAGGCATTATAGGGAAAGTGTTGTCAAACTCCAACATTTTGGGATGAAGTAGGTGAAAGGAAGCTGATGGGACTAGAATTGGTAGAAGAGATGGTAGAAAAGGTTCGGTCAATTCAGAAGCTTATGAGAACAACTCAGAGATGGTAGAAAAGTTATACAGATAACTGGAGGAAGGATCTATCTTTTGAGGTAGGTGATCATGTATTTCTCAAAGTTTCTCCATGGAAAATTTTCACGCGTTTTGGTAATAAAGGAAAGTTGAGTCAGAGGTTCATTAGACCTTATGAAATCCTGGAGAAATTTGGATCAGTTGCGTACAAAGTGACTTTACCTCTAATTTTATCCAAGGTATATAATGTTTTTCTTATTTCAATGTTGAGAATTTATATTCTAGATCCATCACATGTTTTGAGACTAGAGGTAGTTCAGTTGGAAGAGAATCTCTCTTATGAGGAACAACCAGTCCAGATTCTTGACCGTAGAGAGAAAGTGTTGTGGAATAAGGTAATTCACTAGGTAACGGTTTTATGGAAAACCCATATGATTTAAGAGGCAACATGGGAATCTGAAAATGCTATGAGAAGAAAATACACCCATTTGTTTTATAATTGAAAAAAATAGCAAGGACACAATTCCCAAAAGAGGGGAAGGATGTAACATCCCATGTAAATAAAGAATAATACATTTTCCATAATTATTTATATTTGTGAATTAAATATTAATTTTACTTTAAATGGGTTTCTATGTTCTATGGCGTACCCAATACGCAATAACGAGTTTCTTTGAAATCATACGTTGCACATGAATAATATAATATTATTATTTTAAATGTTAGTTAACACCAAGCCATTGTATTGAAGGGAATGAATATAACTAACAAAAATATTATTATACATGTTTTTTAAATGTTTCTACATTTATCTAATAAAATATAGGGGCTTAACATATGAATGAATCTAAATTTAAGCATAAGTACTCTAATATTCACTAAAAGGTCGATTTACCGCCTTTTGATGAAGAACCCTCTTTAAATATAGTTTTGGTCATTCTTATATGTTCTATTTGACCAAATAAAATTATATTTTAGATTTGGTGCATCAAAATTTACTTTGGGTAAATATTTGGTATTTTTCTGATAAAGTACATTTTTTAATGAATAATGAAAAATACTGTATTTTAATTTAACAGTTCCTTTTAATCTAATTTATTAGAATAGTTAGATTATTTTTTTAATTGGGTTTAAAGTTGAATTATAATTTATGTCTACCATTTAATCCAATATTGGTCATTGGAATTAATTTCACTTTGAAATTGGACATAAATAAGTGTCGATCTTTTGACAGTTAATGTTTCTTAAAAACATGGCTTTTTTGAAGTGGGAATTAATTTTAAATAAATTTATGCAACTTATTTGTTTTTAATTTGGTAAAATAGACATCATTTTTGAATTCGGAATAGCAAATATATCTTAGACTGAATTTTTGGTAGTTTTCTAAAAAAACTTCAATTTTTGATGAATAGTGGAACCACTTAGTAGTAGTTAAAATAATGACTTTTTAATTTAAATGAAATTTTACCCATCTTTGAATTGAATTTATAAAATATTACATAAAATGTTCTTATTATTAAGTAAAATTTGGTTCAATAAGATGAACATAATTTTTGGTGAATAGTAACTTTTGACTTTTACTAACCGCGGTTGAAGGTGAATAGGGTAATTCAAGGTAAAAAGAATATCATAATAATATAAAATTACCTCTACATTTGTCCCAACATTACTGTTTGAGTCATTTAGGACCATAGTCATCTTTGGGTCGATTTTGGGACCCCATGGAGCCACATGGGAGTGATAATGACACTTTAGATTAATTAACTTAAAATAATGACCAAAATAACACAAACAAATATCTTTTAGTAAGTAAATTTTTTACATGGGGTGATATAAGTTATGTTTTCAACTATAAATATTAATTATAAAGATAAAAAATTTTCATACATCATGATATTTTTTTTATAATTTTTAGACATCAAATAAATTAAATTATTTATGACACAATAATGATGCAGTATTTACCTCATTAATAAATGATTTAAATAAATTAGATTATAAATATTAATACAATATCCAAAACCTGTCCAATTATTATTGTATGATTTTATTTCGACCATGAGTCATCTTATATTCAACTTTAATTAGTTTTGGTCCTTTAAAAACCGAATATCATTTTATATTAAAATAATATTTTCACACTTTCCTAAAGAGCCCCTCCTCCCCCTTATAAAAAGCCCTCACTTATCACTCATTCCTCACACCTCTAAAGCCCATTGGCTCATCCAAACCCTACCCAAATAAGCTCTCAAGATCCCTATCCTCCTCCTAGAAGCCTTACCTTAGGTAGAAGGCTCTTCAAAAAGTCCTTTTGGTTCAAACCAATGGGAGTTACCCAAAATAAAGGTAACAGTTTCTCTTAAATTCTTTTGTTTTATTTTGTTTTATTTTACTTCTCCAACCCCTAAACTCTTTTTATTCGTTTATTTTATAACAACACCAGTATCATAAATATACTAGGATGTTGTTATGAGAAATATTCTAACTACACTTACACACACCACCATCTATTGGGTGAAGAACATATTGTTTCTGTGGATGACAAACTAACGCCTCATGAAACGATGATTGTTCGATTATCTTCTACCACCTTTCATGGTGGCCATTAATATGGAACCGTATTTATATATGATATATATTATGTTTATTGTTTCATTATTCTTATGTATTTTACATTTATATCCTACCTTTATGGTTCCCATAATAGGTAAATGCGATAATTTCATTTGAGGAAGTGCGGACTACCGCCCCCTCAAAGTGATATGACTCGTTAATGCCATATGTGGGACATATAAAGGATAGTGTTAATGATATTATATATGATATTATACTGTAATTATAATATACATATGTATAATTATGTTTTACTTCCATTAAAATTTGAAATAGAAATGAAAGTAGCATTCATGAATACGTACGACTTACCGTCTCCATGAACGATGCATTTCATTTCTTACCTCCAAATGTTATGTAATATTATAAATAAATGTATATACTGGATATATATGATATATATTATATCTAAATCATTAATATCATTCTGAATATAATGAACTTTTGACCATGTGAACAACTTGTACTTATAAGAAGTCCATTTTTGACTCAAGTACAAAATATCGACAAAACAAACATTATTAACTTAAATGATTACATAATGTTTATAACATGGTAATAAATGATGTAAAAGGAATAATTAACATAAAAAGGTTATTATGAAAGCATAAATTAACTTTATTTTATTATTTAGGAGATTAATGAACAAATGGGTCAAGTCAGACACAAGGTAAAGGACTTCGTCTCAATCTCCTTTCATTGAGGCATATTTTGTTTTATACATGACTTTCTTTTATATAGTGTATAGACTCTTATGACTTTTAATTTCATTCAAAGGTAATATTTTTATATGAATCTTTCTATTAAATGAAAAAAATAATTGTATTTTTTAATGTAAGCGGTAACAATGACATTTTTCCGACACCACAAGTATTATTTGATCTTTAGTGTTTTTTAATGGAAAATAAATACCATATAATTTTTATGTATTTTGGTATTGAAATAGGAATTTATAATGGATTTTTTAGGTCAATATATTTAAATTATATATTGTGATTGAACAATGGAAATGTCATATTTCCTTTATGTTTGTTTTATGTGTTATTAATATGTTATAGATCTTTGTCATTATTTACATATACGGGTGGTTCCATGATAAACCTACGGTGGGTGAGCCCAAGATAACTCTCTAATGCACTGGGTAACATGACAGAGGTAAACGTGAATGTTTCTCCTAAGAGATTTGGGGAATATACTGTGATGGGTATTTCAACATAACTCCTTATGATTTTGTGATAGCTACAATGTAAGTATGATATGAATTCCATAAGTACCTTTATGATTTGTGATTACTATGTGTTATTCATAAATCTTATGTTTTCATGAGGTAATTAAAAGATTTTATGTTTTGTATGTATTGATGGACTAATTATTTCTTTCTTATTTTATAACTCTTACTGAGCTTTTTATTCTAATCCCATGTTTTGAAATGTTTTTCACAGGACTTAAAGATGAATGGGGTCAAGGATGACATCAAGGAAAAGTATTGCTGTCTAAAACATGGAACTAGACATGACTCTTTTTTTCAAGAGTTTTTATTTTATAAAAAATTGGATCCTGAGTAAAATTTTCTACATTTAATATTCATGTTGTTATATAAATGTTATGACCTAACTCTATAAAACTATAAACCTGAATCCTCATTGTGAATTATTCATTTAATTCAAGATTATGTAATATTTTAAGGCCGAGTCCTTATAGTGCATCTTATATGCAAATAAACCAAAAAATTATAGTCCTTGAGTGTGTATGATTGTTATATGTATTGAACATTCAGATAAAATTATGTAGTATTTATGTATGTTATGCTTGGGTGACCTCATTTGGAATCATAACACAATTTATTTATTTTTTAAGATTATGGTAAGATTTGTTTTTTGGGAAAAACCTAGTGTCATGACTAGACCCACTAGGGACCACATGGCTAGTGATGAGCTGAGTGTGACAACATAATCCCACCACCAATCGGTCAGGGGCTGGTGACCAGCGTCGAGTAGGTATATAGAAACATAAGAGGCATTTTCTTAATGTAACTGTACACACGCATGCATCTCCAAACACCCATACAACATTGAAAGGTAAATACAACTAATACCATAATGCCTGCATAACATCTATCACACAAAAAGTATGAAAAGTTTAATATAAAAAATAAAGGTCCGAATACAATCCCACACAAAAGTGTAAAATGATTCCATCCTACTAAGGAGGGAATGACTTTCAAATGTAACACCTAACATGAACCATTGTCTTTTTAGATCACTATTCTCCACAATCTCATGGTCCTCATAGGAAACCATTAAAAAGCTTGTCATCTACACAAGACACAACATATGTGTGAAGATCCCATATAGGGGTGAGTATAACAATACCCAATAGAACACCCTAAAATAACCAAACATAAGAATCAAGAGATTTGTCAGCTCATCATAAGGTATGTCAAAAGGATATGAGTCATACCAATAAAGAAAATGAAAACCTAGATTTTATCATAATAGACTCCAAGTATCAAGAGGTCCCAACCAAGCAGCCATCAATGAGATTCAACTCAAGGATTCAAGATAAGACTTTTCCAGGAGATCTCACTCCACAAGCCACACTATCATTTGTGGTGCACATATGAGAGGTAGTTCTTGTTAGGCCTCGATAAAAAATTACTCATTGAATATCTAAAGTTATCAATACACCGATAGGGTATCACACCCATGGATTATGGGGGACACCGTAAAACCTAACTTGAATAACCCTATATGTATGGGACCTTACATTGACATAATTTAGTCATGAAAATTCAAAAAGACCCCACCTAGGAATGGTGATATGATAGAGGATCCCAACCTAATCCCATTTAGGGATACCAAAAATCATATCCCATACAACACCCATTGAGGGGATCAAAATCATAGACTTAGGATGTAATTCCACATTTTACCCTCATAAGAATGGACCAAGGGAACACACTCAGCCGAT
Source organism: Viscum album (assembly GCA_963277665.1). NCBI lineage: Eukaryota > Viridiplantae > Streptophyta > Magnoliopsida > Santalales > Viscaceae > Viscum > Viscum album. Next base: position 217,819 of record CAUJRU010000339.1, read on the forward strand.
AATAGTCCAAACTGACAAATATTAGGGCCTAAACCTGAACTATGAAAATGACACAAAATATATAAGGGGAAACACTAAATGTACTACCTACCCTGGGTATTCATGTTCCTTAACGTCATACACAACATGTTTTCCTCAAAATACATGGTGCCTTATCTGAGGTATTTGGATGTAGAGGTCGAGATGGCACTCGACATGCCGCCATCTTGTGCCTGTGTACATCTGGTCGTGCATGTGTACATAGATCAATAATCATGCACATATAAATGTACCCATTTACTTTGATTCATTCCTATGTAATTTGTACATGTTTGAGCACCAGGTCGTTCCCATATACTCTAGGTTGTGCCTATGTGTCTGGTCATGTTTGATCCCATATTCCCCAGAGGTATACGTCGTCCCTCCACCACTGAGTTACATGGTGTTTGACATGTGTCACATGGTGTGTAATATTTTTTTGTGCATAAACCCTAGAACCACAAAAGGGGATACACAATGTGTTTTCTTTGGACTACATGCCATGTAGTTGAGATTTTCTCAGAAATATTATGCTATTATACGAATATCACTTGCACCACCTTTATTTCTAGATCCAACACCAATATTTCTCATAAGTTTCATTTATTTGGAGAACCGAGCATGAACCTTAACTGATGGATGGATTTCAGACTCCAAATATGATGGAAATATTCCATCCTCACTCCACCTCATCAAAATGCCAAAAACCATGATCATATATTTCAAAATTCAGACCTGATCATCCACCATTTTCATACAATGTAGCTATGTCATCAACCTACATCCCAAACCTATGGTAACATATCTTTTTCTCCAAATATCATCCATTCAATTATCATTCATTGGGTAATTTTTAAATCGTAGAACAAACGAAATACCAACAATGATCGAATGTAGAACGGGGAGAGAAAAAATTAAAATAGAAACACAATGAATAAGCCATGTCTGGTGTTCATGTTGGACTCAATATTTTATCTCTAAGATGATGAATAAAAAGGATGATCACATAAATATTAAATTACTATTTCTAGAAAGATAAATTCATACCCACACAACATGACCATCCCACAAATCAATCTATTGGATTAATTGACTTTCATTTATCATGAGATAAACAAGGGATAAATCCACAGAAAATAACATTATACCTCAGTTGTATCAATCACTGATGAATAATGATTTTGAGTTTTCTTCATTTGTGAAATCCACAATCTCTAATTGGATCAATGATTTCCAGTCCTTGATCCACTATTGGCCACCCAATAATCCTCCAAGAATGCACCTCCAATGGATCCCATCAATCTTTAGGGTTATATAGATAAAACTAGGGACTGGATATAGTAATTTTTTTATAATGATAGGGTTACTCTACTACTTTATAATAATAAATTAATAAATTATTTAATTTAGTTTATTATTTTCACCTGTGACTACACTTTAACAAAACCCCCAAAGTTGATGAAGGTTATGTCATGTCGAGAGTAAAATATGGTTTCCAAAATCAAATATGGTCTCATATTTTCTATATTAGTCTCTATTCAGTACTTATTCCATTATTTTTTTTAAATGATTCAGTAGTGATATAATATATTTAATATTTTTATTAGACCAACACCGAGGCTCCCAAGGCATCGAAATATCACATCATCTTAGTGCTTGAATTTGAAAATATTCTTTAATATTTTCCAAGGACTTATAAGGGAAATAGGGTTGTTACATTCTCCCAAACGTATATATTTTCATCCATAAATGTGAAAAAAACTACAAAAATTATGAGGGTACTAGGCTTGAATTTGGATCTCTCACTCCCAATTTCTCTCTTGAAGATTCTCATGCTTCCACTAAACATGAACTGAAGGAATCACTTGCTCTTGGTGGATCTTCTCCTACTGATCCTAGATCTCCACCAAGTACCCTGAGAATTTATCCCCATAATTGATATTTATTTGTCCTCAGTTAATAACATGTGACAATTCATGCACATACCTCATCATATATGAAACATGAAAGATGTCATGTACTTTCTCTAACTATAGTGGTAGGGTCATGTAGTACACCACCTCACCGACCCTATAAAGAATTTGGAAATGGCTAGTATACATTGGAGATAACTTTCCACCCTACCCAAATATCTATAATTCACATAGAGGATAGAACTTTAGGAACACATTGTCTGTCTCCTCGAACTACGAAGGCCTTTGTCATCGGTCCACATATGACTTTAGATGGCTCTGGTAAGTCTTTATCCACTCCTGGATGATCTGCACCTACTTTTTCATTTCTCACACCAACTCTGGGACCATGATTACAAACTCACCTGGATCAATCCAACATGGTTGTGACCTACAGGGTGTCTTATTTAATTCTTTCAATGTTGAAATACCAATGGTGGAATGGAAGCTGTTTTTTATACAAAGTCCACCAAGAGTTAGTGATCCTCCCAACTGTGAATAAATTATAACCTGAAAGCATTCAAAATGTCCTCTAAAACTTGAATGGACCAATCAGTTTGAATTTCAATTTGTGGATGAAATTCCATGATAAAATGATTCTGAAGACCCCATGAAATATACTCTATAATTGTGATGTGAAGCAAGCATCATGGATTAGAACAATCCTTAAGGGAACTTTGTGAAGCTAGACTATCTCATGCAGGTAAAGGCATCCCAAGATAGCTACCAAACTCCTCTATCAAATAGCTAGGATGTGGGTTGATTTGGTGAGCATGTCTACAATCACCCAAATGGAATCATGTCCACTAGATGATTATGGAATCCTAATTACAATTTCAAAAGATATCTCATCCAAATTCCACTTTGGAACATTAAGGGGTTGAGCTTAACCAATGGTAACATGGTGCTCATCCTTCACCAACTGAATGGTGAGGAATCGAGAAAACAATTGTGCTACACACTTATTCATAACTAACACTAATTGTCCTTATACATCTTCTCCACACTCGAATGTACCACCAAAGGGGATGTATGAAAATACCTCATAACACAACATCACTGGAACCATAATCCATCCTCTAAAAAGGATTATGTTCTTCCCACCATCAAAAAATTCTTCAGGAAGAACATCTAGTATACATCTTAACACGTAAGTTTACATAGTCAACATCTCCATGTTGAGCCTCCCTAACACACTATAGAAGTATTTGGATAAAAACCATTGAATGGATATAATAATCACCACAATCATCCACTAAGAACAATTTAAATAAGGATAAATACTCCAAATTCTTGTTAAATAACTAGAAACAACATCTCTTATTGAGAGGATTTACCCCATTTTCTCATTCCTGAGAGTATAAAATATCTTGAAGTCATAATCCTTGATAAACTATACCCAATGCATTAATCTAATGTTAATATATTTATATGAGAATATATACTTAATATTATTGTGCTCAGAATAGATGATAAACCAATCACCTATAAGGTTGTGTCACCACATATTTTGGTAGAAGACTGTCGCTGTCAGCACTGGATCATGGGGTTGTGTAGTTATGACCATGTGGTCTCAATTTTCAATGCCCATAGGTAATAATTGTCTTCCTTTGCATTTGAACACAACCAGGTGAAGTCTTTGAGGCATCACAGAACACAATGTACTCAAAACCCTCCTTTGGAAATATCAATATGGGTTTTCTCGTCAACCTCTACCGAAACTCTTAAAAATCCTTCTAGAACCATTATATACATATGAAATGATGCCTATTTCTTTTTAAAATAGTAAAAGGTTCTGATTTCCTAGAGAAATCAGGCATGAATATTTTGTAGTATCCTAACAACTGAAGGATGATTTATACCTCTATCATGCTCTTGGGTGACTCCTAAGATAACACTATCTCAACTTTCATCGGTTCCATTGGGCCTTCGAGCCATAAAGGGGTGATGAAGTTGGAATGAAGTGCAGGTGGTGACATAGGAATGATGTAGGAATGAACTTTGGGCCAACCAATGGTGGGACTATGAGCTATATAATGGGATTTATTGTAAGGCCCTGACCCCAGTTACCCATAGTCGATGCTTTATTACATAACATTGGAATGATACAAGGAATCATGTCCTTAAATACCAATCAATTTAGTATTGTTGGAAACAAGATATATTAAAAAGTTCAACATTACAACTTGAAAATAAATAAAACACTAATTTATTCCATTGGAAACATCCAATCCTCGTAGATTATGCATGCAATTCACTCATAACTAACTTCTTCATATCGTGGGAAAATGAAACATAAAAAAGGGGTGAGCTGAAATGCTCAGTAAGGGTAAGAAATACAACGGAAGATAACATAAACATTAGGCATGGTGAATAATTCAAAACACATTCCTTTACAAATAACAAACATAAAATCTTTATGGAAGGATTATAAGGTGAGTAAATAACACCATAATAAAACATTGTCATGGGTATTCTACTAGTCAAACAACCACATGAACCATAATTATTATTTTCTTAGTGAGGGAATGTACAATTCCAGACATTCTGAAACATCTTGTCAAGGCCTCGGCCAAGACTTCTAAAAATGATTTTGGTCTCTACCAAAACCATATATCAAATTTGGAAAGGCCTCAGCCAATTCCATGTCTAATTGTCTCATGAGACCTACCAATAAACCGAGGAGCTATAACATGCTACACTCATGACATACTAAGTACAATACATTCCTCATATGAAAAGGTCGAAACATAACATAAACATTCGTATTAAAAATAGAATACGAAATGTCAATAATTTAACCATAAACCATGAATTGTATAAAAATAACACATCCATAGTCAAACATATCACAAAACATTAAATAAAATATGTAATATTTGTATCATAATAAATTAGTTTCAAATATGTTTAAAATCCATCATATGATGTTGACATAGATGAAATGAAAACTGTTTGAAAGAAATACCTCTTCCAATTTTTGAAACCATTTAAGAGTAAAATAATTATAAAAGAAAACATTTATTTTAAAAATATTCTTATAAGCTTGTAAGGTAAGATTAGATGATGTTATAACATCATAAAATAGATGTACCCACCGTATAAGTTAAAAAAACATTCTTACCTTAATTTTGTCGAAAAGGTCATAAAGTACCTTGCCTGGAAATTGATGGAAAGATTACTTTCAAAACATATAAGTTCAAATAAGGGTATAAATAATTTTAAATCATAGTCTAGTAAATAGTAAAAAAATTGAAATAAATTTTTAAGAAAGCATGGATGTAGATGATAAAGAGGTCCCAATAGATACTTACGTAAACCAATTCTCGGATAATAAAGAGATTGCGAAATTAACCCTTACATTGTACTTTTCCTTAGTCGATGGTATGTTAACCTCCTATATAATAGTTAAAACATTTTTATTAAATTATGAAAGAACTATATACATAAATATGATATCATATATGATCTTTTAATATTTCTTTTTTAATAATATTTCAGTAGTATCGTCATTTCGGGTGTTAAATGATTCGTTTTCCTTTATATGCTTTGTTACATAAGACATGTTTGTTATGGACATGATGTATTTTATTAATATAAAAAATTATATTATGTTCATAAACATTATTTGTAATCATAAAATGAAAATTATTCTTGAATGATTACAATGGGGAATGAATCTCATTGCGTTCATGGAGACGGTAATCCGTACGTACACACGAGCGACGATATCATTATATTGATGGTGAAATCGTATGAAATCCAATGGTATATCATATATACAGAATCATTAACATGTTATATTTATTATTTACATCATTTATACTCATTATTATACCTATCCAAATAATTAAGTGTTTGAATAACAAACTACACCACGATGTGGAGATGGTATGTCGTACGTACACACGTATGTTGACTTTGTCATTCATATGATGGATATAATAATGAATATGGTTGTAAAATTTTTATAATAACATAAAAGTATATAGAAGATATTGGAGTTACTATTTTATAATGGAAACCAAAAATAAAGAAGAAGTGGAAGAATAAAATTAATTGAAAGAGGTGATGAAATATTTACCTCTTCTTTGGGTTCATCTTTTTGATTTGATCAAAAGGGATCCCTAGGTTAGATTTATGACCAAAGTAAGACCTCATGGATGAAGAGAGTAAAGTTGGGAGGATATTTGGGCAGAGTTTGGTCGATCCAAATGGATTTGGAGGTGTGATTTTGAGAGATGGTAAAGTTCCCATTTATAAGAGAGGTGAGGGTCACTTTAGGAAAAGCTTAAAATATTAATTTATAATAAAATCATATTCAGTTTCTAATTGATCTAAAATGATTTATTTAGAAAATAAGGTATGGATGGGTTGAAAACCTCTCAACCAATAGGTTTTATACAGGTTTAGGTTACCATATTAACATTATCGTTTAGATTTAACTCTTAGTTAAATAGTTTGACATTTACCATGTCTCTTTGTATTTTTATATTATATAGTTAATAAACATACTATAAACAGCCAAGAGAACACCAAGTGGTTAATTATTAATATATATAACCTTATATAAGTATTTTTTTCCTAAACTTATATTTTTATGAATAATATATCAATTAATAATATAGTATTAGTTTTAAATACTCAATTATGTCAATTTTGACACTATTTAGTATCTGGTTTTTGTGAAAATCATAATAGCATGATTACTTCAAATAAAAATTATATAATCAAACTTAACATGTCATATTAACCTATAAAATTATTGGAATTCATCTAAAGTCTCAAATTACAATAATTTGGATATTTATAATATCAATTATTTTAATCATCCATTAATAAGTTAATTACTGCATCATCATTGTGTCATAAATAAATTAAATTATTTAATGTCTAAAAATTATAAATAAAATACCATTATGTATAAAATATTTTTATCTTTATAATGAATATTTATCGTCGAATTTATATTATGTGAAACCCAATATTAGAAATAGTTTAGTTATTAAATATAGAATTTAACTCTTTTAACTCTCCTTTAAATAAAATAATAATAAATGTCCTAATCTAATCCAAGTGGACCAAAAAGAATAGTATTTTCTTCATAAGGTTGTTTTTGGTAAAATTATACTTATCCAATAGAATTAGGACATGTTTTATGGTAATTATGATATCATTTTTACCCTTAATTACCCTATTTATATTTAATTGTGGTAAATAAAAGTCAAAAGTTACTATTCACCAAAAATTATTTTCTTCTTATTGAACAATGTTTTACTTACTGATATTTACTGTGTCTCTAAATTTTTTGAAATTCAACACCTATAAGGGGTAAAATTAGGTTTTACGCAAATTTTCAAATGCTCCTAGGAGGTGGGTAAAAGACGGTAAAAAGTTTAATAAAATTTTTATACATCTAAGCTTATTATAAAATGACTCCAATGAATTAAATTGAAATTATATAGATATTATGTATCTATTTTGAAATAAAATAAATTTAAATAAAATAAATAGTTATTTTAATAAAAAGTCAGTTTTAACCAATAAAGCAATGTTTTTCACTATTCATCAAAAAATGAATGTTTTTACAAAAATACCAAAAATTCACCCTAAGCTAATATCGATATTCCAAATTCAAAAATGAAGTCCATTTTGAAAAATAAAATTTATAAAATTTCAAAAAGTGGGTATTACTATTCATAATGGCTAGTCTGATTGGTCACGGTGTGTTAGAGTGTTGATGTTATGTACAATGCAAGTTATTGCATTATTCAAAGGGAAATGTATTGTGGAATCTTGGGGTGTTATATTATTCCCTCCTTCAAATAATTTCATCCTTGAAATTTTAGAATACTACCACACAAAATGATTCGGGTGGTTCTTCATCATAAGTTCCTCTGGTTCCCATATTGCCTCTTCCATCTTATGCTTTCTATATAGATCTTTTACCAGGCAGGTCATCCAGTTTCTCTGTACCTGTTCCCTGGTATCAAGAATTTTGACAGTCTCTTCACAATAAGGAAAATCAGGTTCCAGTTCAATTTCCTCATAGGTGAGTACATGTGTTGGGTCAGGCATGTATTTTATCAATAGTGATATTTGGAACACATTGTGAACTTCGGAGAGACTTGGTGGCATTGCTAAACAGTAAGCTACAACCCCAATTCGTTCTAGAATTTCGAAAGGTCCGATGTACCTAGGACATAATTTTCAATTCTTACCGAATTGTATAACTCCCTTCCATGGAGAAACCATAAGGAAAACATGATCTCCTGCCAGAAATTACAAATCCTCCTTTTATTTATCGTCACAGCTCTTCTGCCTACTTTGGGATAGTTTGATGTGGATTTGGATAACCTTCACCTTTTCCATTGTTTCCTCAACAAGTTCTGGTCCTATGAGTTTTCTTTCAACAACAATATCCCAACAAGTTGGTGTGCGACATCCCATTCCGTATAACTCTTAATATGGTGACATCTAGATACTTGAATGAAAGCTATTATTATAATACGATTCTACAAGAGGTAAATATTGATCCCACATAACTTGAATGTCAAGTGATCAAGATTTGAACATGTCTTCTAAGGTTTGAATAGTTTTTCCTGATTGTCCATCAGTTTAAGGGTTGTAGGCAGTGCTCAAATGAAGTTCAGTATCCAGGGCCTTCTAGAAACATTTCCAGAATCTTGATGTAGAATGGGGATCATGATCAGAAACAATCGATAGGGGTACACCATGGAGTCTTACAACATCATTAATATATATTCTTTCCAGACGTTCAAGTGGTAAATATTCTCTTATAGAAATAAAATGTGCTGACTTGGTAAGATGATCAACAATGACCAATATTGCATCATTCCTTCTAGGAGTCTTCAGTAGTCTCATGACAAAGTACATCATAATATCATCCCATTTCCACTCAGGTATGGGAAGTGGTTGCATGACTCCTCCAGGATTTTGCCTTCAGTCATTCACTTGTTGAAAAACCATACATCTTGACACAAAATCTGAAATCTCATTCTTCATTTTGTCGCACCAAAAATGTTCCTTCAAATATCTATAAATCTTGGTGATCCTAGAGTGTATAGAGAAATTGGAGGTATGAGAATCATCCAAAAATTCCCTTTTTGGATTAGGTATATTAGGAACACAAAGTCTCTTCCCAAATTTAAAAATTCCATCTTCGTATATGAAGTCACTCAATATCCCATCATTCAAATATTTAATATTCTTTTGAAACACCACATCATTAGTCTGATAATTTTTTATCCTTTCTAATAAAGATGGTTTGGAAACCATTTTAAAAAGTATTGATGTTTCACCATCCATGGTTATTCACATATCTATATTTACGATATCCATGTATATAGGATCCTTTTCAACTCTCATCTTGTTCAAAACTCGATGATCCTTTCTTCTCAAAGCAGTTTCCACCTTATTTTCTATCCTCGGGTGGTAGTGTATTGTTCAATAATAATCCTTGAGTAGTTCAAGCCATCTCCTTTTCCTCATGTTTAGTTGTTTTTGTCAGAAAATATACTTCAAACTCTTGTGATCAGTATAAATCTCACATTTTTTACCATAGAGATAGTGTCTCCATGTCTTCAAAGTGAATATTATATCTGCTAACTCAAGATCATGAGTGGGATAGTTTTGCCCATGAATTTTTAGCGGTCTTGATTTATAGGCAATAACTCTTTCATTTTTCATAAAGACATAACCAATTCCTTCCTTTAAAGCATCACTATAAATAACAAACCAATTGTTCCTTGGTGGTAGAGTCAAGACAAGAGTGTTGACTAATATTATCTTCAATTCCTCAAAATCTTCTTCACTCTCTTTTGTACAAAAAAATTTTTCCCATTTTTGTGTGATCTTGTATAATGGGTTAGACAAACGTAAAAAATTATGGATGAAACGTCGATAATAACCTGCTAAATCAATAAAACTGTGTACCCCAGTTATACTCATTGGTGCTGGTCATTCTTAGATTGCCTTGGTCTTTGCAGGATAAACAAAGATTAAATCTTTAGAGACAATATGGCCAAGAAAAGAAATATATTAAAACCCGAATTCACACTTTCTAAACTTCCCATATAATTTATTTCTTATGAGGGTTTTCAGAATAGTGCACAAGTTATTTTAATGATCTTTGTAGCTTTTTGAGTATACCAAGATATCATCAATAAATACTGCTACAAACTCATCAATATATTCCTTGAAAACTCTATTCATTAAATCCATGACGATAGATGGTGCATTCATCAATCCAAAAGGCATTACTATAAACTTTTAATGCCCATAACTGGTTCGAAATGCTGTTTTGGGAATGTCTTCCTTCTTCACACACAACTGATGATATCCAGATCGAAGGTCAATCTTTGAAAAATATTGAGCTCCTTGATGTTGTTCAAATAAATCAACATTGTGAGGTACGAGATACTTGTTATTTATTTTTATATCATTGATCTCCCTGTAGTCAATTCACAACATCATAGATCCTCCATTCATCTTAACAAAAAGGATAGGGGCTCTCTATAGATAAACACTAGGGTGAATAAATCCCTTATTACTCAATTCCTATAGTTGTTTTTTTAGTTCCAATAATTTCACAGTTGGCCTTCTATAAGGGGTCTTCAATATGGGCCTTGAAAAGAAGAATTAAATCAATGGAAAACTCATTCTCTCATTATAGAGGATTTCCAGGTAAATCCTCTAGAAACACATCAATATATTCTTGCACAATAGGTATGTCCTCTATTATAACATTCTTTTCCTCACCCTTAATTATTTTATTCTCATCCTCCCCAATAATTGAATTTAGTAGAGCTATTGGGGGTGGATCTTGATAAGAATCAGATGGTGACATTTCTTCTCTAAAGATAAGGTAATCCTTATCATCATCGAGAATTGAAACATCCTTCTTCTTATAATCAATTTTCGCATTGTAGTCTGAAATCCAATCCATTCCAATGATTATATCAAATTCAATCATGGGTATAATAATTAGATCAGCAGATAAATATCATTTATATGCCTTAATGGGGATTGATTCACAAAACTATGTTACAATGACACTTCCCTTAAGAGTTTTGATGGATAACTCCCTTGATAAATCAAATTGGAAATATCTAATTTTCTTAAAAAAAACTGGGAAGATATGAAACAATGTGATGATCGAGAATCAAATAAAGCATTGGCTAAACTTGAGAAAACCATAAAATTACCTACCACCATGTCTTTCAAAGATTCAACCTTAGTAGTAGTTATACTTAGCAGATCTCTTCTTCTATTGCTTTGTTTTAAAGTTGTTATACTTAGAGAATTCCTTTTCTGTCTTGATAGCACATGAGAAAATATCTTTATATGATGAAAAAGATTTTTAGACTAATGCTCGACAGAGAAATGGTTTTAACCCGTCAAAGAAAAGATCAATCTTACTTCTTGGGTTTCTTATATAATCTGCAGCATGCCTTGCTAACATTGTAATGTTAGCTTCATACTTTACGACATTCTCATCCTTCTTTTGTCTCAGACTTAGAAATTGGTTATCCATATCAACTTGATGGTCATGAGGAAAGTATTTTTATAATAAAATCTCTTTATACTCCCTCCATTCTATATTTGATACTTATTCATCCTCTTTTGTCTTTTCAATTAATGACCATCATTGATCTACATCTCATGTGAGGCAATAAACCATCATAACAAAATTTTCCCTTTTTCTACTCCCCAAAGCATGAAATATTTTCTCTAAAGAAATTATCCATTGTTTAGCTACAAATGGATTTTTAGACCCATTAAATATTGGTGGTTGTTTTGTCATGAAGTGATCTAACATTGATCCTCCGCGTTGTGAATCAGGGTGCTCCATACGGGAAAGGTTATTATTAATAACCTAAGTGAGTTGTCCCAATATGGGGATAAGATGATCAGTACCAGTTGAATCACCAGCTTCGTTATAATTATCCTGAGCAGAAGGGCAATCCCTACATGGATTATGTGTGTTGATACGGTTTATATTCCTTCCACTAGGCTCCATTTCTAAACAATGGCATATAGTAGATTAGTTTATGAACCGCAATACATAAATCTGAACTTATAAAACACTTAACATAAAATGAGCAGTTTATGAATATAACCCATAATAATAATAAAGTTTTCTTTGAGGAGGTATATACTCATAAATACTTCATAATGGTTTCTAAATAAAGTTAGAATAATCCTAAGCATATCCCCTGGGAGTGTCGTAACCAAGAGTGAAACAAGTCCTGTTGTCATGCATCAGTTCCTACTCGAGTCTAGCTCAAAGCGATATTTTCGGTTTTTACTCCTAGGAACATTTGTGCCAAAGCAACATCTACCTACTCGTATATAGAAAGGGATGTATTGCATTGAAAACTCACAAAATCTCTATAGTACCAAAATTGTAGTAAGTTCTTCTATACTAATCCTCAAAGTATATCTTAGGGTAATGTGCTCTAATCAGGGTTTTTCTAAATCTTGTTTCCAAGGTTTGTACTAAACTTCCTCTGATACCAACTGTAACACCTTGAACCCAGTTAACTAGAGTCGGTGCTTTATAACATAACATTGGCATGATACAAGGAATCATGTACTGAAAGACCGATCAGTTTAGTATTATTAGAAACAAGATACATAAATAAGTTCAAAATTAGAACATGAAAAGAAATACAACACTAATTTATTCCATTTGAAACATCCATTCATCATAGATTATGCCTGAAAGTCGATCATAATTAACTTCTTAATATCCTGGGAAAATGAACCATAAGAAAGGGGTGAGCTCAAACACTTAGTAAGGGTAAGAAATTCAGTGAAGGATAACATAAACATTAGCATGATGAATAATTCAAAACACATGCCTTTACAAATAATAAACATGAACACTTTATGGCACGAATTTGAGCTGGGTAAATAATTCCATAATAAAACATAGTCATGGGTATTCTACTAGTCATATAACCATATGAACCATCATTATTATTTTTATAGTGAGGGAATGTATAATGTCGGACATTTTGAAACATCTTGCCAAGGCCTTTTCCAAGACATCTAAAAATGATTTAGGCCTTCTGCCAAAACCATATATCAAATTGGGAATGGCCTCAGCCAATTCCACATGTAATTGTATCATGAGACCTACTGATGCAACAAGTAGCTATAACTGGCTCCACCCATCACATACTAAGTCCTATACATTCCTCATATGAAAAGGTTGAAATATAACATAAAAATTCATATTAAAACATGCAAACGAAATGGAAATTATTTAACCATAAACCATGAATGGTATAAAAATAACACATCCACAATAAAACATATCACAAAAACTTCAATACAATATGGATGATTTGTATCATAACAAATCAACTTCAAAAAAGTTTAAAATCCATCAAACTATATTGACATAGATGAAATGAAAACTATTTGAAAGAAATTTCTCTTTCTATTTTCAAACTATTTAAGAGTCACATAATTATAAAAAAAACATTTATTTTGAAAATATTCTTATAATCTTGTAAGGGATGCTTCGATGATGTTATAATGGTGTAAAATAGATTCACCCACCATATTAGTTAAAAAAATTCTTACCTTAATTTTGTCGAGAAGGTCATAAAGTACCTTGTTTGGAAAACGACGGAAAGATTCCTTTCAAAACATATAAGGTAAAATAATGGTATAAATGAATTTAACCCATAGTCTAGTAAATAGTAAAAAAATTGAAATACATTTCTAAGAAAACATGAATGTGGATGATAAAGAGGTCCTAGTAGATACTTACGTAAAAACAACCCCGGATAATAAAGAGATTGTAAAATTAACCATTAACTTGTAATTTTCCTTAGTCGATGGTATGTTAACCTCCTATATAATAGTTAAAACATTTTTATTAAATTATAAAAGAACTATATACATAAATATGATGTCATATATGATCCTTTAATATTGCTTTGTTAATAATATGTCAGTAGTATCATCGTTTCTGGTGTTAACTGATTCATTTTCCTTTATATGATTGGTTATGTAAGCCCTATTTTTATGGATAGGATGTATATGATTCATATACAAAATGATATAATGTTCATTAACATTATTTTTAATCATGAAATGAATATTATTTTTGAATGATTACGATGGGGAATAAATCTCATCGTGTTCGTGGAGACAATAATCTGTACGTACGCACGAGCAACAATATCATTATATTGATGGTGAAATCATATGTAATTGGATGGTATATCATATATACAGAATCATTAACATGTTATATTTATTATTTACATTAGTTATACTCATTATTATACTCATCCAAATAATGAAGTGTTTGAATAAAAAACTACACCACGACGTGGAGACGGTAAGTTATACGTACGCATGTATGGTGACTTTGTCATTAATATTATGGATATAATAATGAATATGGTTGTAAAATTTTTATAATAACATCATAGTATATAAAAGATCCTGTAGTTATTATTTTAGAATGGAATCCACAAAGAAATATGAAGTGGAAGAATAAAAGAACTTGAAAGAGGTGATGAAATATTTACCTCTTCTTCAGGTTCTTCCTTTTGATTTCATCAAAGGGGCTCCTTAGGTTAAATTTATGACCAAGGTAAGGCCTCAATGATGATGGGAGGAAATTTTGGAGGATATTTGGGTAGAGTTTGGCTGAGTAAAATGGCTTTGGTGGTGTGATTTGGAGATAAGGGGAAGTTATCTTTTATAAGAGAGGTGATGGTCACTTTAGGAAAAACTTGAAATATTAATTTATAATAAAATAATTTTCGGCTTTTAATGGATATAAAATTATTTATTTATAGGATAATGTGGGGATGGTTCTAAAACCTCTCAAAAAATAGGTTTTAGATAGGTTTAGGTCATCATATTAACATTATCATTTAGATTTAACTCTTAGTTAAATAGTTTGACATTTACCATGTCTATTTGTATTTTTATATTATATGGTTAATAAACATACTATAAACTACTAAGAGAACCCCTAGTGGTTATTTATTAATATATATAACTTTATCTAAATATATTTTCTGAACTTTAGATATTTATGAATATTATATCTATTAATAATATTGTATTTTTTTAACTCAATTATGTCAATTTTGACACTATTTAGTATTTGGTTTTTTTGAAAATCAAAACAGCATGATTAATTAGAATAAAAAATATATAATAAACCCTATCATGTTATATTAATCTAGAAAATTTTTTTAATTCATCAAAAGTCTCAAATTACATTTATTTGGATATTTATAATATCATTTATTTTAATCATTAATTAATATGGTAATTACCACATCCTCATTGTGTCAAAAAAAATTAAATTATTTAATGTCTAAAAATTATAAATAAAATTACATTATGTATGAAATTATTTTTGCTTTCTAATTAATATTTATAGTAGAATTTATATTATGTGTAACCCTATATTTAAAATATTTTAGTTATTAAACTTTTAACTTAACTCTTTTAACTCTTCTTTAAATAAAATAATAATTAATATCCTAATCTAATCCAAGTGGACCAAAGAGGATCATATTTTATTCCTAAGGATGTTTTTGGTCAAATTATACTTATCCTATAGAATTAAGACATGTGTTAGGGTAATTATGATATCATTTGTACCCTTAATTATCCAATTTAATTTTAGCCGTGGTAAATAAAAGTCAAAAGTTATTATTCACCAAAAATTATTTTCATCTTATTGAACAACATTTTACTTACTAATATTAACCGTGTATCTTGGATTTTTGAAATTAAACTCACATAAGTGGTAAAATTATGTTTTATTCAAATTTTTAAATGCTCCTAGGAGGTGGGTAAAAGAGGGTAAAATGTTCAATAAAATTTTTATATATCAAAACATATTATAAAATGACTCTAATGAATTACATTTAACGTATATAGGTATTATGTATCTATTTTTACCTAAAATAAATTTAAATAAAATAAATAATTATTTAAAGAAAAAGTTGGTTTTAATTAATAACGCAGTGTTTTCACTATTCATAAAAAATTGAAAGTTTTCAGAAAAATACCAATAATTAACCCTAAGCTAATTTTGATATTCTGGATTCAAAAATGAAGTCCATTTTGAAAAATAAAATTTATTAAATTTCAAAAAGTGGGTATTACTATTCATAGCAGCTGGTTTGATTGGTCGTGGTGTGTTAGAGTCTCGAAGTTGCGTACCATGCAAGATATTGCATTATTCAAAGGGAAACGTACCGTGGAAGCTTGGGGTGTTACATTTATTCCCAATGGTCCATCAGGATAAAAATGTATAATTTAAAAAAGTGGATGGTTGTTTGGGTTATCCATTTGGGGGATATGCCCTACCTTTCAAGATTGTGTGTGTGCAGTGTGTGTGTTTGAATGTAATTGTACCCCCGATTACCTAGTGTAATATCTCAGGTGCTCCTCCTAAGACATTGAGTAAACTGGATTTTAATCGATTAAGACCACAACAAACTGATCTAATAAAGGATTAAAGATCTGGTTCATGAGTCCCTTGAACACTATTGGGGGATTAATTAGTCCAAAAGACATCACTATGTACTAATAATGAATGTAGGAAGATAATAATTTTATCTTTGGTATATCTTTGTCTTTTAGTAAGAGCTGGTGATAACCCAATACGAGGTCTGTCTTTGAGAACCATCTCCTCCCTCTCAATTTATTGAAGAGGTTGTAGATCCTTGGTAGTGGATACTTACACTACAAAATATTTGACTTATACTAACAGAAATTTTGTAACTGATAGTATATATGTTGGTATAAATGATAAATTCGCACAGATATTAAGTTTTATTGGTATTAAATTCAAGTACCAACATTAATTTTTAACAACATATATATTTCTTGTTATAAATTGTTTAATACCAACACATGTTTTACTAACAATTAAATTTGTTACTTTATCATACTAATACCAACAATTTTTTACTAACAAATGAATTTATTGTTATTAATTTTTATCACCAATATTTGTTTACAATATATAAATTTGTTACTAGTATTTATTCACTAAAAAAATTATTTTTAAAAAATATTTTTTTTAATTTCATTTTACACTTTACCAAAAGAATTATGTAGATATTAACAAAAATATTTTGATAAATATTTAAAATACAACATGCTCTATTTGAAACAAAATAAAACTATTATTTTTAAATATATTTTATTTGAAATAAATTATTTTAATGGATTTTAAAAACCATTCTAAAAAATTGAAAATAAATATCATTATTCAAATCAAACAATCAGTCATTTACAAATAATTAAAAAATGAAAAATTAAAATTAAAATGAAAACATGTTACGACTCTATGTTCGCTTTCTCCCCACGTCTACCCTCTTACTCATTCAGTTGCTAATCTTCATTTCTCAAACAGTGGAGATCCCCACCTACAGTCACATGCCTAGTTGATCAACATCTATCACACCCATATATGTGCCCTTGATTCTCTACTACTTCTCACACCTTCATGTACTGATTTTTGATGTCATTTTCCCTCTTTCAACTATACGGATGATGTTTATATAGGGTTATGGACAAAAACCCATTTCAAATTCAATCGATTGATGTTTTGGCCTCTTATCAGGTATGCACTTCTACCATTAAAGTTTTAAGCACGTAAAATCTTGTGTATATAGTGTTTAAATTGAATTTCATTTAAGGTTTTAGTGAAATTATGATGAAACATGCTTTCTTCCTTCTATTATTGTTTTTGGGTGATTTTAGAATTCTAATTACATACTTATCTCTAGAAAATAGTTTGATCTTAACATTGGATCAAGTTATTGTGGATAAGATTCATCTAACTTCCAAGACACCTGTTAGAATTATGCTCCCTTAGAAAATTACTAAAATTAATCCTAGAATAGTTGTTTCTGTTAGTCCTGATCATCCTGGAATGGTATGGAAGTTGATATCTTTAAGTTTAAAGATATGGAAACTATTCTGTTGCCTAATTATGGAGGAATTAAATAAGAAATGGTATAGTAAAAAACATGTTTTTAAATGTAATTAATACTAATAAATCTATCAAGTTAAATTTTATTTCACACATGCCAAACTACAAATGTACAAGTAAAATGATTTTGATTTTGGGTAAATCAAACATGATTTAATTCATTATAGATCATTTTTA
Organism: Viscum album; assembly: GCA_963277665.1. Classification (NCBI taxonomy): domain Eukaryota; kingdom Viridiplantae; phylum Streptophyta; class Magnoliopsida; order Santalales; family Viscaceae; genus Viscum; species Viscum album. The sequence goes on from CAUJRU010000339.1 coordinate 235,984, forward strand.
GGTGACTCGTTCCTACTTTCCATTCCACTTTCCACCTCTCCCAATTTACATACCAAACAATCCCTAAGATTGCATCCACATTACCTTATTTTCTTAGAAATTTACCATTGTAATGATTTTCCAGTAAACTATGAATCCTAGGTGCTTCGAAAACAATGAATTAGGATTCTTGAACAAAATATAATATCACATATGGTGCATAAAATTAAATGATGATTGATATTCAATTAAACCCCTTTATATTGTTCAACCATTCTATTTTTTTAATGATTGGTATTAAAATTGATGAGAAGATGAACTATTTCATTCTATATTACATAATGTAAAATTCCATCAACTTGGGAAGTGTTTTTTTCATAACATAAACCATTATATGAAATTACATCTATACGGAATAGTTATAGAAACTAGTTGCAGAATATAAATAAAATTTCTTGGCACTTTCATGGGCAACTAGATTTTTTGTGGGTTAACTGGTGCTTACCAAGGAGATGAAGGAAGGTTACCCAAAAGCATCATCCAGAATTTCATGACTTCAAAAGATCCAGTCAACCTTAAAGATATGTATGGATGAAAAAAATACCTTCAAATAAAGTTAATTAACTTTTAAATATTTATATTTGTTTTGGAAGTTCAAATAGATAGAAAGAAAAATGAATGTGTTTTCACTCACCTACTAGATTGATTCCAAGTAAGAGATAAAAATCAAGAAATACTCTAGTCCATATGTGTATAATCACCTCCATGATCAATTGAAGGATTTACACTTCTCTATACTGGTAATCGCTTCATAATTTAATGGGGGTGTGGATAAGATTGAGGTTGTCAACATGAATGATCGTCTATAAAAAAATTTGCAGGACCTGGAGTATATAGCCCTAAAATTTCCTGCCTTTGGGATCATACAAAACCAGGGCCCTATGACAGTACCCTAACAAGATCTTCCCATTCTTAAGAATACACAAAATATTTATGAATTACCCATCCAAAACCCACAGTTTTTCACTGGTATATAAGAAATGATGTTAATCTAGAAAGTTATAATGTACATCTTCTTTATGGTGACATGATATACCTAGAACTCTTTACAATTGATCGAAAATGAATCAGTAAAGGTACACCGTCTTTTTTGGACATTTTATTATAAACAATATATTTTTCTTCTTCAAATTATTTTTATACAGATGAAATAGGATGCACAGGATAATATTTTATTTCTTCTATTGTTTTTTTCTAATGTTTCAAGGAACATGGCATTGAACACTGCATATTTTTCATATCCAGATGAATTTCATACTGATGAAATAGGATACACATTCTTATATTTTATTGTGTCTATTGTATTGTTTTACTAATGTTTCAAGTCTTGTGTGTCAAATAAATGACATATTTTAAAGGTATTTTTTCATTTAATTTGCATCCTTGCTTTGTTTTGGGGTTTTCTCTAGGTTTTATGGAGAAATAGATTAGTTTTCATGAATTAGGCCAAACCGTGAGCCTAATTCCAAATTGAAAAATAAATTTTCTTTCTATTATAACATTTTCATTATTCAACATTTTTCTTCCATTCGAATTCTTAATTTTCCTCCCCTAACATATTAATACCACCAAGTCAATTTGGAGCCTTTATAAATCCATAACCAAGGTTTATTTGGGTTTTTATCTAAGGGGTTGGGCCTGCCCAAAATCCCAATTCCTGTTTTAAAAATGAATTTTGTTTATATTATAAATTATTCAATTTTTGGGATTTTTCGGTGATTCGAAGTCTCAACCAAGACCATTGAACCCAGACATGCGTTGGAACTCTCTCCCCCCTCTTTGGAGCTCTGTTTAATTGCAATTTGGTGCCGAACTTTATAGGATTCCTCAAATCTTCGATATTTGAATATGTAACGTCCTTCTTTCATAAATCTCTCAATTATCAATATTTTCCTCCATTCCAGTTCCTAAATGACCTAATATATCTTTTTCGAACGAAACCTGAATTTTGGATGTTTTAAATTGTAGATAATTGTGTTTTGGAGTGATTATTTCATGATACTTCAAGTAAATGAGTCCTTTTCTTTCCTCTTTGAAATTACATAGGGTTTCATTCATTTTTCATAGGGTTTATTCACTTATCACTGATTTTCCTAATGTCTATAAACTAGGTTTTAGAACCTAGGGTTTAACTTTGGGCTTTGGTGGCCAATTATTGGGGTTTTAGGTTTGATCTAGGTCTCTCTTGGTGTGGCGGGGGTGCGATTTAATTTTCACACGGAGATTCAAGGGTTTTTGTTACTTTGGTAGGTGATTCCATTGTATGTGTAATGTTTGTGAATTAGATTTCTGTATTCATGGTAATTTAATTTTTATTGCATTTGAATGTTTCTGTAAAAATTGGTTTTAGATGCATTTATAATTCAACTGAATTTTAATTTCGAATTTTTGGTGAAATTGGGCGTTTTTCATACAAATCTTTTATTGGTTCATTTTGAGATGACCTATAATTACTTAGTTGATTTTATTGAACTGTATTAGGACTTAAAATCATGTTTTGAATGTTAATTAGTTTTGGTTTTTGCGGTGAAAGTTTGTTTAAATAGTGTTTGGGAAGCAAATGGGCTTTAAGTGCCATGTTTGTGTGAAAATGGAGGTTTTTAAAAGATATAACTTCTTGGTTCACATTGGGGTGCTCCATAACTGAATTGTTAGTTTCATTAAATAGTATTGAACTAAAATTTTGTTTTTATGACTTATAAGTGTTCACATAGTGTTCAAAGTGGATATTTTAAAGTGCTTTGGGTGCAAAACAATGTGATATTTTGAGAGGTTGTTTTATTGAAAATAAAAATATTTTATTGTGTGTTTTAAATGGTATAAAATGTGAGTAGCTACTGTACTATTTTTTTTTGTGAATAGTAGTGATATTTTATATTCAAAATGATGTGTGTTTTTTTCTGAAATTGTTTGGGCACAAAATGGGAATCCCGGGTACTTAGGTGGGTGGATATGTACTAGTACGGCTAGTGGACCGGATGGGTTGTGTCCCTGTTTCACTAAGAAAATGGATAACAACAACTCTAACTAAGCTATGTGGATGATATTTAGGGACCACTAGGTTATGGGTATGTTCCCTACTAGTGGCTCATTCATGGGAAAGGATTGTGACTTGGATAATTTACACCGAGGTACGAGGTACATAGGGCCTGAGACTATCTAGTTACCTAGGGGTGTTCCTAGTTTTTGTGCTCATTGGATTTGTGGTATTTACCATTGTATTGGGGTGTTTATTACATTAATTTATAGTAGCTCACATTTCTATTTAAATGTTTGAACATTGTGAAAATTTTATCTTGAAAACTGTTTTCAATTGAAAATTGCATTTCTTAGTTTTTATCACTGCTTTTCTTTGTGTATTAAAACTGCTTTATTTTTCACATTGTATTGCATTATATTTGGAATAATTCGGTGTTATCTTATTGGGATTAGGCTCAAACCCTACTTACACCCCTTGGGTGTATGTAGACTTGGTTATGTTTGACTCGGGTAAAGGAAAGGCTAAGGGTGATGGTGGTTCAGGGTGTCAGTCCCCATCCTTGGGATGGAGTTGTGGAGACAGCTTAGGGGTGATGACCCCTTTTCATGTGGAGTCCATGGGGCTGTTTTATTGCTGTTTCATTGTGTCTTTGGACCTTTTGTACTTTATTTGAACTTATGTATTCAGTTCTGGATTTTTGTATAAACCGTGTTGGTATGAATTTTTTAGATTCATTTTATCAAATATTTTTGATGTTTTATGTTGACATATTCAGGTAAATCATTCCCAAACCAAGATAAATGATACCCATGAACTTGTACCAACCCGTGGGGATAGGGAACGCCATTCGGGCCTTTCCATGGGCTGGGTTTGGTGTCGTTAATGGTGGAGACCAGATTCGGTTCGTGACAAAATGGTATGAGAGGAGGTTAATGTTTTTGGGTTATATTGCTATTTTGGTATGAGTCGGGATAGAGACGAGATAGGACTGTCGGGGCTCGGGTTTTTGGTTGTGAGTAGGGTTCCTGGCCTGCACCTCTCATGGAAGACCATGATTCCCCATGGGATGTTGGAATTTATGGATTGACATCACTTCCAGGTGAGACGTTTGGGCTACATACCACATGTGGACATCAGGAAGATGTGGAGTAGTTGTTTCTTTTATTACTGAAATGTGTTTAGTTTATTTATATTTGATGTATTTTATTACAATTTTTAGAATTGTGATATTGGCTATTATATTGTGACTGTTTCATTTTGTTGCAACATGCCTCCCCAGAAAGCTCCCACCTGCCCACAAGAGGAAGCTGGATAGAGTTCTCCCACACCGATTGATCAGAGGCTCGTGGAGGATGTGGTTCGGGCTATACAAGCTTTGGGATAGGGACCATATCTTACTCATATTCCTATTAAGGTAGAATAGACAGGTCCTAGAAAAGATAAAGCACAAGATTTTCTGAAAATGAAGCCTCATACCTTCTGTGGTAGCTCAGAACCCCAGGAATCAGAAGAATGGATCGAGAAGATCAAGCGTATGTTTGAGTTCCTGGAAACACCCGAGGAGCTTAGGGTGAAGTGTGACTTTTTTATGTAGGAGGGTCCCAGCCATAAGTGGTGGGAGTCAGTGCTTCAGTCTTGGAAGAATGAGCAGATGCACTGGGTAGATTTCGAGGTTGTCTTCAATGAACAGTACTTCCCTGAGTTGTTGGCTTATGCAAGGTCTAGAGAGTTTATGGAACTTGTTCAAGGGAATCTATCTGTGATGGAGTATGCCAACTGTTTCACTGAGTTGGTTCGGTATGCTCCAGAAATTATCTCTAATGAGCAATCGAAGGACCAGAGGTTTGAGAAAGGCTTGCGACCAGAGATATACTCCCAGGTGTTCTTGTTTAAGCTGAGGACCTATGATGAGGTTGTTGATCGGGCATGCATGGTGTAGATTGATAAGGAAGGCAGTGCTGGTTTCTGTGGTTCAGTATTAGCAGTGGGAAGTGGCAGCTCCTCAGAGAAGAAAAGGAATCAGGATGATCTTGTGAAGAAAGGAGGTGGCAGTTCAGGCCACTCTTCCAGGCAGTTTTCTTCTGTAGCTTCTAATGCCAGATCGGTCATGTGCCACCAGTGTGGGAAGCCTAGGAAAATCTGACCAGCATGTCCACTTCCTCCGAAGCCTTGTTACCAGTGTGAAGGTATGGGGCATTTTCAGTGTTTCTGTGGTGTGGCACGTCCACTTCCGAGTGGGGCTCGGTCAGTGGCTTCAAGAGGAGTGCCAACACAGTCTGAGTCGTTGAGGACTAGGGGATCTCAATTTAGTAGCTGTGGTGGTAGGGATGGGTCTTCTTTTGGGCAGATCCAGTTCAGGGCATAGCCACAGACTAGCGGACATCTTCAGGTAGAGACCGCACATCTCTATGCGGTGGATCAGGCACTAGCAGGATCAGAGGCGGGACCGTCGACAGTTCGAGGTACCTTTTTGATCGCATCTTCTATAGCCGGTACTCTTTTTTATATTGGTGCCTCTGTTTCATTAAATTATGCCCATTTTGTGGACATTCTATATTTTCCAACTGATTTGATGTCATTCACGATGGAGTTGGTGACACCAGTGGGAATGAAGAAGGAGCTGGGTCACAGGTGCCTATCGTGTGCGCTCTCTATGTCAGGGTCGAGATGGAATGGGACCTCTTGGTCTTAGATATGGACCTTTTTGATGTCATACTCAGGATTTATTGTCTAGTACACTTCCAGGCACACATCGATTGCTACACACGGCGTGTGATTTTCACGACACCTGATGGTAGTCGTCAGGTTTTTCATGGTGAATGGGATCCTCGGTCAGGTCGTGCAGGGCATCCACTCCCAGAGTTGGGAAGTGTTATCTTCCAGTTATCTTTTCTCATGCTATAGTATTGTCTTTCCCCTGAAGGTTCACTGCCACATGTAGTGAATGAGTTTCTAGAGGTATTCCCGGAAGATTTTTTAGGTTTTCCCCCAGAGCGGGTTGTGGAGTTTTCTATTGATATGGAGCTGGGAACACAACCGATATCTCTTCCCTCTTATCTCATGGCTCCCACCAAGCTGAGGGAATTAAAGATACAGCTGGAAAACTTATAATCAAAAGAATTCATTCGCCCGAGCGTCTCTCCTTGGGCCGCTCTTGTGTTGTTCGTGAAAAAGGCTGATGGATCCCTCCGGTTGTGCATTGACTACCGGAGGCTGAATAAGGTAACAGTAAAGAATAAATACCCTTTTTCCAAAATAGATGATTTTTTCGATTAGTTGAGGGGGGAAAGTGGTTCTCAAAGATAGACCTACGTTTGGGGTATCATCAACTTCAGTTGAAAGAGTCAGATATCCCAAAGACAGCCTTTCGAAGTAGGTACGACCACTTTGGGTATTTGGTCATGCCCTTTGAATTGACCAATGCTCTAGCGGTCTTTATGGAACTCATGAATAGGGTGTTTCATCAATATCTCGATTCATTTGTTGTGGTGTTTGTGGATGACATTCTGGAATACTCTAGCTCTGAGGACGAACACGAACATCACATGAGGATTGTTTTGGGTACATTACGGGATCACGACCTCTATGAAAAGTTGTCAAAGTGAACTTTATGGATTAGGGAGGTGAGATTTTTGGGTAATGTGATCTTAGATCATAGAGATTCATTGGACCCTGAGAAAATTAGTGCGATCATGTTGTGGGAGCAACCGAAGAATGTGTTCGAGATCTGGAGTTTTCTTGGTTTGGCTGGTTTTTTTTTTTTTTTTTTTGACAAAATAAGGCGTATCCATTAATGATGTAGATCAGCAGAAATACAGTAGCGTAACCACGATGGAAAATGATTGAACCAAAGCAAATCCTCGTAAGGAGGACCAATGCCTGCCATCTTGTGAGCGGCTTCGTTCGCTTCCCTTCTAATAAATGAGAACTTGCAGGAGTTGAAGCCTTGTCTCCGCGCGTGAATACACCGGATAATGGGGCCGAAAGGTTGAAATCTGCCGTCATTGAGATTGATAGCATTGATTACAGTAAGGCAGTCGGATTCGATGTGAATGGACTCCCAACCGCGATCTTTCGCGAAGTTTAACCCAGCAAGGATGGCGGCGGCCTCCGCTACTGAGGGCTCCCAAAGAGCATGACGTGCTTCGTATTTGGCCGCAATAAGATTTCCCAGGTTGTCACGGGCCAGTAGACCAAGTCCAACTGGGCCATCCTTAGGGAGAGAGGCATCCACATTGATCTTAAGAATCCCTTCCGGTGGGGGGCACCAATGTTGGGGGAGAGGAGAGGGGGTGACAAGTCTTTGTTGCTCAGGATGGTTCTGCCAAACCGCAATCCATGACAATGCCCGGTCAATCCAGAATCTGGGGGGCCTCCGGAAATGATTGAAAATGGCCTCGTTCCGCCTGTTCCAGATAGTCCAAGTCATAATGCACAGGGCGCCTGCTTTAGCTGGCGAAAAGGAGGAGCACCATCGCATCAGAAGAGATGAAAGATCCGAGGCGGTGTCCAGGAACAGCTCTATGGTTGATCCCCAGCCATTCCAAACCTCCTGAGCCCCGGGACATAGAAAAAGAGCATGGAGAGGGGATTCAGTCTCAGAAGGGCAGAAAGGACATGAGTTGTCGTTTGAAAAGTGTCTGTAGGCAAGGAGGCTCATAGTTGGAAGGATACCGGTGCACACCTGCCACCAGAAAAAGCGAACTTTAGGGGGAACGTTAAGCTTCCAAATTGTTGTCCAGGGCCTCGCATCCCCTTCTGTAATTTGGGCAGTCAGAGCTTGCCGGTAACCAGCTTTCACCGTATACTCTCCTGAGCTATCGTTAATCCAGTAGAGATGATCTTGCCCCGCGTCTGGCATACAGGGGATACTCAGAATAATTCTTCTATCCCTCTCATTAAACCATGAGAAGAGTTTTTCCAAACACCAACCCGCCCCTTGATCATCAAAAAGACAACAAACTGTGGCATGTTCGGATCCTGGAAAAAAAGGGGATGACGCCGTCATGCCTGTCTGATCAACAAGCCAGGGATCAGTCCACAACTTGACCGTTAAACCATTCCCAATCCTCCAGCCAAGTCCTTTCCTCAACAGATTACGACCACCCCAAATACTTCTCCAGAGGAAACTGGGTCGATAGCCAAGATGGGAATCCAAGAAATCCTTATGTGGGAAGTATTTAGCCCGGAGAACTCATGCGCATAGGGATGATGGGTTACAAATCAAACGCCAGCCTTGTTTGGCCAGTAAAGCATCATTAAAAAGAGAAAGGTCCCGGAATCCCATTCCGCCTTCCGATTTTGGTTGACAGAGAGCAGACCAGGCGATCCAATGGACTTTATTTTTTCCGTCCTTTCGACCCCACCAGAAGTTAGATGTGCTGGATTGAATCTTTGAAAGCACCACATCAGGAAGTTTAAAGATAGACATCAAATAGCTAGGGACGGATTGAAGTGCCGCCTTGATGAGGATTTCCTTCCCGGCCTTGGAGATTTTTTTAGGGGTCCAACCTTGTATTTTTCTTTCAACTCGATCCACAATAGCTGAACAGATTTCTTTCTTTGACCGTCCAACCACCGTCGGGAGCCCAAGATACTTCTGGTGCTTATCTACCCCAGGAATCCGTGCTAAAGAGCAGAGATCTTCTCTTTTCGGCTGGGGGACTCCAGAGCTGAAAGAAATTTCCGATTTACTCTGGTTGATCATTTGTCCTGAAGCCCGTTCATACTGTTGTATTGCCTGGCAGATTGCAGTACACTCATTAGGGGTAGCACGAGAAAAAAGAAGGCAATCATCAGCGAAGAATAGGTGGGTAATCGGAGGGCCCTTGCGGCACGCTTTCGCCCCATGAATTATAGAACGCGAAGCTGCCCTGGAAAGGAGGTTAGAAAACACGTCAGCCACCAAAATAAAAAGGAAGGGTGAAAGAGGGTCTCCCTGACGAAGCCCACGGGATGGGGAAAAGCCTCGGGTTAGCACCCCGTTGACGTTGATACAGAAGGAAACTGACGAGACGCATTGCATGATCATGTCAATCCATTTGGTGCAAAAACCCATCTTGAGCATCACAAATTCGAGGAAGTTCCATTCCACTCTATCATAGGCCTTAGCCATGTCCAATTTCCAAGCCATGATCCCTCTCTTTGCTCGTGTTCGAGTTTTCATGGAGTGGAAAATTTCATGAGCAATAATGGCATTATCAGTGATTAACCTTTTTGCCACAAAAGCGCTTTGGTTTTCTGAAATGACGTCAGGTAGCCAAGGACGCAACCGATTCGCCAGGATCTTTGAAAAGATCTTATACGACACATTGCACAGACTGATAGGTCGAAAGTCCGAAACCCCTTGCGGATTTTTCATCTTGGGAATGAGGGTAAGTATAGTTTCATTAATAGAAGACAGATCCGTTTTCCCTGCCCAAATATCCCGCATCAGATTGCATATGTCTGGACCAATGATGTGCCAGTAATTCTTGAAAAAGAGGGCATGGAATCCGTCTGGTCCCGGGGCCTTCGTAGAGTGGATTTTCTTTAAGGCCTTAAGAGTCTCATCATTCGTCACATCTTTAGAAAGCTGTCTATTCATATCGTCAGAAATCACGGGTTTGATGCAGTCCTCAACCTCAGGAGAAATAATAGAATGGCCTGCAGAGAAGAGCTTCTGAAAATAGCTCAGGAATGCTTCTTGGATTCCCCCTGTGTCAGACACTTTACTACCGTCTGAATTGAGAATGCCAGAAATAAAGTTTTTTCGGCGTCTTGCTGAGGCCTTCTGGTGGAAATAACGTGTATTAGCATCCCCTTCTGCTATATTAATATCGCGCGCACGCATAGCCGAAAAACCTTCCTTATTGCGCAGGGCAACGTCCAGCTCTCGTTGGGTTTCGCTAATTTTGGAGAGAGTGCTGCTATACGGGGGTTTGCTAAGAAGATATCCAATCTTCCTTTCAAGAAACTTGCATTGCCGGTCCGGGTGACGGAATTTAGAGTTGCTCCATGTCGTCAGATCCGACGCCACGCGGAGAAGGTTGGTTCTCAGATCATCTTGCCCATTCTTCCAGCCGGAACGGATAACGGCCTCGCACTCGGGATCTTTTGACCAGAAGCTTTCGAATCTGAATGGTTTCCTGGAACTAGTAACGTGCTCATTATGGGTGCAATTAATGACAATTGGGCAGTGGTCCGAGCAATTGAACGTGAGATGTCTGATATGATACATTTTGAAGAGGTTCATCCAATCCATTGAGCCAAAGAATCTGTCCAGACGTTCAGCGATTCGATTTCCATCTGAACTGCCTCGGAACCATGTGAAAGGATTACCCGTGAAACCCAGGTCCATCAGCTCTGCCTTAAGGATAGCTTCATTAAAAGCAGACATAGACGTGGAGGAGCGCACAGCTCCACCTTTTTTCTCCTTCTGGAAAAGGATCTCATTAAATTCCCCTCCAAACAGAATGGGGCTTGGCAGATCACGACGGAGTTTGCACAGAAGATCCCAAGATTTCCACTTATCAGACTGGGAGGGCCAGCCATAGAATCCCACAAAAGTCCAGGGGGGATTTTGGGAATCACAAATGGATGCAGCCACGTGGCGCTGGGAAAAAGTAAGGAGTCTAACAACGACATTATCCTTCCAGAGAAGACATAACCCCCCTGAATGTCCCTGGCGGGGAACCGGGAAACAACCCTGGAAACCGCATTTTAGAGCAAGATTTGTGATGTCCTTGTTTTACAATATTGTTTCGGACAGGAAAACCATATCGGGGCAACTTTGAGCGCAATGGCGCTGGAACATACGAACCGTTCGTGGGTTGCCAAGCCCACGACAGTTCCAGCATAAAGCAATCATTGCTCTAGGCGGGGTCGGGTCTGACCCGCCTCCGCCTTTGTCTCGTGTGGGGTTAATGACGTGTCTGATGATTTCCTCCTTTTGGGAGGATTGGTGTGCGTACCACTAGACTCACTTTGCCGTTTCAGATCTCCTGGTTTGGGATTCCCTGGGCGTTCGCCTTTACCACCGCCGCCTGCCCTTCTCCAGGTTCTACGAGTAACATGTCCTGAAGGTGAGGCTTCAGTCATCCCAGAATCAGCTTGCAGAAGGGCATCGGTTGGAAGCCGATTTGGACTCTGCTCAGTTTCAGGCGGATCCAAGGAAACATGTTGCTTGCTCGGAAATTTCTCTGGAGGTTCTTTTGGTTTAGGTAGCGGCTCCGTTGCAGTAATGAACGTTAAATTCGGTGCAGTTAAAGCGAAGTCGGATTTTGAGATACCCTGAATCAGATGACTGTCTTGCTGATCCCCATCATTACATCTGACGATAATCTCTTGGGAAGCGTTTCCCTTTCCCCTGAGCTCAGCTAGGGATTCTTTAGGGAAGACAGGGGGTTCCATCCTTATAATAGGAGGTTGTCCAGATTCCGGTCGCCTTAGATGGGCTGCATTGAGACGGTCTCGATCTATTTGTCTCTCCGCCTCAGGGATATATGCCTCTCTGTGTGCTTTGGCCCGGAGCCACGGACCGTATTGTAGGGTAATATTTTCGGCGGAATTATCTGGATTTGCCCCACACACTTTCTCAGTGTGGCCGATACGTCCACAAAGGAAGCAGAAGATTGGTAGTTTTTCGAATTCGAACGAGATCCAGGTGTTGAAATCAGCAATTTTCAGGAACATGCCTCGCATTAAGGGTTCGGAAACATCGATCTCAGCCTTTATTCGAACCCAGGGGCCCCATTGTATTGGGTCCGAGCAATCCCATTCTAGGAAGTGACCGATCCGGTCTCCAATTTCTTTCATCACATGTGTTGATCTCCCATGGAACGGTATTCCTTTAATTCTTACCCAGAACGGGGATTGGGTAAGTGTACAATTCTGAATCTCGTCTCCCCCTTTAAATTCCTCCATCAGGATGAGATGATTGTCAAAGGACCAAGGTCGTCCACTGAGGACTTTATCTTTGTCTTTATCACTGAAGAACTCAAAAACAAGGAGTTTGTTCTCAATTTCCCGGATGGCTACTCCAGCTTCCAATTTCCACAGATTTTGAAGGGTGGTTCTGAGGGCCTTTAGATTAAATGGTGCCTCGGTCGCCAGTCTTCCAACAACCAATAAAGCCATACGTTTTGTCAAAGTGTTGTCTTCAATTCTACGGGTTGTAAGTGGCTCTTTTTCTTTGTCTGTCAAAGTGAGGTTCTTCCATTGGTTCAGCAGATCCGTCTCCATGTTGAGAGCCACGAAATCTCCAAGGGAGGGATTGGCCAAACAGAGGTCCCCTATCCAAGGGGTATCAAGCCCGAAGGGGTTCCCCGACCCAGGGACTCTGTCCCAATCCGACACCGCGCAGGCAAATTCAACACAACCGAAGTTCGCGACCAGGAAAATCACGATTTTTCCAAACCTTCAGGAATCTACGGATAGCATCACGGACCGGGTTTGAATGATACTTCACACAGGTCGGGCCCAACCCAATGCTTTCTCTGTTCAGACACAGCCCGATATAATTCCTCCAATCAGGTGCCACTGTTTCTGTCCGTGCCACTGTTTTCTGTCCGTGCCCCTATTTCTCCGTGCCACTGTTTCTGTCTGTGCCAGCCCTACACGACCCGAGCCATCAAGCTGGGGACGACCACAAGCTGCTCCAAGACCTGCGCGGCCAAAACAAAGCGCCAAGCTGGGGAAGACCACAAGCCGGGCCGAGCCGAGACCTGAGCCGCGCCGTCAAACTGTGAATAACCACAAGCCGCGCCAATACCTGCGCGGCCAAATAAAAATCGCTGGGGAGGACCACAAGCCGCGCAACGACCTGCGCGACCAAAAGCAGCGCGCTGGGAAACAATCACGATCCTCAACCAGACTTGCGCGGAAAATCCTTCGCGCTGGCGAACCACAATCAGGACTCGCGCAAGTTCCTCGCGCTTCGAGAACCGGGCAAGCTGCGTGGCGCTCCAACTTGCGCGCCGGAGGACTCTTCTTCACGTCCACGCCCGCCGCGCCCCGGGGAACCACCGCACCTTCGAAGATCGGGGAACTCGTCTCGGATGGTGCTTCACGAATCACCGCGAAGCAGAGGGAACTTCGTAGCCTAGGATTTGCCAAAGCGCCCAAAGGTCACCGCCAACCTTCCCTTACCCAGATCTGGCACAGGCCTAGGGACAGGGGACGGGAAAAACTTCGGGGCAGCGTTGAGGACCAGGATCAGCGACAGAAGATGAGTTCGAGGGAATGAAGCCCGAAATCCAGCGGATCGCCGGTACCAGAGTCCGGTAGCTGGCAAGGAAAAACGGAGGAAGGAGGCACGGTGAACGGCAAGGATTGGGACAACCCGAGCCGCTGTCGCTGAAGCCGAAGACGACGAGGGAGAAGAACCAGAAACTGAACCGGCGAAGACGGAGCCGCCGAATCCGAACGGACGAGAAAACTCAAAACCCTAGGAATCCCTAGGAGGAAAACTCTCAAGCGGGAGAGACTTCTCCTGGATAGTTGGCTGGTTATTACATGCGATTTGTTTGCGATTTATCTCGGCTTGCTTCACTGATGACTGCCCTCACTCGGAAAGGGGTGAATTTTGTATGGGGTCCAGAATTCCAAGTGACATTCGAGGAGCTGAAGATGTGGTTGACTACCGCCCCCGTGCTGATTTTTCTAGAGGCTGGAAAGGGATATGTGGTCTATTGTGATGCTTCAGTTATGGGACTTGGGTGCGTGCTTATGCAGGATTATCACGTGGTCGCGTATGGCTCTCGCCAACTTCAACCACATGAAAATAACTACCTGACCCATGACTTGGAGTTGGCAGTGGTGATTCATGCTTTGAGGACATGGCATCACTACCTCTTTGGGGAGAAGTTTGTGGTCTACTCTTATCACAAAATCTTGGCTTATATCTTCTCGCAGAAGGACATCAACTTGAGGCAGCATCTCTGGATCGAGTACTTGCCGGGGTTTGACTTTGACATTGTTTATACCCTAGTAATGGGTAATGTAGTGGCCGACGTCTTGAGCAGAAGGGTTCCGGTGAAGGCTTTGAGGAAGTCCAATGATGAGTGGACATTGATGGGGCTCTTTTCTAAGATACATGTGGAGACTAGGGAACACAGTGGACAGGCATTCTTGGCGAGCGTCTAGTTGAATCCTTCTCTGTTGGAGTTGATTCAGTGGTAATAGCCCAGTGATGAGCTTTGTCAGTGGTCGAAGTAGTTTCTTCATGGTGGGGAGACATCCCCTAATTGGTCGTTGTCTCCTGAGGGCATCTTGTGCTTCAAGGGACGTTCAGTAGTGTCGTTATCTCTGTAGAAGGTGGTGAGGCAGGATATCCACCAGTCTTAATGGTTTGTCCATCCGGGTGCCACTAAGATGTATTATGATGTCTGTCAGCAGTTTTGGTGGCCTGGTATGAGATGTGACATAGAGGACTTTGTTTCGAGATGCTACACATGTCAGCAGGTGAAAGAAAAGCATGAAAGGCCTTCTAGTTTTCTCTAACCACTACCCATTCCTACCTATAAGTGGGACGAGGTCACCATGGACTTCATTATTGGCTTACCTCATACAGCTTGGGGTAATAATTCCATTTGGGTGGTGATTGATCGTCTGACCAAATCAACCCACTTCATTCCGATAAAAGATATAACTAAAGTGGACGAGTTGGGCCATTTGTATCTTCAGTAAGTGGTGAGACTCCATGGTGTACCATCAGTTTTTGTCTCAAATAGAGACCCCCTCTTCACTTCTCGATTTTGGGAAGGCCTTCAGAAGGCCTTGAGGTCTCATATTAATATGAGCAGGGTATACCACCCTCAAACGGATGGTCAGACAGAGCAGGCAAATCATATTTTGGAGGACATGCTTCATGTATGTGTCTTGGACTTTAGAGGTTCTTGGGATATCCATTTGGGATTGGTTGTTTTTTCTTATAATAATAGTTACCAATCCTCGATTTGAATGGCCCCTTTTGAGGCGCTGTATGGTCAGCGATGTCGGTCCCCCTATGTTGGGATAAGGTAGAAGAGACTTCACTGTTGGGGCCGAGCCTTGTGCAGGAGACTTCTGAGAAGGTCAAGTTGATTAGGCAGCTCTTATTGATAGATCAGAGTCGTCATAAATCTTCTGATGACCGAAGGTGTCGAGACCTAGAGTTTTCTATGGGTGACCAGGTATTCTTGAAAGTGGCCCCTCGTCTGGGCCATCATCGATTGGGGAAGCAAGGTAAGCTAATGTCACGGTATTTCAGGCCCTTTGAGGTCACCGAGCGTATTGGCAAGGTGACATACAGTTTGGACTTACCTTCTCAGTTGACGTCCATCCATGATGTCTTCCACGTCTCTCAGTTGAAGAAATACAACCTGGATCAGTTCCATGTGTTGATTTGGGAAGAACTGGAGATAGAGCCTAACTTGTCTGTTGTTGAGAGGTTGGTGAAAATAGTGGAGTCCCAAGAGAATATACATAGAGGGATGTCTATTAAATTAGTCTGGATTCTATGGAAGCATGGGAATGATACACATGAGACATGGGAGTGAAAGTCATGGGTCGAGGAAGAGTACCCATTCTTGTTTTCCAACCAAGCTTCATGTTGAATTTTCGAGGCAGAAAGTCCTTCATGGTGGGGATAATTGTCACATAAATGACATATTTTAAAGGAATTTTTTTTATTTAATTTAAATCATTTCTTTGTTTTGGGGGGTTTCCCTAGGTTTTATGGAGGAATAGATGAGTTTTCATGAATTGGGCCAAACTGTGATCCCAATTCAAGATTGAAAAATAAATTTTGTTTCTATTTTAACTTTTTCATTGTTAAAAATTTTTCATCCATTAAAATTCTTACATAGCCTCCCCTAACCTATTAACACCACCATGTTAATTTGGAGCCTTTATGAATCCATAACCAAGGTTTATTTGGGTTTTTATCTAAGGGGTTGGGCCTGCCCGAAATCTCAATTCCTGTTTTAAAAATGAATTTTTTTTATGTTATAACTCATTCAATGTTTGGTATTTTTCAGTGATTCTAAGTTTTAGCTAAGACCATTGAACCCAGACACGCGTCTGAACTCTCTCCCCCCTCTTTGGAGCTCTGGTTAATCACTATTTTGTGCCAAAATTCATAGGATTCCTCAAATCGTCCAGATTTGAAGAGGTAAAATATTTCTTTCATAACTCTCTCAATTCTCAATATTTTTCCTCAATTCCAGTTCATAAATTACCTAATATATCGTTTTAGAACAAAACCTTAATTTTGGATGTTTTAAATTTCAGATACTAGTGTTTTGGAGTTATTACTTCAAGACACATCAAGTAATTAAGTCCTTTTCTTTCCTCTTTCAAATTACTTAGGGTTTCATTCATTGTTCTTAGGGTTTATTCGCTTATCATTGAGTTTACTAATGTCCATAAACTAGTTTTTCAAAACTATTGTTTAAATTTGGGCTTTCTTGGCCAATTATTGTGGTTTTAGGTTTGTTCTAGGTCTCTCTTGGTGCGGTGGGGGTGCGATTTGATTTTCGCACGGAGATTCAAGGGTTTTTGTTACTTTGGTAGGTGATTCCACTGTGCATGAAATATTTTTGAATTATCTTTCTATGTTGATGTTATTTTAATGTTTATTTCATTTTAATGTTTCTGTAAAAAATTTGTTTTAGTTTTATTTATAATGCAAAAGAATTTTAAGTTCGAATTTTTGTTGAAATTGGGGGGTTTTCATACAAATCTTTTATTGGTTCATTTTGGTATGACCTATAATAACTTAGTTAATTTTATTGAACTGTATGAGGACTGAAAATAATTTTTTTAATGTTTATTCTTTTTTTTGTTGCTGCAAAAGTTTGTTTAAATGGTGTTTGTGAAGAAAATGGGCTTTAAGTGCCTTGTTTGTGTGAAAATGGTTGTTTTTAAAAGATATAACTTCTTGGTTCACATTGGGATTCCCCATAACATAATTGTTGGTTTCATTAAAGAGTATGGAACTGAAATTTTGTTTTTATTACTTACAAGTGTTCACATAGTGTGGAAAGTGGATATATTAAAAAGCTTTGGGTGCAAAACAATGTGATATTTTGAGAGGTTGTTTTATTGAAAATCAAAATATTTTATTGTGTGTTTTAAATGGTATAAAATGTGTGTAGCTACTATAATATTTGTTTGTGACCAGTAGTGATATTTTATATGAAAAAGTATGTGTTTTGTTTACTTAAATTGTTTGAGCACAAAAGGGGAATCCCGGGTACTTAGGTGGGCGGATATGTACCAGTACGGCTAGTGGACAGGATGGGTTGTGTCCCTGTTTCACTGAGAAAATGGATAATGACAAATTTAACTAAACTATGTTGGATGATATTTGGGGACCACTAGGTTATGGGTATGTTCCATAATAGTGGCTCATTCATAGGAAAGGATTGTGACTTGGATACTTTACACCGAGGTACAAGGTACATAGGGCCCGAGACTATCTAGTTGCCTAGGGGTGTTCCCAGTTTTGGGGCTCATTGGATTTGTGGTATTTACCCTTGTATTGGGGTGTTTTTGGAAGTACTTTAAAGTATCTCATATTTATATTTACATGTTTTATCATTCTGAAAATTTTAGCTTGAAAACTGTTTTCAATTGGAAGTTTCATTTCTTAGATTTTATCACTGCTTTTCTTTGCGTATTAAAACTGCTTGCTTTTTCACATTGTATTTCATTCTATTTGGAATAATTGGGTGGTATCCTATTGGTCTTAGTATCACACCCTACTTACACCCCTTGGGTGTAAGTAGACTTGGTTATGTTTGACTCAAGTAAAGGAAAGGCTAAGGGTGATGGTGGTTCAGGGTGTTAGTCCCCATCCTTGGGATGGAGTTGTAGAGACGGATTGGGGGTGATGACCCCTTGTCATGTGGAGTCCATAGGGATGTTTTGTTGCTATTTCATTGTGTCTTTGGACATTTTTTACTTCATTTAAACTTATCTATTCTGTTCTGTATTTTTGTATAAACCATGCTGGTATGAATTTTTCAGATTTATTTTATCAAATATTTTTGATGTTTTATATTTACATATTAGGGTATATCATTCCCAAACAAATAAAAATGATACCCAGGCACTTGTGACAGCCCGTGGGGATAGGGAATTCCCTTCGGTCCTTGCCATGGGCCGGATTTTGTGTCATTAATGGTGGTGACCAGATTTGATTCGTGACAATGTGTAAATAAACACTATTGCCTTCCATTACTTCTTAATGAATTGATGAAGTCTCTTATGCATTCCCATATAAAATCATATAAATGGGATATATTGAGAAAAATGATGGTATGATTATAAAATTTTGGGTCTTTACTTTTTTTCTGGATCATTAGGTACACACTAAAATATTTTTTAGTGAACATTATATTTTGATGGTGTGTGATTCGAAAGAACAGCTAGATAATCATTCAAAAGACATGAGAGTAAAGGTATTCACTCATTTTCCACCATAACCAAATGGATATCTACATATTGGTCAAACCATGGTAAGTTTTTCATGTTGTGATGGGAGTCTGTTTAATCCATATGCTCTATTGTTTATTGATGTTGCATTTTCAAATTGATGAGGAAATATTTTCTAGTTTTGGTCTTGAAAAAGACCGAGATGGATATTATTACCTAAGGTTGTAGTTTTAAGCTTATTAAATTTTCCCTAAAACCTTTTCATATTTGTTTTTCATGCTTTTTTTCTTTTTAATAATATGATGATAGACAACTTGAAGTTGAATAGAAAAGATTATATTGATCATATTGAAGAAATTGTTCAGTATATGGGTTACTCCATCATTCAAGTTAAATTCACATGATAAATATGTATAGATATGGGATATTGATGAGAATTATCCTTTCATACCACCTTCAAGTGGGTAAGGTGTTGTTGATGTTGCTTCCAGAGTTGAAATTGCTTTGGCAATGTTGGATTCAAAATTATAGGGGTGTGTGATCCTCATAGTCGGTAATGGGGATCCCCTCCATATCTAGAATTCCATGGTTAACCATGCACTTCACCTCTCTAGTTCCTCCATTGATGATGACATCAAGGGTTAAAGCTTCCAGGGTCTATTTCATTCCTTCCCAACATAATAACTTAGTGTTTCTCACTAGAGAGCTTTGGCCACTGATCCAACTAGAAGCATTTATCTGTGAGAGATGAGCTATAACTACCCGTTTGATCTAGTTAGTGCCTATTATTTCTCAAAATCATCCCTCCCATTGTATTTATTACAATTAATGTGGTTTAATAAAATATATATAAAAAGAGATAATAAAAATTCATAGGAAAGTATTGATGTGAACTTTTTTTCTTTGGTAGGTAACATACAAAAGTGATTAGTTTCCTGATCTTTACGATCTGACCGTGTAGTTGAATAGATCATGTCATTATTATGTTGATTGGAAAGGTATATTCTTTTTTTGAACAAAAATAGTTAGAAAAACAACTTTTTCAATAAGATTCTATTTGATATCACTTATTGGAAATTGTTTATTGTACTTGGGTTAAGAAGTTCAAAAAAATGTTATCTGGTTCTAAAAACACAGACAAAAATTCTCAAGTATTATTAATAATAAAACATTTAGGGAGAATCACATATCTTAAGTGGTAAGTTCAAAAGTATTTTAAGCAATCTATAAACATTGTCCTGAATCATTTGTAATTTACTTCATTCAATAAAGTTAGTAATTAAATTCATTTAGTTTTGATACTTATTTATTTATTGTATTTATATTATAAATTATATAGGTGACTTTCATATTTATTTTAAATGATATTATTATATTTCTACCCTATAAATTATTTATACTGCTATTAGGTTCATTATTTCCCATCATATAGATGCACTAACTCGTATGTTTCCTTAGTTAAAAAAATTTGTTGTCACTATTTAAAAATACAATTTAAAAGGTAATACATATTTCATTTATTGGAAATAAAAATTGCTATTAATTTTCACCCAATTGATTTCATTAATTGTGAAATTGGATATTTTCTAATTATTTAATCATGTATATTTTTAATAATACATACTGACTTGCAATGAATTTATAGAGTCTTAACCCTATTTTCTTTATTAATGGTGAAACATTTATTTTTTATTAATTTTAATTTTGGGAATTATTTTGTTCATCTAATATGTAGGTGTTTGTGGTTATGTTTTAGAGGATCTATAGGATAGAGTAGACAACAAGAAATTTGTGCAGATAAGAGTGTGAATACAAGGGATGATAATGTTGTTGGGTGAAAATCCAAATTCCCCATGTTTTTGTGAGTAGTGAACAACATATAATCTTGGATAAGTGAACCCTACTATTGTGGTCACGACAATATCATGAATTAAAAGTGTTGATCACACCATTAGAGTGAACCATGATAATGACTGCTTATGTGTCAGAGATTCATATTGTGGTTGATGTTTGATGATGTTCCATGTAAAGTCTTTTGAAGTTTGAACATGTTTAACATGTTTTTAACATGTTTTTGTGTTGCTTTGTGACCTTTCTTGGAGTTTTATAATGTTTTTTAATTATGTTTAAACATTTTCTCCCATTATATCCATTAGTTATTTCAGTTTAAAATAATTAAATTTAATAAATTAATAAATATAAAAAATATGAATTATTTATGATAAATGAATAAATATAGTATGAAATTTTACTAGTTATAAAAAATTATAATTTTTATTCAAATTTAATCTATAAATAAATATTATATGATGGTAATGTTATTACTAACAGAAATATTTGTCATAAGAATCTACTGTTAAACACTTTAACCAACATATATATTATCTGTTATTATTATTATAATTATAATAGACATTTTTTATCTATCGCAAAAACATTTAGCGACAGATTTTTTACTTACAATTTAGTGACAAGGAAATATGTGTTGGCAAAACGTTTTACCAAGATAAAATTTACTTTTACCACCAGATATTTCCTTGTTGGAAAAAGATAAATATTTTGTAGTGTTATTTTTAATGGTCACTTGGTTTAGGATAAAAATATCTATATACATCCTCAAGCTCTCATCCACGTTCTTGGTTGAAAATTCTAGGGTTGCCCAGGGTGACACACTAGGTCTGACAAAGCTCTTCCTCTTCAAGTCCTCCAACTACACCTTTATCTCATGAAGCTTTGTGGGATACATATGATATAATTAAATTTATATAAAGTTAGTATCTAATTGTAAGTATATATAGATGTCTATATATTATGGGAAGATAAGCCTGAAACATCCTCAAGAAAGATATCCTCGTACTCTGTCACCACTGTAGGAAGATTAAATCCCATAACATCCACTACTCCAAAGTTAATTCTATAAAAATGGTGAGTAATTGGTTTTATCCTTCTATGTATGTTCTTATCCTTCTCTACCTAGGTTTCCATCTGACCCATGATGTAAAACCTTGTTCTGTATCCCTGTACACAGTGAACCCTATAACTGATATAATCAATCTGAGCATCAACTATGGATCTCCATCCTACACAAAAGATAAAATATTAAGGCCTTAGCACTGCTAAAAAGAGATCCATGAGAAATATATCTCTTCCAAGAGTTAGATCACACTATTGGAAGTAGTGTGTGATCATAGAATTCCCTCTAGTTGGGGTATCCAAGGACAAGGTTCAAGAAAATGGATCCACTAGAAACTATATGTCTCGAAAAAGATAAGTGGAAATAAAATATTAGATTATGACCATGTCTATCAGTACTAAAATAAAATTATAGAAAACATATATCATTCTTAAAATAACTCTTGGAGAATCAGGTTTATATGCCCTCACGGCCTACAGTTATCCTCATCCCTATCCACCAGCTCCCTAAGTCTGGTACGGACCACCCGAGGGAGGTGGTGTAAAGAAGTCAAAATGTCTACCACCTCTAGCAACTCTCTTTGATCCTCATCCACATCTACCATCATGAAGACCTCCATTATAGATACCCTCAATTTTCAAAACAGAAACATTATGTAATATTTATGGAATACTTAATCATTATGCAAACATACACCCAAAGAGCATAGTTGGTATAGTTTCTTTGGAAACATGGAAACATAAACACTGGTACATAAGTGAGATACATTATCTCCTACTAGGTTCTTCATGATTTTCACCTTTATTACACACATCAAACATAATACATATCTTTATAACCTAGGAAAGGAAACACAAAAAGGGGTGAGCTCAAATGCTCAGTAAGGGTAAAAAAAGGGAGACATGTAAGATTAAACATGAGAATATGTGTATGAGAACATGATCATGAAAATAGAAGATCATATACTCTATATAAAAGATCATATACATGAAGCGTGGAATAAATCATGGTAGTGAATAAGAAACGAATCAAAAGAAGTAAAGGACATGAGACATGAAATCATAACATAGGAGTAAGACATGGAATTGTTGAAACACATAATAATATACTAATTTACATAGTAGTCAAGGAATCAATTCCAAGACCATCTTAGTGGACAAAGTCCTTTACTGAATAGGATGAACCCCCTTTCCAGCCCTGTATTACTGAATTGAGTAAACCCTCATTCCAATCCTATATTACTAATCTGAGTAAACCCTCATTCCAGCCATGTATTACTAAACAAATTAAACCCCCATTCCATCCCTATATGTCTCATGAGATATAAATCTTTACCCAATTCATTGGAGGGAGATATAGGTCTCACCCGTCTCATAATGAAATCATACAAACATGTTCCACAACATCATAAATAAACACATAATAACCCATAAAATGAGATGGGTATCATAATCATGTAAATATATCATAGCATTTGAAAAGAGACAGGCTTCATAATCATTTCATCATAATCAAGACCCGTGAAAAGAATCGGGTTTCAAAATCATATAACCCGTGAAACAGAAATGAGTTTCATAACATCATGCCATAAAAAATAATACATTTAGAAAAATAATATGAATGTAAATATTGAATAATTTACCCATAAAGTCATTAGTATCACTATGGATGTTATCTTATATGGGAAATAATTTTTAAATGTATTTAAAAAACATATCTTGATGAGAATATCCTTTCTTCTTTAGAAGATGATTTTTATAACCTAAAAGTTTTTGAAAAAAAAATTCTTTAAAAATATATTTGAAAACATATAAAGCATTGAAAACAATAAAACATTTTTAAAATCCTTTTTCCATTAAAATTGTCTTCAAGTATCTTTTGAAAATATATTTTAAAACAATTTTTAAAACATGGTTTTTTAATATAATGGATTTCCGATCGAAGAGAGAGACAATCCGATTTTACTAAAAAATATCTTAAGTACCAAAGAGTGGGAAAATGGTACTAAAAATGAGTATATAATTAATAAATATATTATATTTTAACACATGAATATTTTTTAAACATCCATTAAATGAAGCATAAATATAAGAAATATCCAAAAAATTGAGAAAGTTGTCTTAATAAACTCTTATAACTTAGTTACATGGTATAATACTCTATGTGTAAGAAACGAAAATTAAGAGAAGCTTAATATATCATTAAAATAATTAAATTAATGATATAACATGTAAAATTGAAGTATATGCACCTTGAATAACAGTTTTGGTGCATAATAAAATATGAGTCTCAAAGAAGGCAAATTGAGACAAAACTATTTTACAGATTTGGTAAATTTTGAAAGTTAAACCCCATGAAAGAAGGATCATAGAATGGAAATTTAAATACCCATAAATATATGTACAAGATTTTTATAATACAATCATTGGAATTGCATACACCACACAAAAGCAATTAGTGGTGAACATAGCTTGTATCTCATAGAAATTAAACGTGAGATAAAATCCCCTTAGGATGTGTCTTAACTCTCTCCATACTCATACGAGATTCCTATATAATAAATATAATATTATTATACATATTTTAAATAACAGTATTATTATATAATTTTCCATATATGGTTTTATTATAACCTTATATTACCCTCTTGTTAACAATCTTGTGTTAAGGTTTCACTTCGGGTAATATTCACTTTGTTCTTGGCATGTGTCTTAATTTGATATATTATTGATCCTTATACATAGATCATAACAAATGATATAAATATAATTTATATACAGTATAATTATATTATAATAATATATATAATAATTAATTGCATAATTTAATACACCATTCACGAATACGATAAGTTGTACGCATGCGTAAATGTTGTTTTCTGTTTTTATTATCGTTTTGAAAGAAAGTATGTAAATGACATATTTATATATATTTATGTATATATATAATTATTATATTATCATGAATATGACATATATATCATATAATTTCATTAAAACTATCCTTAATACATTTTATGTGGTTTTGAACGAATCACATCGCTTTGAGGGGGTGGTAGTCCATAGTTCCTTAAACGAGATTATCGTATTAACACCAAATGGAAGGTAAAAGGATGTGTGTTGTAAATATAATAAATAGTCTTAAATAAACAATAAATATAATATATTACATATATAAATATATTTTCCATCAAAATTTCCACCATGATTGATGGTAAAGGAGAAATGAACAATCAGTGTTTCATGATGTAGTAGTTCGTTGTACAGAGAAACAGTATGTTCAACATCCATTAAATGGAGGTGTGTTTAATTTTATTTCATACCAATTGTATAAAAATATAATATTATCTGTATGATACTATTTTTATCACCCAATAAGGGTATAAAAATAGTGTACGAGGTGGAGAAGGAAAATAAATGAAAGGAGATTGAGAGAAGATGTAACCTCTTAATCGGGTAACTCGTTTTGGTTTCTGCCTAAAGGCTTCCATGAGACAGTTTCTTCCCCAAGGGAGGATTCAATATCAAATGGAGGATTTTTGGGATGAAATTTGGGTTGGTCTTGGTCGAACCTAAGAGTATTAAGAGGTGTGATGAATGGGTAGAGGTGGTGGCCTTTTAGAGGGAAGGAAAAGGACTCACATAGAATTTTTAGAAACAAATTTGGTGTGAACATATTCTTATATAAAAAAAAGTATTACAAAAACAACCAAACTCAATAATGGAAGGTTTATGGATGAACTAGGGATATAAATTTGGTTTTTTATATGTTTATAGGTCTTTTGGTCCCTTATTTTTAAGGTTTAGTCCCTAATTAAGCTTAATTTTACCTTAACCACTTTGATTAATTTTAATTACTTTTACTAATCATTTTTGTCAAATATTAACAAGGTCATATTAGAATCTGAAAATTATACTAAATAAAATGTTTCAGGTTGTATTTTTGAAATTCCAATCACATAATGAAGAAAATTATGATTAGTGATAATCCCACAGATGGGATGAAATAATGGGGTTTTAAAGTATGAAAAAGTTCAAACATTCCTTAAGATTTTATTTTTAGTATAAAAGTTGAATTGATTTTAATTAATTAGAATATGTAATAATCATATAATGTTACCTTAAAACATATTTATAATATAATTTAACATTAATAATTAATTATTCAAAAGGCTATTTTTAACTAAAAAGCGGTATTTTTCACTATTCATCAAAAAATGAAGTTTCTCAGAAGAATCCCAAAAAAATCACCCTAAGCTAATTTCAACATTATAAATTAAAAAAATGAAGTTTATTTTATATAATTAAATTTATAAATGTTTCTGAAATTATTTTCATTATTAGAATAATTTTATTCAAGAAAATGGGGTTTTTAAACATAAAGATGGATTTTCCAAAAATCCTATGTTTTATTTATATAAAAAAATTATAAGCAATATTTGAATAATAATTATTAATATTAATATGACTAATTTTAACTACAAGTTTATAATAATCTTATTTAAATAATTAAAACACTAAAAATATATATTTCATAGAAACTCAGTGTTGCGTGTATCGTACGCCAACTCAGTGTTGCATGCATCATAGGCCAAATTAGTGTAGTGTATCATACACCATCTCACTATGGCATGTAACATAAGATAATTAAGTTTAGTGTGGAAAGAATATTTGACTTAGTGTATTGAGATATATAAATGAAAAGTTAAATTTATTTGAAAAAAATAGGCCCATAAAAACATGGGGTGTTACATTCTGTCCCAATTAAAATGAAATTTTCCCTCAAAATTCATCACTCGGGTAAAAAAAGAGATGATAATTTTGATTCATCATATAATCATGTTCCCATGTAGATTCCTATAACTATTGATTTCTCCATAAAATGTTGACCAAGATAGTGGCCTTGTTTCATAGAAATTTCTCTGATCAGTCCATAATTTCAATAGGTTCCTCCTCATAAGAAAGATCCTACTCCATCGGTATGACCTATGTGTTTTGTACATGTTAAGGGTCAGGTATGTACTTACTCATTATAGATACATAGAACACATCATTGAATTGAGATATATTTGGAGGAAGTTCCAATAAATAGTCTACTATCCGGATACGGTCAAGAATTTTGAAAGGGGCTAATATACATAGAGATTAGTTTCCCCTTCTTCTTGACTCTCATAAATTTCTTCCAGGGTGAAATTCGTAAAAACACATTTTCTACCAACTTTGAGCTGCCTTGATATGATATTGAATGGTCTTAACCTTCTCAACCATTTATTTAGAGATCACATACCCTAATATATTTCTTTCTCCAACCTCATCCCAGCATGTTGGAACTCTGCATTTCTTCCCATAGAGGGCTTCATAAGGTGCCATCTAAATGCTTGAGTGACAACTATTATTTTAATAAAACTCAATTAGAGGAAGGTGTTGATCCCAACCACCTTTTAAATCCAAATAACAAGATCTCAACATATCCTCTAGTGTTTGGATTTTTCTTTTAGATAGGACCTCTATTTGATGATGATAAGCAGTGCTAATACTCAATTTTGTATCAAGTTCTTTTTGAAGACTTTGCCAGAACTTTGAGGTAAACCTCGTATCCTGATCTAATACAATATATTGTTGTAATCCATGAAACCTTTCAACTTCCTTAATGTATATTCTTCCAATATGA
Source organism: Viscum album (assembly GCA_963277665.1). NCBI lineage: Eukaryota > Viridiplantae > Streptophyta > Magnoliopsida > Santalales > Viscaceae > Viscum > Viscum album. Next base: position 262,986 of record CAUJRU010000339.1, read on the forward strand.
TCAATATTGAAATATTACCTGATATAAATAATGTGTGTTGACTTATAAAGGTGATTGACTACAACCCATATATCATTAAACCCTTTAGTGGTTTTGGATAATCCAAAGAAAAAATACATAGTCATATTCTCCCATTTCTATTCTGGTATGGGTAATGTATTCAACATCCCTTTAGACTTTTTTCTTTAAGCCTTAACTTTCTGGAATACCAAACACCGAGATACAAACTCCATGATATATCTCTTCATGTCATCCCACCAGAAGTATTGTTTCACATCCTTATACATCTTTGTACTTCTAGGGTGAAAAGAGAATGAAGAAATATGAGCTTCCTCTAAAAAATCCTTCTTCAAATATGGTATCTAAGTAACACGTACATGGTTAATAAACCTTATCATTCCATCCTAATCAAGGTTAAACTCAATAACATTACTAACCTTTTTTACATCTCTTAATCTTCCTTCTGCACCTCCTTAATATTCACTTGGATAGAGGGTTGAAAAATAATTTGAGAAAGATAAAAAAAGTTACCTTCCATTATGATTTCAAGATCCATCCTTTGAAAATATATAAATATTGGATCATTTTTTATTCTCATCATGGATAAGCTAGCATGATCCTTCTGACTCAAATCATCGGCCACCTTGTTCGCTTTCTCGGGGTGGTAATGTATTGAGCAATCATAATCCTTTATTAACTCTAACCATCTTCTTTGGTGAATGTTAAACTCCTTATATGTGGATATTATTTTATAATTTTATGATTGGTATATATATCACACTTTTCCCAATAAAGGTAATGCCTCATTATCTTTAATGCAAATATTACCACCACTAACTCCAAATCATGAGTTGGGTAATGTTTTTCGAGAATCTTTAACTACCGTGAGGCATAGAATATATCCATGTTATTTTGAATAATAACACATCTGAATACCTTATTAGATGAATTTATATATATTAAAAACCATTCTCCACTATAGGGGAATGTAATCACAGGTTCACTAACCAACCTTCTCTTTAGTTCCTTGAAATTTTCTTCACATTTGTCTTTCTAGATGAACTTCACACCCTTCTAAGTTAACTTGGTCAGAGGATTAGATAGTCATGATAAATTCTCTACAAACCATTGATCATATCCATATAAACTAAGAAATATATGGACCCCAGTTACTATGGTTGATCTATGCCAGCTTTCAATAGCCTCTATGTTTGATGGATCTACTGTTATACCATTTCGTGAGATTATGTGACCCAAAAAAGAAACCATTTGTAGCAAAAATTCACATTTTGTAAATTTTTCATATAACCTATCCTTCCTTAGGGTCATAATTACAATTATTAACTAATCTTCATGCTCTTCCTTTATCTTTGAATAAATTAGAATATCACCTATAAAGGCTACCACATACTAGTCGAGGTAATCTTTAAAGACCCTATTCATTTAATCTGTGATGATTTTAGGGGAATTAGTGAGACCAAAAGGCATCACTATATATTCATAGTGACCATACCTTGTACAAAATTTCAACCTAGTTATATCCTCCTTATTGAACATCAATTGATGATATCCAAAATGAATTTCAATCTTGGAAAAGTATTGATCTCCATGAAGTTGATCAAAAAAGTCATAAATATGAAGAAGAGGGTATTTTATTTTTATTGTGCTCTTTTTCAACTCCCAATAATCAATGTAGAGTTTCATTGATCCATATTAATTCCTCATCAATAGAACTAGTTCACCCCAAGGTGACACACTTGTCCGAATTAATACTTTATCATGGATTTCTTAGAGGTTCTTTCTTAATTCTTATAACTCAATTGGGGACATTCTATAAAGAGTCTTTTAAATTTGTGTTGAACTAGGTATAAGTTCTTTTTAGAACTCGACTCACGTTTTGGTGGAAGAATCTATAAAAATCTTTTGGAAAGGCATCGACAAACTCTAGAACAATAGGCATATCTTCGATGTCAATATTTTCACTAACCATTTGAAATAAAAAACCCTTTAGAATGGGGATTAAGAACCATACACTAGATTAAATATCCATAGGGAGTTCATACTTGTCGACGCATTGATGGATGATCATTGGAGGTTTTGAAATATCGAATATAACTTCCCTTCCTTGAAAATTGATATTGTATTTATGTGGAGAATGAAAATACATGCCTAATATGATATCTAATTAGACCAAATGAATAATGATAATATTTTAAGGAAGCATATTACCACAAACCTCAATAGAATTGAGATGAAATCATCATATCATTATGGGTTTGCACTGCTAATTCCATATCTAATTATTGTGGAGGAATATTAACACCCTTAGAAAAAATTTTAGATATGAAAGAGTGGTTAGATCCAGAATGAAATATGACATTAGTAGTTCTCAAGTGTATGGTAAGTGTACCGTTCATCGTGTCATTAATGCACCCCTCATCAAATATATAAATTTCATGAGATTTACCCTTATCCCTTAGCTTAATAGGTTGAAGATGTCAATCATCATCACTAACCCTTAGGTTTGGGTAGTAGTTTCCAAAATTCCCATTCTCCACACACTTTTAGCACTAAATAGTTGGAGGTGCATTCTATGCTTATTTTTCTCTATTATCATTTTCAGAAAACAATTTCCCACCGCCTTGATAATAAATTTCCAATGGACTCCCATTACGCACATAAAACATTTATTAGACCCCCTAAGGTAATTTCTTCGATGATTCTTCACACCATTAGAGCATAAAGTAAAGTTCATCTTCTGTTATCCATGGTTCTTAGAGTTTCCTTTGAACTCCATATTCCACTTATTATTGAATCCATGAGATTGATATGTGACTCTGACCTCCATTTCGACCTTGATTTCACAGCGAACAATATCTTCATAGCTATTATAGTCTATTATTTCCAACATTCTTATTATAATTGTATTTAAACCATCAAAGAACTTATCAACTTTACATTTGGGTTGGATGATAATTCTTGAAGTGTACCTTGAAAGTCTCCTGAAATTACCCTTATAGGTACCAACAGACTCATCATCCCTTTGCTTCAACTCAAGGAACACTTTCTACATATTGGTATGAAGAATTAGAGGAAAAGTAATTATTTTAAAATAATTTCCTAAACTCGTCCAAAACAATGAATTCAATCTCATCATACTGCCTCGTATTCTTTATAAGAGTCCACCACATATCTACTTCTCCTTGAAAGAGATAAACTTCCATAACAACTTTCTCATGCTCTGAACACTAAATAATGAAGAATATATTTTCAGTGGTACTAATCCATTTTTCAACAACATTTGGATCATGAGACCCACTGAAAGAAGGTGTATGTTGCCTCATGAAATACTCAACATAATTATGTTCCCTCATTTTCTCATTTAGAAGTCCACCATGATTCATGGATTAAGAAATCTATATGAGCATTGAAATAAGAATGTGTATTCTAGCTCCCATTGCATTTGGTTTCTCAGGAATACAATCATTGAATTTTCCATTTCAATCACCATTAACGTGGTTCCTTCAGGTTCTAGCTTTTGAATAAACCCAAAAGCATAGATTAAGAAATAGTTATCATAATATGGAACCACATAATCATGAAAAATTATTTAATGGATGTCTAAATTATGAAATATTTCTTAATATAAGAAACCTTAGGTTTATCCTAGGTTATTAATAGTAAAAATAGGTTTAAATACTTTATAATGTCTCATGAAGAGTTTATAGATTCCTAAATAATATCCCCTAGGAGTGTCAAATCAGGTGTGTAGCCAGGCCAGATTACCCCATGTCAAGCTTGGAACATCTTATCGGAGTTGTTACCCCTAGGAACATCGGTTCCAGATCCACATCTACTTCTATATCCAAATATGGATTTATTTCTTTGAAAACATTCACTCTATCATTTACCAATATTCCAAGACATTTTCATATTCTTTTCCTTATACTTGTACTTATCCTTAGACATGTCATTATGATTCTCACTAAGGTTTTATCATCATAGTTTCCAAAGGTTAACTATAACTTTTTTGTTGATACCAACAATAGTGACCCTCTCTTTTCAAAACATAACATTACATAACATTTTTTGAATACTTAAACATTATACAAATAGACACTCAAAGATCGTAATTGGTATAGTTCCTTTGGAAACATGTAAACATAAACACCGGTACATAGGTGAGCTACATTATCTTCAACTAGGTTCGTCATAACTAGAACCCTTCTTAGACACATCCAACATAATACATATCTTCATAACCTACAGAAGGAATCATAAAAAGGGGTGAACTCAAATTCTCAGTAAGGGTAAATAAGGGAGACATGAAAGAATAGACATTAGTATAAGGGTATGAGAACATGATCATGAAAATATAAGATCATACCCTGCATATCAAAGATCATATACATAAATCATGGAATAAATCTTGGCAATTCATAAAACATGAATCAAAAAAAAGTAATGGACATAATCCATGAAATAATAACATAGAATTAAGACATTTAATTGTGAAAAAACATAAGAATATACTGATTTCTATAGTACCCCAGGCATTAATTCCAAGACCATCTTAGTGGACAAAGTCCTTTACTAAACTCGGTGAACCCCTATTCCAGCCCTATATTATTGAACCGAGTAAACCCTCATTCAGATCCTGTATTACTGAACCATGTAAACCCTCATTCCTTCCCTGTATTACTGAACATATTAAACCCTCATTACATCCATGTCTATCTCATGAGATATAAATCATTACCCAATGTTTTGAAGGGAGATATAGGTCCCACCTGTCACATAATGGAATCATACATACATGTATCACATAATCATAAATAAACATATGATAACCTATTAAATAAAATGGAAATCATAAACATGTAAATAGATCATAACCTATGGAAAGAGACTAGTTTCATTGTCATTTCATCATAAACATAACCTGAAAAAAGAAGCGGGTATCAAAATCATATAACCTGTGAAAGAGAAACGGGTTTCAAAACACCATGCCATAAAAACATAATCCATTCAGAGAAATAATTTGAATGGAAAAATTGAATAATTTCGCCATAAAATAATTATTAACAACAATGGATGTTATCTTATATGATAAATAATTTTTAAATGTCTTTTAAAAATATTCTTGGAGAAAATATCCTTTCTTCTTTGAAAGATGATTTTATAACATAAAACTTTTTTAAAAGAATTATATTTGAAAATAGCATAAAAAAATATAAGGTAAGCTTTTAAAATAATAAAACATTTTAAAATACATTTTCCTTGAAAACCCTCTTCAAGGATCTTTGTAAAACATTTTTCAAAACATTTTTGAAAACATGGTTTTTGAATACAATGGATTTCCAACAGAAGAGAGAGACAGTCCGATTTTACTAAAAACAATATCTTAAGTACCAAATAGTGGAAACTAGTACTAAAAATGAGTATATTTTGAATAAATACAGGATAAAGAAACTCATGAATATTTTTTTATAGATTTCATCAAATGAATCATTAACAAAAAAATCTCAAAAAAATGATGATATTGTCCCAATAAACTCTTATGACTTGGTTACTTAGGATCATACTCTCCATGTAAGAAACCGTAATTATATGAATCTTAATATAACATGAAATTAATTATATTCGTGATATAACATGTAAAATTTAAGTATATAAACCTCAAAGAAGAGATTAGGTGTATAATAAAATAGGAGTCTCAAAGAAGTAAAATTGAGACAAAACTGTTTTACCAATTTGGTAACTTTTGAAAGTTAAACACCAAGAAAGAAGGATAATATAATGGATGTGTGAATAACCATAAATTTATGTAAAAGATAAATATAATACAATAATTTTTATTACATAAACAACAAAAATGAAATATTGGCAATCTTGTCTTGTATCTCACAGAAATTAAAAGTGAGATGAAATCCCCTCACCTTGTCTCTTGACTCTCTTTGTACTCCTACAAGCTTCCTGTATAATAAATATAAGTTTATTGTAAATATTTTACAGAAATATATTATTATATATATTACCAAATATGGTTTTATTATAAGCTTACATAACCCTCTTGTTAACGAACCTATGTTATGCTTTCACTTAGGGTAATATTCACTTTGTTCTTCGCATGTGTCTTATTTTGTTATATCATTGGTCCTTATAATTATATCATGATTACAGAATATAGATAATTGTATAAATATATGGTATATATATTATAATTATATTATTATAATATATAGAATAATTAATTATGTAATATAATACACTGTTCATGGAGACTGTAAGTTGTACGTATGCAGGATCGTTGTTTTTTGTTTTTATTATCATACTGAAAGAATGTATGTAAATGAGATATGGATATATATGTATGTATATATATATCATTATTAAATAATCATTAATATATCATATATATCATATAAGTTCATTAAATCAATCCTTAATACATTCTATGTGGTGTGTGAATGAATCACATCATTTTGAGTGGGCGATAGTTCACACTTCCTCAAACGAGATTTTCGTATTAAAACCGAATGGAAGGTAAAAACATATGTGTTATAAAAATAATAAAGAATATTAAAGACGTAATAAATAAAATATATTACATATTTAAATATATTTTCCATCATAATTTCCTCCATTATTAGTGTCAAATGAGAAATGAACAATCATCGTTTCGTGAGGCAGTAATTCACCGTACATAGAAATAGTATATTCAACATCCATTAGATTTTGTGTAAGTGTAAGTCATAACCATCACATTAAAACATCCTATTATATTTATTATAATTGTTTCCTCACACAATAAGGTTATAAATAGAGTTGATGGATAGAGAATGAAAATAAAGGAAAGGAGCTTGAGAGAAGATGTTACCTCTTAATCAGGTAACTCCTTTTGGTTGGTGCCAACAGGATTATTTGAGAGACTTTATGACAAAAGGAAGGATTCAAGGTATAAGGGATGATTTTTGGGAGGAAATTTGGGATGTTCTTGTTCGAACTTAATCGGCATGAGTGTTTTGAGGAATGGGTATAGGTGGTTGCCTTTTAAAGGGAAGGAAAATGACTCACTTGGAATATTTAGAAACAAATTAGTTTTGCACATGTTATTACCTATAAAGGTATTAAAAAACCAACTAAAATCAATACTGGAAGGTTTTGGACTAAATATATGCATAAAATGGGTTTTATTCAAGTTTCTAGATCTTTTTGGTCCTTAATTTTAAAGTTTAGTCCATAATTAAGCATCATTTGGCCTTAACCGTTGTGATTAATTTTAATCACTTTTACTAATAATTTTGGAAAAAATTAACATTGACATATTAGACTCTAAAAATTAGGCTTAATACAATGGGTTATGTAATGTTTTTTAAATTATAGTCACATAAGAGTAAAAATTATTATTAGTGTTAATCCCACAGACGGGATGAAATAACAGGGATTTAAAGTAAGAAAAGTTCAAACATTTGTTAAGCTTTTATATTCAGTATTAAATTGGAATTGATTATAATGAATTATTAGATATAATATTCATATAATTTGATATTAGAAAATATTTATAATATCAATATAATTATAATTAATTTGACAAAAATGAAGTTTTTAACTAAAAAATCAGTATTTTTGACTATTCATCAAACAATTAAGTTTCTCTGAAAAATCACAAAATATCACCCTAAGATAATATTGACATTATGAATTCAAAAATAAATTTTATTTTATCAAATTAAATTTCTAAATGTTTCTAAAATTAATTTCATTATTATAATCATATCATTTTAGATTATGATGTTTTTAAACATGAAAAGCACTTTACCAAAAATCATATGTTTTATTTATATAAAATAATTATAAACAATAATTTTAAAATTAGTTATTAATATTCATATTACTAAGTTTAACCACTAGGTTATAATTATATTATTTAAATAATTAAAACACTAAAAAATAGATATTTCATATAAACTCAGTGTTGCATGTATCATATACCAACTCAGTGTTTCATACAACGTATTCCAAGTCTATGTTGTGTATCGTACACCAACTCAGTGTTGTGTGTAACATATGAAAAGTTGGTTTTGTGTAAAAATAACCTTTTAATTAGTGAATTGTAATATATAACGGAAAAAATTAAATTTATTTGAAAAAAATAGGTCCATAAAAACTTGGGGTGTTACATTCATGATCCTACCACCTCTCTCTAGGCTAACTAGAATTATTCTGAGAGCCCTAAGCCACATAAACTATCTCCTAAGACTGACTCTTGAATCATCTCACATTCCAAGATCCCTATGTCTACCATCAACAACCATACACCAATTTTTCATCTCCCATGTGCCTACTACTAGGACCATTTGTCAGTGTCTTCTCACCAAGAAATCTCTCCACCGCTAAGGATCGCTAAATCACTCCAACATAGGAGGAAATAAAAATAGATATCAGTTCCACCCTGACATCTCATATTAGTCCCTACACAAAGTAATATTTTAATAAAAAATATCTTGATGAATATTCAGAGAATATTTTGAGAGGGTGGTGAAACTCATTGACTAATCTTCCATGGTCACACTACCCAACTAAACTTGTAGAAGCTCTTGGATGTTCACTTCTCAAAATGTTCTTATATAAAAATAATCCTTTTATATCCAATCAGAATATGAAAAAGTGAGAGCTATATCATATTTTTTTTGAGTCACCAGACCCTACCATATCCTAACAAAGTCTTAAATAAGACTTGCCGCTAGGACCACCATATAATCTAGAGATGTCTTCACAATGAGAAAAACTCGGGTATCTACCTTTTTCTAGTCCTTAGCTACCTGGGGTTCTGTCTTGCCCAAAAACAAGGGAGGTCACTACCTCTAAAACTCATGGAGTGAACTCAACCTATGTATATTCTCCTCTGGTACTACTGTCGCAACCTGATGCTTAATGGGTGGTGGTAAAACTAGAAAACCACCCCAAGGTACCACCTCCAGTACAGATCCCTACACTAAATCCTCATCACTAGTGGGATTATAAATTTGATCCTATTGTGTAATCCTAGCTATATTCCTTAATGTAGTAATCCTAAAATAAAATCAATACATACCACAATAAAGAATTATATCTAGGGAGCTAGCTCAATAAGGAAATAGAAACCACAACCCATTCCTATATGATGAACGTACCAATGTTTTACCTAAAACCAATGCCTATATATACCAATTAAACAAGAAGGTTTTCAGATTATATTAAAATGGATATGTCAGCCACCCCTCTAACACTATAGTCCTTGGATTGAGATCTAAACTAAAAACACTTTAACACAATTTCCATAAATCTGAAACCAAACCTCACAACTATACAATCTCCAAACTCTAGTATTAGGATGAACACTCATCTGATACCACTATGTCATGACCTGATACATCATGGATTTATTGTCCAATGATGAGCCAAGTGTGACACCCCAACACTACATATAATAGGTCAGGAGATGGAGACCGATATTGAGTAGGCATATCACAAAAATGGGAGACATTCACCAAATGTAACTACACACACAAGCACACACACACATCTCCAAACACATATATAATTTTGAAAGTTTAAACACAACTCATACCATAATTCATGCATAACATCTATCCCACATAAGAGTAAGATAAAATTAATGAAATAAATACAAGGCCAAATACAAGCCCACCCAAAAAGAAAAAACGAATCTAACCTATTAAATAGGGAAAATTATCAAATGTAACACCTGGAACAAACCATGGTCCTTCTAGCTTACTATGATCCACCTAGTCCTGGTCCTCCTAGGATGCCATCAAAAAGTCCTTTCATCTACATAAGAAGTGACATGTGTGGGAAGATCCCATCTAGTGGTGAGCATATGAATACCCAGTAGGACATGTTTAATAACAAAAAATCCATATCAAAATAGCTGTCAAATAATCATAACGTATGTTAACATGATATGAGAAATAGAAATAAAGAAAATTAAAACCCATTTATACTCATAACAAACTCTGAGTATCAATAGGTCTTATCCAAACATCCAACCAAAGTATTATTCTCAATGATTAAAGGTAATTCTCATTGAGGAGATCTCACTCCATGAGCCATGCAATCACTGATGGAGCTCATTTGAGAGGTCATTCTTATAAAGCCTCACTAAATAATTACTCACTGAATCATTAAAGATATCAATACACAGATAGGTGATCCCACATAAGGCTCATGGGGGACACCACAAACTCTAATTGAAATAACCTATTGAGTAAGGGATTTTACACCCACATAATTTGGTCATAACAATTCCACAAATCCCACCAAGGTAAGGTGATATGATAGAGGATCCCACCATAGTATCATGAAGGGACACCACAAACCCTATCTAATAACAACCCCATAGAGGGTATTGCAATTTTATGATCAGGATGTAATGACACATTGTACCCATGTAAGGATGGTACAAGGGAACATAATCAAAGAATACTAATTCATACTGAAGAAACAAATGTCCTCAAATTTCCCTATAAAAACTATATGAATTGTACTAGGTTACATATAGTGTGTACTACCTACCCTGGGTCTGCTCATGCCGCGCCATCTCACACGTCGTGTTTCCCTAAAAATACATGTAATGTCCTCTAGGGTAAATTTCGTGTAGAGGTTTATCTAACACTTAGAGTTATGTAATCCCATGATCATGTAAATTTGGTTGTTCTTCTACGCTTCACTCTTTTCTCATATACTTTGGGCCGTGCCTATGTACTATGGTCATCTTTGAGTACAGGGCCATACCTGTGTTCTTGGTCATGTCTGTGTACATGTACCCCTAGGGTACATGTTGAGACACCAGCACTGGGTTAAACGGTGTGTGACACGTGTCACAATCATGAAGTATTTTTCTTTGTGCATAAACCCTAGTGTCATTGAATAAGATACAAGGTGTGTCTTTTTAGACTACCTTCCATCTAGATGGGATTTCCCAAGAAATCAATGGATGTTTTATGTGTCCTTCCCATACCACATGTTTTACTAGATCTGTCACCAATATCACTCATAGGGTTTATATATATGGTAAATTAATCTTGAATCATTACTAATGGCCAGATTCTAGCCACCTAATCCAATTGTAATCATCCTCAATCACTCTTCCACATCAAAATTCCAAAAATGTGATTGGGAATATCAAAATTTAGACTTAATCATTCACTATCATCACTTACCATAACCATTCCATAGATCTATATCCTAAACCCATGGTGACATATATGTTTCCCCAAATATTGGAAAAATGATGGTCTTTCACTAGATATTTATTGACTCACCATCCAAATGAAATAATAACAATGATCACATGTATAACGGGGAGAGAAAAGCATAAAAGACAAACATTAAAAACGAAAATCATCCAATGTTAGTGTGGAAATCAATTTTTTTCCATCAATATGAAGAAATAATAGGATTATCAAATCAATATCATATTTATATTTATAGGAAGATAATTCCATACTTGGAAAAAATGATCGACCTCTGAATCAAACTGTTAGAAGAAATGAATCGAGTTAATCATGGGATAAACAAATGGGGATAAATAAATATTAAAACAGTCTTAAATTGGGTTGTATAACTTACTAAAAAATAAATATTTCACTTTATATTCATTAATGAGATCCAAAATTTTCAATTGGCTTACAGATTAACAAACCTTGATCTGTCATTGGTTTCCCAAGAATCCTTTAAGAACACTCCTACAACAACTCCTCTAAATCCATAAGGTTGTAAAACTAACCCTAGGGAATTTCTATAATAGGTATTTTATAATAATAGGGTTAGGTTTTGGTCACTGTGTTATAATAAAAAAATAATTTATTTTATTTATTTTATTATTTTCACACGCGACTTCACTTTAACAAAACACCTAATGCCGATAAAGTTTATCTCATGCCTAGTGTAAAACCCATGTTTTGGACACAATGAAAGTCTTAGATTTATCATTTGATTCCCTATTAGAGAGTTGTTCCATTATTTCTAAAAAATTGAGTGAACATGATAGAATATATTTAATATTTTTATTATACCAACACTGTGGATCCCCAGGCCTTAGAATCTCATGTCGTCTCAACGCGTGACTCCAAAAGTATTATTTAATATATTCCAAATTCTTTCAAAAAAATATAGGGATGTTACACTTAGGGATAATTATATGTATATAATATAATCTTGAAGATTTATTAAAGTATATATTATGTGGTTTTCATATAAAATACATCTAGGTCTGGATACTGGCAAGTGGAAGTAGTTGTGGAATAGATTCACCTGGGGATAAAACTTTGAAATGAGTGGATTGTTTATTAACTAAATCATCATTGGTGTACAATTAGTGGGCCTAAGACTGCACACTTAGATAGACACTCCCTTTGTATATACATTGTTTATTTATATTCTCTCTATAAACCATTATGATTAATGAGAGGATAGAACCTATGACAGCTAATGATAATCCATAGTGATATGAGATGAAATTATACTTTCCTAGGATAAAATAAGGTGCCATAATTTAGTATATAATAAGAATTATTTTCATAATCATATGATTTATTACTTTGATTATTGTTGTTTGATACTCTCACTATATTTTTTGTGTTTTAGTTAATGGATAGAACCAGGATAATTCATGTGAATAACAAATGTGAAGACCAATGCAATGACCATATTATTGAGAAACCAAATGAAATGGGAGTTGAAATAAAAAAACATGTAATTATGACTAACTAATTATCTTAATATATTATTTATAAACTCTTCCTGGGTGAGTCTCCTAACACACCTAATAAGAGAAAAATGAAGTTCCATGAAGACCATAGGGGGAATAACATTCAACATCCTATGTTTCGACAATGTGGGAAGAATCACCCAGATATATGTATCAAAGAAACAAGAAAATATTTTTTATGTGTGAAAAATAAGTGAATAGTGAAACTAATCGACAAGTAAATTTGAAGAGTTCAATAGAATGAAATGATTTCCATACTTGGGAACCACTAATAGTTCAATTTCTTATAAATGGGGATCTTGGGAATTACCTAATTTGATTCCCTAATCTAACGGATAACTCCTAGATCAAAAGAGGACATATTTTATGTCAATATCTGAAGTGGATCATGATGTTTGAGGCATAATTATCCTCCAATTAATATTTGGGGATTTCATATTGAATTTTTCAGGAATTTACCCTATAAAAATATTTTTCTTAATCATTTAATGAAATTTGATGTGATTTTGAATATTTATTATCTCAATCTATATAGATTCCATATAAATTTCTATAATAAAGAAATAACACATGATATTTTGAATCATCCTATGATCTTCTATCAATTTAAGGAATAATTTGAACTTCCAATGAGAATTACTTCCATTTTATATGGTTTATTAGCTACTAATAAGGAATATTTATCTCAACTCATTAAGGAGAAACTGAAAATTGAATATATGCATATATTTTGGGAATATGCAAATGTACACCCCAAAGACTTACCTACTCTTCCCTTGAGTCATGAAGTTGAATTTTCAATAGAACTCATACATGGTGATATTCCTATTTCAAGTACTCCTTATATAGTGGTCACAATTGAGTTGTAATTATTAAAGAAGCAACTCAAGGAGAATATAGAAAATGGATTCATACGCATGAGTGCATCACTATGGGGTTCACCCGTTATTTTAATTAATAAAAATGATGGGTCAGTTTTTTTATTGATTATTAAGAAATTAATATGATCACTATCAAGAACAACTATCCTTTAATCTGTATTGATGGCCAATTTAATCAACTACATGGAGATTAATATATTTTAATGATTGTCCTCCATTATGGATATTATCATTCGAGGGTAAATAATGAGGATATATTGAATATATCCTTCTATGAAAGGTATGTTTGTTATGAATTTATAGTAATTACATTTAGACATTACAATTCTCCTACTATATTTAGGGATCTAATGAATAGATTCTTTAGAGATTACATAGATTAGTTTCTAGTAGACTTTATTAATGATATTATTTTATATTAAAAATGAAAGGAAGAACATGAATATTATTTGATGATTATATTGAAGACCCTGAGGAAGGAAAATTTTTATTCCAAATTTATGATGTTTAAATTTTGGCAACATAAGCATTCTTTCATGGATCATATACTCTCATGTGAGTGTATATTAGTATATCCTTTAAAGATGGAAGATATTAACAAATATCCCGAAGCAACCACGATAACTAAGATTCAAATTTTTCTTCAGTTGTATAGATACTATTGTTTCATTATGAGATGTTTCTCATGGATATCTAATACAAAAACCAATTTAACCTAGATGGGAGTAAAGTCCATACGAATAATTGAATGTAAAGAAAAATTCAAGGAGCTAAAAAGAAGGTTGGTCAACATAACTATGCTCACACTACCCTATAGTGGAGAAATGGTTTGTGATCTATATTACTGAATTAATTTAGGGACTATAATGCTTCCTCATCAAGAATCACATGGTGATATATCATTCCTCCTTTCAATTGAAAATTCATGATCAGAATTACCTTACTCATGATTTGGTTCAAATAGTGATAATTTTAGTATTATAAATATGGTGGCATTATAATTATGGTAAAATATGTGATATAAATAATGATCATAAAATATTTAAGTGTGTATTCATATAGAAATAGTTTAATACACACCAAAGGAGATGGATGAAATTGATTAAAGATTATGATTTCTCAATACACTACCACCCTCGAAAGGAAAACAAGGTGGATAATGCCTATAGTCAGAAGGATCGTGTTAGTTTTTCTATGATGAGGACAAAAAGGTATCAAATAATTGTGTATTTTTAGATGATAGACCATGAAATCATGAGGAAATTGGAAAATCATATCTTTTTAAGATAAATTTTCAACCATCCATCATTTTGAGGATTAAAGAGGTGAAAAATGAGGATGTGGAACTGTAGAAGAAGGTGTGAAATATTCCTAAGTTAAACCTTGATTATGATAGAATGATAAGGTTTAAGAACTAAGAATGTGTCTTTCCAATACCAAACATGAATAATGAGATGTTGTAAAAAGATCATAGTTCATAATTCTCTATTCATCCCATAATTAAAGACATATATATTGATCTGGAAGATTATTTATGGTGGTATAAAATGAAAACAATATTACAGAGTATATATATTAATGTATGGAATATCAGTAACTTAAGTATGAGAGGAATAATTATAATGGGATACTACAACCATTAACTATACTAAAATATAAATGGGAAAATATTACCTTGTATTTCATCATCAGACTCCACTAAATATCAAAAGGGAACAATGCTATTTGGTTTGTAGTTTATTTCCTTATGAATTCATAAAATTTCATTGCATAAGAGGTGATTTTATCTTGATCAACTTTGTTGTATATACATAAAGTAAGTGGTTAGATTTCATGGAGTAACACTTTCTATTATATTTTATTAGGATATCATGTTCATCTTGATGATCTAGAGAAGTCTTCATTTGAAATTGAATAAAAAGATGAAATTTATCACTGAATATCATCCTCAGCAAGATAGTTATCCTAAGAGTACCATTCAAACCCTTCAATATATTTTAATATCAATATATATATATTTAAAAGTTTTTTGGGATAAAAAACTTTCTCTGTACAAGTATTATTACAATAATATCTATCACTCGAGCATTCAAATGACTCCTTATGAATCCCTCTATGAAAGGAAGTGTATAACTATAACCTGTCGAGATGAAGTCGAAAAATGAAAGATATTAGAGCATGACCTTTTTGAGTAAATGTAAAATAGGTTTAAGATCCATTCAATATCACATTAGTGCAACTCAAATTCGATAGAAAAGTTATTTTTACAACTATTGTTGAGATCTAGAGTTCAAAGTTGGCGACAAGGTGTAAAGATCCAAACTATTATAAATGATGTCTCCCTTTTTGATTTAATTAAGTGTATTATTATGTAATATTATTATAGAAAACACATTAAATTCCTTGGTAATATATTATTGTATTTAAAATACCATTAGAAATATTTTCCATTGTTAATATAGTCATTGAACAATGACCACATGATTAGTATAAATATTGGGATTTTACCAAATATAATTGACTTGGACAAAGGAAGTGATGGCCTCAACCAATAGAATCATGACCTATGAATCCCATTTATTATATATTATGAGTGAGATAACATATTTGGGATTTTCCCTTGACTGATATCAATATTTTATTCAACAAATTAAGCATGAGAGAAACCATTTACGGGAGAAGTTTAAGCTCATCAAGATCACGACCCAAACCATGTTTGTCAAACAACCCCGTGAAAGTATCGCCATCTTGTAGCTTACTCTTAGAGAATAAAATGGTGTAATAAAGGGATATATATCAAGATAATAATAATATTATTTATATTTTTTAGAATAATTATCTTATTTTCACTTTTATTGTTACTTTATAAATGATTTTGATTTAGATTAAATTTAACACAGATTGTATTTTTGGGTAATATTCAAATTCAATTAAAGGGATTTATTTTGATGAATTAATGGATTTTCGAAATAAATATTATTTTAATAAAATTTTATTATTAATTAAGGATTATTAATTATAAATCATCATTTCTTTTTTATGATGTGAAATGTACTTTTTATAAGGGTTCAAAGACTGTTATTATAAAAAACATAGCATTTTTTCAACAAATGTCGAATGTTATTTTAAAAGTGAAAATGAAATTAATTAGAAAATTATTTAGATAAAATAAATATTAATTTTTTAATGAGAATTTTAAAATTTTCCAATGGTGATTTTTTCATTATTTTCTGAGACAGTTGAATTTTAGGGTAAATATTAAATATTGTATAAATATACTATGTGTTTTATGTCATCATAATGACCCATGAATGATGTAATAAATACTATAATGGGTATTATAGTCTAAATATATGTTTTCCTCTTACAAAATTTTGGTTTTATTTTATTTGATTAATTTTATAATTCCTTTATGAATCCTCCAAAGAATATAATATATTTTATGATTTTAAATTCATTTTTTCCAAAGAGTGAATCACCTCCACATAAGTACGGGTCATATTTTAATATGATCGACCATTTTCCTAAATAAATAATGAAATAAATCCCCAATTTTGAAAAAAATTGGAAAAACCATGGTAGGGTTTGTGGTTTTGAATATTCTATTATATAAAGCCTAAAACCAAAGTTTGTGAAATATTAAATAATTTCCTTATAATTTCATATATAAACCCACCCAAATCCCACATCTATTCATTAAAAATAATTTTATAATGTAATTACTCTTCCCTATCATCTCTATAATCCTCCCAATGTTCCCCCAATATCTCAATAATCCTCTTTTCAAGATTTTCGTTCCACACAGTCAAGTAAGGGATATTTCCTTTCTTCTATTTATCCAAGTTTATTTACCATGATATGCCATTTTATTTTAAATTACTAATGATGGGTTATGTTTTATAAATTACCCCATACATCCCTTTTTATGTATAAATGATTATAGACCCATTTATCTCTCATTAATCCCACCCATGTACACCCGTTACCATGCCAAAATTTCATAAGCATGCTTTCCTTTCTCTTTTATTCTAGATTATTTATTATCGTATGTCTTATTTTTATAATTATGTGTGTTTCTATATGTCCTTAAATATACCTTTTACTATCCAATTCTTTTTCAAATGATGGAAAAAAATTTCTCTCTCATCAACCCATTTTATGAATTTTTATGTGATGCTATTATGCTGAATGGCGCCCAATTTGCCAGGCTCCTCGGCTCTCTTCTCCTCCTCCTAGGGTTTCTTGCGGCCCTTCGGCAGTGATGGATCTCCCATCTTCCTTTTCTTCACCTTTCCTTCTCTCCGGCATTCCTCTTCTTTCTTGTTTCCCCCTTTCTGGCGGATCTCTCTCCTTCGCTCTAGGGATCGATTCTATTGGTTTTCTTCCTCTCTTATCTCAGTCTTCCCGCCGTCGGTTGTTTGCTGCGGAATTCCTCGGCTGGTCTCACGCTTCTCTGATTTCTTGTTCCCCTACAGCTCTCTAGGTCGGAGTTGGAGCATCGAATCAAAGAGATTTTGGGTTATGTGGTCCGATGGTCTATGGGTTTCTAGGGGCTTCAGGAATCTTCTTGCTTCTGTCATGCCTACTACAGGTTTTATTTGAAGATGGCGTTCATCAAAGACCTTGGTCACTCAACTCTGATATGACCTTGAATTCCTTGGATCCTCTCCGAGTCGGACCCGGAGCGGTAGAATCATTTTGGTTTTGGGATGTGTGGTTCGGCGGCTGCTGGTGCACCAGACGCGTCATGAGGTGGTATTTTCTTGTGAAGTCGTTTTATTGCTGGTCAGTTGTTATTTGTGTTTCTTCTTCAATGAAATTGGTGAATAATTTTTGTGATTCTATGGGTTTGATCTTTCTATTTGATGATCGATCGGTGTTGAAGTCGGATTGGTTTTCTGGTTTCGGTGATATTTTCTTCTGTACGGTGCCGGACGTCGGTGTCGACGGTGATGACAAAGATGAAGCACTAGTGGGGTGGCTTAGGTTTTCTATAGAGACCCATATGCTTATGATCTGCTGTATTTTCCAGGTTCTTTGCACCCTCCCAGGTCGGTTGGGCACGGTAGCTTCCGAGGAGGCATTGAGAGTTGTTTGTGCTAGTGGATGGGTGTCCATGGAAGCGCGAATGGTTCATTGGTTTCTTTTCGGGTGTTCTAGAGATGCTGAAGATGTCTTGTTTAGAGAGGTCGATGAGTGGACATTGGTATTGAGAGACAAGGAATGTAAGATGGTGATGGTGCTCCGACGATGCCAGTGATGGAAGCTCCGACGATGACGAGGGTGGTGGTTCCGAGAAGCCATGTTTTTGGAGGTGACTGGATAATGATTACGACGTCCGCTCGAATCGAGGTGGGTGACCGAATCGGTGTCTACGCGAATCGAGGTGGCTCTTGGATCAACTCGCAATGATGATGGCTGGCACGTGGATTTGAAAGCGGTTTATGTTAGTGAATTTTGAATTTGAAAACTCTGGCGGTGGCATGGCAATGTGGCTATGAATAAGGCTGGATGTGATTTTTTATAATGCGGTGCTTTTTTTGAATTTTTTGATGTACGGTTACCACCTTTCCTTAAAGTGGATCTTAGAAAATATATAAAAAAGTGATTTTGAGGAAGTGACGCTATTATGCTGCCAAATTTTCACTGTGATTTTCTATGACAATCCAATTATATAGTAAATACCATACCCATTTCCAATCAAGGTTGATCACTTTTATGAACAAATATATTTTTATTGGATACTTATATGTATATATATCATACATCTTGATCAAGTAATAAATTATGATGATGAATTAATCCATGTTTTATGGGTACATGTAAGCATGAGAATAAAATAAAATTGATATGTGCACCCAAAATTATATAGCACTCCAATGCATTAGGTAATGTTTAGTATCATGATATGTCATTTTGGGATAGGGTTGTACCTGATTCCTTTATGGTACTTTTTACACCATGAATTCTTGGCGGTTAGTCTTGACCTATTTTATGATGCAGTGTTTTATGTTGTTTCCAAATTTCCCATATTATGATTATCATAATATATCATGACTTATTAAACATGTTCCCTTATGCCTCATTGATATGACATTTCTAACATGTTTTATTATCTTCATGTTATTGCATGTTTATTCTCTTACTATGATTTATGGATCACCCTTTTCCTTTGTATTTCCCTATGTTATATAATGCAGTTTGAATCTCCAGCATGTTTGATGAATCTTTCAAAAAAGATGTTGTAATTAATGTCTAAAGTTATAATGTAATATACCTAATTCCAAAATAAACTATAGTTCTTGATATTCAATGTTTTATTAAGTGTAATTTTATGTAATTAAATCATGTTTTAATTTTTTATAAAGAGAATGGTTATTATAGTATGTATTAGAGGAAACATTTAGTTATTTTTTAGATTAGGATTAGAAAACACTAGAAAAAGTCTTATAGATAAGACTAAGTATAAGAATACATCCCTAAAATTTTTGTGAGTATAGATTAAGTGGTTTTTCAAGAAAATAAATATTTTTTTGGATGTTATAAGTGCAAGTGGTTTTGGAACAGAGGTACCTAGGAATAACAACTCCAACAAGGTGTTCTGGGCCTTACCTATGGTAACCTAGTACACGATAATGGGTCTTACTATGCAATTGGTTTTACACTCCCGAGGGATATGATTTGGTAATTCATAATATCATTATAGACCATTATTAAGGGAGTAAAAAATTTCCCATAAGAGTATAGGTTAAGAAATATATCATGGATAACATAGACTGAAGCCTAGAAATCCATAAGTTAAGAAAATATATGTAAGTTATAAGTTATCCATTTAATTTAATTAAATTACTATTTATGTGTTTAAAATTTAAATATACACATCCATAATTTTCATTTTATTCTAGAAAATGACCTAAAATGGGATGAATCGTGTAAATAATCAATGTGAAGAGCAATGTGATGACTACCCCTATGAGATTCCCAACCCGATGGGAGAAAGAATCACACACTTCATGATGATGATATCTCAACTGAATCAGGTTATGAATAAAAACATGGGTTAGGAGGAGCTTCCAAAACCCCCTAATAAAGAAAAATCCACAATTTAAATCTTTATGTGACAAAGGCCTCTGACTTTTAATGGGTCATATGATCCCTTAATAATAGAATATTTGATCAACTCCCCTGAAAATATCTTCTACATCCTTCAATGTTCTGAATAACAGAAGTTTCTATTAGATATTTATTTTATAGAAGGTGAGGCTGATTAGTGGTGGATATTGATAAAAAATATGAATCCTAAAGAATATATTGAGGCGATGGGATGGAAGTATTTTTGGAAAATGTTTTTTAATAAATAAATTTCCCCTCACCCTCTAACTGAAAATGGAAAGGTATTTCTTTTCCCTCAAGCAGAAAGATAATGAATCTATGAGGTATTATAAAGAAAACTTTACAAGGATTTCATGATACACCTTTGGCTTTGTTGTTACCCTTGTGTGAAAGGTTGACCATTTCATTGGTGGGATAAAACCTAGCCTATGTAAATCCCTAGAGATCCATGACTTTGATAGCTATGAGAAAATTAGTCGATGTGTCCTCAATTTCAAAATGTAGATCATGAATATCAAGGGTATCATAAGGATAATAAGTGGAAAGGGAAGATCAATCCTAGCAGTCTGATAAAGAGATCTAATAGTTCCATGAAATTTCAACATCCCACTTCCCAAAGGTGTGGAAAGAAGAACCAAAAAAATTGAATGAAGGGGATGAGGACATTCTTTAAGTGCTGGAAGGTAGGGCACCTATCCAGTGACTAATGGAAAGAAAAAATTGCTACTACAACAGAGGAAAGGATTTATCCTATCAAAACATAGCATATTGTTCATTTCTAAAACTATAAGGAACCAGATAATTTTTCAAACCAATGTAATAATCCAAGGGTTTTTGAAGACAACCAATAAACTTAAAGGTGTCAAGGGTGATATTCTTCCATCACAACTACCGAAGTGAATCCTGAAAATGAAGTGGTTATAAGTACACTATTTATTCATTCAAGAATAGAGAACATGAATTTTGATTCTAATTCTACGCATTCCTTTATATCAAAAAATCATAGTAGAACTATTCAAACACCATAAAAAAATAGTGGAAGTGGAATTATCTGTGAAAATGGAAAATGGTAAAATTATTGCATCTTAAGTATATAACACCCCCTATCAAATTTTGTGGAACTAATTTCCCAGTAAACCATTTCATACACTCAAAGGTAGAATTTGAGGCAATTTTGGGCATAGATTATCTTTACCTATATAGAGCCAACATAAATTGTGATGATAAGGAAATTACTCTTCATATTGTAAATTGACCCTCAATTCTGTTCAAGTGCAAGGAGGAGGATGAATCTTCTTTAGCACCATCATCTCAAGAATGAATTATTTCTATATGAGAAAGAGTATCTAGCTCAAATGATTGAGTCTAAAGAAATAATCATCCTTGAAGAGATTCCCATTTTAAGGGAATGCACTAATATGTTTCTTGAGGAATTTCCTAGTCATCCTCTGAGCTGAGATATTGACTTTTCAATCTAGATTATACCTAGGGAGTTACCATTATCCAAGAATATATATAGAATGGATTTTGTGAAAATTAAGGAGCTAAGAAAACAACTACAAGATAATATAGATAAAGGTTTCATACACACAAGTGCTTAACCACAGGGTGAACCAGTCCTATTCATCCTGAAGAAGGATGGGTCAATGCGCCTTTGCACCGGTTATCATAATATTAATGAGATCATGATAAAGAAAAATTGTCCTCTACCTAATATTAAAGAGTTTTTCATTAATATACATGGAGAACAATAATTTTCCAAGGTGGATATGCATTCAAGATATTACCTTGTTAGGGTGAAGAAGGAGGATATCCCCAAGATTGGTTTCTGTACAAGGTATGGGAACTATGAATTCATTGTAATTCTATTTAGACTCACTAATTCTCCAGTAAAAATCATGGACATTGTGAATTGATTTTTTAGATATTACCTCAAAAAATTTGTGGTTTTATTTATAGATGATATTATAATATACTCCAAATGTAAGGAGGTTCGTGAGGAGAATTTGAGTACTGGGCTAAAGACCTTGAAAAAGAAAAATATATATGACAAGTACTGAAAATGTGAGTTCTTGTTGAAGGAGTACTCTTTCATGGGATATATAATCATAATAAATGGGATATATATATACCCTTCAATGATGTAATAAATTTTCAGTATGGCCAAATCCAACAGCTATGATAGATATTCATAGTTTCTTTGGGTTAGCTCGGTTTTATCGTCGATTTGTGAGAAATTTATCATGGTTTTGAAACCCTCTTACCGATATAACTCATATGGGAGTAATGTTTCATTGGAATTATTAATGTTAATAAAGATTCAAGGAGTGGAAAAGGAGTCTTATCACTATGCATGTGATCAAACTACCCACAAGTTGAGAGCTTTTCATGGTATTCAGTGATGCTTCAAAGAAGGGATTGGGATGTGTGTTGATGAAAATGGAAAGGTCATTGCCTATGCTTCAAAGAATTTTAAACTTTGTTAATATAACTACCCAATGTAGGATTTGGAGTTTTCTATAGTGATATTCACTTTGAAAATTTAGCGGGATTATCTCTTTGGAGAGAAGTGTAAAGGTTATATACATCACAAAATCCTCAAGTATATATTCACACAAAATGATATGAATATCAACCAATGAATATAGATAGAGATGTTCAAATAATATGATTTCTCTACCCACTACCATCATGAAAACAAGAATAAAGTGGAATACACTTTAAGTAGAAAGTATTTAGAAATTATATCATTGATGAGAACTGAGAGGGATCTGTTCTTCTTATATTTGAAAAGGATGGACCTAGGAATCATAAATGAAGGAAAATAATAAATCCTTTAACAAATTATTTCTCAACCATCTCTTTTGGAGAGGTTAAAGGATGCTGAAAGAGTTGATGTGGGAATTTAGAATAAAGTGTAAGATATAAATAAAATCACATACTCTAAGTACAATTTTAATGGTGATGGTGTTGTGAGAATTGGGTCAATATTATGTGTACCATCAAATCCATAGTTTAAGAAGGAACTATTGGATGATGCATATCGATCAACCTTCTCCATCCACCCAGGAAGCACAAAGATGTATCTAGATATCTAAGAACACTATTGGTGGGACAATAAGATGAAATAGATCACTAAATATATATCAATATGTATTGTCTATCAGCTGGTGAGAGCGGAAAGGAAAAAATCTAAGGGGATGATGCAACCATTACCCATACCTATAGGGAAATGGGAAAACATCACCATGTAATTTTTCACTGATCATCCAAAGAAATCAAGAGGGAATAACTCTATATGGGTTGTGGTGGATTTTCATACAAGGACTTCACACTTCATTGTGACATGATAGGGATTCTCACATGATCTACTTTCAGGGATATACATTAGGGAATTGATTAGGCTGCATGGAGTACCACTATCGATTGTATCCGATCAAGATCAAAGATTCACATAAATGTTATGGAAAAGTCTTAAGCATTCTCTAAACACTGAGTTGAACTTTAGCACGACTTATCACCCTCAAATTATTTCTATACAGAGTGTACTATCCATACACTTGAGGAAATGTTAAGAACATTCAAAGGAGGATGGGATCAACATCTTCATTTGGTCTAGTTTTATTACAACAATAGTTTCTACTCGAGTATCCAAATTCCACCTCTATGAAGCACTTTATGGGAAGAGATGCAGGACACCTACACACTAGGATGGAGTTGGGGAATAGAAATTTCTAAGCCCTGAAATTGTTAAAGAAATGATTGAAAATGTTGAGACCATTTAGAAGCATATCAAGGACGCTCAGAGTTGTAAAAATAGATATTATGATAATTGTTGATGAGACCTATAGTTTTAGGTTGTATAAATGGTATTACTTTCCATATCTATATGGAGAAAATTGATGATATTTGGGAAGAAGGGAAATCTTATTCTAAGATATATCGTCCCCTTTGTGATCTTTGATCACATCAGAGTGGTGGATTATCGACTTGCACTCCCACCTGACCTATCTCAAGTTCATGATGTATTCCATGAATCACTCTTTAGGAAGTAAATACCTAAACCCTCACATGTACTCAATATAGAGGTGGTACTATTAGATAATGATTTTTCCTATGAGGATCATTTGGTGAAGATCTTAGATCATAGAGACAAAGTTCTACAAAATAAGACAATGCACCTTGTCAAAGTGTTCTGGAGAAACCAATAGTTTGTAGAAGAAATGTGGGAAGTAGAAGAATTTATGAGGCAGAATTAACATCATTTGTTTTAAGGGGGTGAAATAAAAATTTTGAGGGTGAAATTTCTTAAGGATAGATGATTGTAATGACCTGAACTGTTATAAATAAATTTTCCCTTTTTATTGAATTAAATGACTTATTATGTAATATGGTTATAGAAAACGCATGCACTTACTTTGTTATATCTTATTAGATTTAAAATAACAATAAAAATATTTATCGTTGTTAATATAGATGTTGAATAGTGATCACATGATTACTGTAAATATAAGTTTTTTAACAAATCCAATTAACTCAGACAAAGGAAGTAATGGCCTCAACTAGTATAATCATGCCCTATGAAGCCCATTCATCAGAGCTTATGAGGGAGATAGAATATCTGGAATTTTTCCTTGACCAAGCCCAACCTGAGATCTAACATCTTAAGTAAGAGTGAAACCATTTATGTGAGAAGTTCAAGATCATCGTGATCACAACCCAAATTGTGTTTGCCGAACGACCCCATGAAAATATCACTATTGCACACCTTACTCTTAGGGTGTAAGCTACTGTAATAAATGGATATGTATGAATACCTTAATAATATTAATATTTATTTTTATTTAATAATGAATCTATTTTCATTTTTTGTTACTTTAATAATGATTTTGATTTTGTTTCAATTAAACACAAATTATATTTTTGGGTAATATTATAATTAAATTAAAGGATTTATTTTGATGAATTAATGGATTTTTGAAATAAATAGGATTATAATAAAATTATATTATTAAATATTTTTTATTAATTATAAATCATTATAAAATTTTTATGAAGTGAAATGAAATTTTTATAAGGGTCCAAAAGTTGTTATTCTAAAAACCACAGTATTTTTTCAATAAAAGTAAAATAATATTTTACAAGTAAAAATTAATATAAATAGAAAATTATTTTGATAAAATAAATATTATTTTTTTAATCATAGTGTTTAAAATATACAATGATTAATTTTTCATAATTTTTTTAGATAGTCAAATTTTCGTGTAAAAATTAAATACCATAAAAATACATAGTGTGTTTTATGACATCATAATAAACAAAAAAGGATGTAATAAATACTATAATGGGTATCATAGGAAAAATACATGTTTTAACCATTTAATAATGTTATTTTATGTTAAAATGATTAATTTTACAATTCTTGTATGAGTCCTCCAAATGATATAATATATTTTATGATTTTAAATTCATTTCCTTAAAAGAGTGACTCACCTCCACATAAGCCAGTGTAATATTTTAAAATTATTGGCCATTTTCCTAATAAAATAATTAAAACATACCCACTTTAAAAAATACATGGTAATAAACATTGGGAATGTTTTTTTATTTTGAATATTCTATTATATAGAGTCTAAAACCAATGTTTGTGAAATATTAATGAATTCACCTCTCATTTCCTATATAAACCCTCCAAAGATCCCACTTATCTTCACTAAAAATACTTTAATCATGTCCATAATCTTACCTAACCTCTCTATAATCCTCCCAAGGTTCCCCAATCTTTCAATAATCCCCTTTTAATCATTTTCTACCGCACACTAATGTAAGGGTTCTTTCCTTTATCCTCTTTATCCAAGTTTCTTTATCATGTTATTCCATTTTATTTTCAATTAATAATGATGGGGTATGTTTTTACACATCTAAAATAATAATATTATTATGTATAAATAATTAGATGCCCCTTTCTCTCTGATTAATCCCTCTCACGTACACCTGTTACCATACTAAAATTTCATAAGCATCATTTCCTTTCTCTTTTTATTCAAGATTATTTATTATCATCTGAATTTTTTATATAATTTTGTATGTTTAGAAATGTACTTACATGTCCTTATTATAGCCCAATTCATGTATAACTGATGATAGACCCATTTCTCTCTCATAACCCCATTTTATGAATTTTTAAGTGACGTTGTTAAGCTGCCAAATTTTCATCGTGATTTTCTATGACAAACTAATTGTGTAGTGAATACCATTCCCATTTACTATCAAGGGTTTTAAATTTTATAAACATATAAATTTAAATTTTAGCCTTATGTGTTTTTAGTCTAGAATACTTGATCATGGAAAAAATTATTATGATTAATTAATCCATGTTTTGTCATCTATGTGGCACACTTAATCATGAAAATGAAATAAAAGTGATGGGTGCGCCTAAAATTATATATAGAAGGACCTAGCCTTATTACATTACATAATCTTTAATTTTAGTCAATAAATACTTTCCTTTAAAATTTAGGATCTTTAAAAGTTTATAGTTTTTAGAAATTGAGAAATAATACATACATAACATTCTATATTCATATGGAGTAGATACCACAAAAACAGTATCCATATCTTCCAAAATATAAAACTTTTGTAATAAAACATGTTTTCTTTGACAAATATTCATTACATTTAACATGGATTCCTTATTTGTCTTAAAAATCCTTATAACCTTTTAAAATAATTTAAAAACATGGGATTAACATAAAAAACTTAGTAATAGATATAAAAATAAGGAAAGAAAACATTAGTCCCTGAATACTTGTAACGTGTGAAATAATTTTAAAAAAAGACATGATTTTAAACAAATAAACTTACTTTTGGAAACGTGAAATTTACATTAAATTTTGACAAAACATATATAACATAAATAAAGCCAGGAATGTATCTTGGGGCATTACTTTCATAATCTTGTAACCCTCCCTACTACCTTATAATTTGTAACCCTCATAGCTACCTTACAATTTGTGTAACCATCACAGTTACAGTTAGAGTAACCATACGGAAAACCTCCAACATACATATACAAAATTAATTAGAGTGACATATAGGTCCCAAAATTTATCATAAAAAATTCCCAATAACCAAAACATAATTATACAACATCAATAATTCCATAAAAACATTTCTTTTTTAATTTCATAAAACAAAATTTTAAAAAGAAGTTTTGAAAAGAAAAGTCCCTTTAAAATATCATATAATAGAGAGGAGACTTAATATACTGAATTTAATAGGTATATACATTGTAAATACACATAATTAACCATAATATATAACAAATTAATCCTACAAACAAATTTAATACCGCATAAATAATGAAGTAGAATGTTAAACCAAGGAATGGAAATCAGGTTAAGAATTCCTTTACCTCAGGTTTGTCTTACTTAAAACTCATTTAAACCTCCTGTATAATGATTAAAAATGTGTTATTGATATATTAAATAAACATATTCATGTTTATAATACCTAATAAGATCATTTAATTACATCATTTCTCTCTTTAACTGTTAGTATTTTTCTCCTTCCATTGTTTTGGTGAATTCTTTACATGATTTCCATGATTAGTTAATGATGGTTATTATTGTCGATTGGAAGTGAAACAACATAATTTGAATAGAATGGTATTTAAATATTTCTATAACTCTAAATTATACCGTTAATCATATTCAATTCTTACATGAGGATGATTCATAAGTTAAAACATTATTGATATTTTTTTAGGTCCATTAGAAGATTCTTCGATCATAATGACCTCATTTTATTTTATAAATTAATATCATGTTTATAAAATAATTCCAGATTTTTATATGAGATATAATTCATTTATTTTAACCTGTTTCAACCATAAAAAGGGTTTCTTGGCCAGAATTAAAGATGGTAAATGAAAGTGAAAACCCATCGTCCTTGAATGTGGTAAATTAGCACCTCTCGGATGGTGTTTTCATTTTCAGTATAAAAGAATGAGAAAGGAGAGATGATAAAAAATTATTCCATTATCAAAAAAATTATAGTAAAATTATGTTACTTTAGTTATCATAACATTTGAATGAAAAGTGGTGAGGAAATAAAAAAAAGAAAAAAAATCTCAAAATAAGAAAAGTTGAGAAATTCCTTATGAAAATTCGGCAACCTAATGATGTCGCGTAAAATTTCATAAAATATTTTGATGAGTTAAAATGGGTCTCTAATAATTATTAAATAATATTTAAAATAAGAGGTATATGTAATGACATATACCAACATAATCCAATTGATGTTAAAAATAATAACATAAAATGAAAGTATGAAAAATAAAAGGCTGATGGATTCCCTATCTTGTCGAGCAACTCCTAAAACATGATGGTTGAGACCTTGGGGGATTGAGGAAACATTAAGAGAACTCCTAAAGAGGTGAAAATAACATATATTAGAGTATTATGAGTTTGGAATGAAAGAATATGACATAATTAGTGGGTATTTATAGTAAATGAGAAGGATTCTTTATTAATTTCAAAGGACACCTCATTTGTGGTTTTTTCAAAACCATGGGCATTACCATGGTATTTGACCATGGTATTAGCCACTTAGGACACCTTGTGTAATATTTTACTATAAAAAATTTGACTAGAATATTATATTAATTAATATATCATTATTATTTCATAAAACTTACTAAAACCTGAAAACTATATTTTAACTATTCATGAAAAATTCAAAAATTCATAAAAAACCCAAAAATTCCACCTAACCATTTTTCGACATGTATAATTCAAAAATGAACTCCATTTTTTGAAAATAATTTTCTATATATTAATAATTTAAATTTTAAATAAAATCATACATTATTCAAAAATTAACACTTTTAAAACTATTACTCATTTTATATCACCTTGAAAAATTATTCAAGATTTCATTATCTTAAAGCCTTAAGAAAATAAAATAATATTACCATTTAATATTAATTATGGTCATATTACTATTCATATTACTATTTATAAGGGTATGTTAATATTCACCAAAAAACATGATTGTTCTATGAGACTCCAAATAACTTACTGATAACAACCATAGATGACCATTATTTGAAATTCAAATCATAAAAGCAGAAAAATTATGTTTAATGGACAGTTAAAAATATCTACTTAAAATAAAGTTACATGAATTTCAATTTATTTAAAAAAACATGGGGTGTTTAATTATCCCCACCTTCTAAAAATTATATCCTCATAATTTTATTTTCTTATTAAAAAATTGAGGGAACCTTTCCTTTATTTCATTTTCAGAATCCCATATTGCTTCATCAACCATGTGGTTTCTCCATAAGACCTTTACCTAGTGTATTACCTTATTCCGTAAAACATATTCCATTCAATAAAGAATCTAAATTGGTTTCTCTTCATAAGAAAGGTTCTCTTGCAGTTGAAGTGCTTTTGGGCTCATGACATGAGATGAATCTAGCACATACTTTCTCGACATCAAAACATGAAAAACATTGTATACCTGAGATAAACTCGGAGGCAAAGCTACTTGGTAGGAGACTGGTCCAAATTTCTCTAGAATTTCTTAGGGTCAAATAAACCATGGAATTAGCTTTCCTTTCTAACCAAAATGAATAACAGTTTTCCATGGTGAAATTTTATGAAAAACATGATCACATACCTCAAAATAAAAGTCATTACTCCATTTGTCTCCATAACTTCTCTGTCTGATCTGATATATCCACATGTGTTGTTGGATCATCTTCACTTTCTCAACCACTTCCTCTACTAATTATAGTCTCATTAACTTTATTTCCTCGACTCTATCCAAAAAATCTGTAGTTCTGCACTGCTTCTCATATAATGACTCAAAAGGTGACATCTGTATACTGAAATAAAAACGGTTATTATAAGAAAACTCAACTAATGAAAGATTCTAATCCCAACATACCCTGTAGTCCATTAAAAAAGCTCAAATAATAGCCTCCAATGTCTAAATCTTTCATTCTAAATACCCATCTAAATGAGGGTGAAAAGTTGTACTGAAATTTAATTCTGTTCCCAATGACTTTTGAAGGCTCTTTCAAAATTTATAATTAAACCTAGGATCTCGGTCAGATACAATTGAAAGAAGAACTCCATATAACCTGAAAATCTCTTTAAGGTACATTATATAATATTTATCCAAAAACATTGTATCAAAAATAAAAAAAAATGTGAAGATTTTGTCATCCAATCAACAATAACCCAAATCACATTGTTACCTCGAGAAGTCTTTGGTAGTCTCACCAAAAATTCCATGGATACATTCTCCAATTTCCACTCTAGCACTGGAAAAGGCTAAATCATCCCCTTCAGTAACTTCCACTCTACTTTATCCTGTTGACATTTAAAACACTTCATGGTAAAATCAGCAATATCCCTTTTCCTTCCATCCCACCAGTAATACTCTCAAAGGTCTCTGTATATCTTAGTACTGTCAGGATGAACTATGAATAGAGAACTATAAGCTTCACAAAATAGTTATTTCCTTCACTGGGAATCACAAGGCACACACAACATTTTAAAAAATCTTAAAACACAATATTTATCAAGGTTAAATTCTAGAAACTTACCCATTTCATCCAATTCTACGTTATTATGTAGCTCACAGTCTAACTTTTTAACTTTCTTAATTTTGTCTGATAATGATGAATGTACTGAAACCTAAAACACAATAGAGGTATTTCCTGCACAAACAACTTCTAATCCAAAATTCATCAAATCATTAATTAGGGGATTATGTTTCAAATGTAACATGGTTAATTATGCATGATGTTTTCAACTCAAGGCATCCACCACTTTTTTTCTTTTCATGGTTGGTAATTGATCGTTGAATCAAAATACATTATCACTTCAAGCCATCTTATCTTCCTCATGTTTAATTCCTTCTTAGTGAATATATACTTCAGACTTTTATGGTTAGTATATATTTGACATTTGACTATATATAAATGATGCCTCCAAAATTTCGAATAAAAACCCGTAGTTGATAATTTCAAATCATGTGTGAGATAATTTAACTTTTGA
Organism: Viscum album; assembly: GCA_963277665.1. Taxonomy (NCBI): domain Eukaryota; kingdom Viridiplantae; phylum Streptophyta; class Magnoliopsida; order Santalales; family Viscaceae; genus Viscum; species Viscum album. The sequence goes on from CAUJRU010000339.1 coordinate 294,827, forward strand.
GATTTTACTTGTCTTGAAGCATAAGAAATTACATGATCATTCTACATCAAAACAAAACCATGTCCCTTCAGTGAATAATCAATGTAGAGGAAAAACTCACCATTTTGGGAAAGAAAGGCCAAAACTGGAGCATTCACCAATCTCTTCTTCGGTTCCTGAAAAAAAACGTCACATTCTTCTATCAAAATAAATTTAACCCTTTTGCATTAACTTAGTTAGCAAGCTAGATAACAGCTAAAAATTTTTAAAAAACCATTAGTAATAACCTATTAATCCAATAAAACTAAGAATATCTGTAACATTTATAGGTATTGGATATTCATCAAACACTTTTTTTCCAGGATCAACTGTTATTCCATCCTTATTTACGATATTCCCATGAAAAGAAATCTATTGAAACCAAAATCACACTTTCTGAATATTCCATACATTTCCTTTTCAATTAATGTTTTTAAAACAACTCTTATATGTTTTTCATGCTCTTATTTACTTTTAGAAAACATAAGAATTTCATCAATAAACAAAACCACAAACATATCCAAGAACTCATGAAATATTTTATTTAGAAGATCCATGAATATAGTAGGTTCATTAGTTAAACCAAATGGCATAAAAAAATTGATAATGCCCATATCTAGTATGAAAAAATAATTTTGGGATGTCATCCTCCTTAACCTTCAACTGATGGTATTTGGATCCTAATTAAATATTATAAATGTGTTGACGTCCCTGGAGATGATCAAATAAGTCATCGATGTGAGGCAAAGGACACTTGTTTTTAATAGTGATGTTATTCAAGGATCTATAATCAATTCAAATTCTCATTGAACCATCTTTCTTTTTAATGAAAAAAATAGAAACACCCCAGGGTGAATTGTTAGGATGAATGAATCATTTATTAAGAAACTCATGCAACTGATTTTTCTACTCTAAAAGTCCTATTTGAGCCATTTGGTAAGGGTATTTTGAAATTGGATTCGCATGAGGAACTAATTCAATTGTGAATTAGACATCCTGATCATTTATCACACCAAGTAACTCATCAGAAAAAACATCAAGGTATTCATTTACCACTGGAACATCATTAATCTAAATAGTTTCCTTATTTTCAACAATATGAGAAAAATAACTTTCATTTACATATTTCAATAGTTTCTTAGCTTCATGATATGTTATCAATTTTATAGGTTCTTTCTTGTATAAAAACTGAAACTCTTTCTAAAAAAAACTTCTTTATCTCTATATTCAATCTTAGAATGATAAATAGAAATTCAATCCATTTTGAGAATGACATAAAACTCTACTAAGGGAAAACAACATGATTTTCCGGTAAAGTCTTTCCATAGACCACAATAAATAGATTCCAACAATTTTTATTTACTATAATATTTCCTCATGGGTTTTAACAATAAGTTTTGGTCTCATTTTTTGAGGATATATTTTCAATTTTCCATAAAAGTCCTTATAAATGAAGGGATGTGTAGGCATGGTATTGAATAGAACTTTATAAAAATATGAGTAAACAAACAAGGTACCTGATAAAACATCATTGAATGGACCAAAATCTGCTAACGTAGTCACAAAGGATCTTACTACACCTTTTTTGTTATATTCTAGCTTCTTTTCATGATTTGGATATCTCTTTGGGCAGGCATTTGAATAATGACCTATCTATCTATATTTAAAAAACTTAACAATTTGATTATCAAGATTAGTCTTAGGATCATTTACATTACACTATCAGGCCATATGTCCAAACTTACCACATCGAAAACACTTCCCAGTATTGGTAAGGCATTCCCCATTGTACTTTTTGCCACACTTTTTACAAACTGGAAATTGGAATTTCTTACCATCGTATTTCTTTGATTGATTCTTACACATTGCATGAAATCTGAACCCCATCTTCTCCTTGTTATCAAATTTCATGTGATCATCAGACATCTCCATCTATACCCTCGCAAAAAATCAGAAATTTTTCCCATATATTTTGAATTCATGGGAGGTTAACTCCCTTCGATACCTTGGATTTAATCCTATGTAAAAGCGGTTAATTTTTCTGTCATGATCCAGAATAAGATATAAAGCATACCTCGCCAGTTGGGTGAAGTTTTCATCATAGAAACCCACTGAATCTTCCTCCTTTTGCTTCAATTCAAGGAATTGATTCTCTATACCAAGTCGCAAAAACTTAGGAAAATATTTTTCAATGAAAATAATTTTAAACTCATCCCACTCAAAGGCATCAATATCCTATCTATCCATGATATTCTTGAACAATGACCACCAATGATCAACTTGACCTTAAAAATGATAAATATAAAGACTTATGTTTTGATTATCTGAAAAATCCATAACATCGAATATATTTTCAAGGACCTCAATACACCCTTCAATGGCTACTAGGACAGAAGATCCATTGAAAGCAGGAGGGTGTTGTCTCAAAAAATGTTACACTGTAATCATGTTCCATTTTTATGCCTCTGGTTGTTCTATTGCATGGATTCAACTACCATTTATTATCTGTGTCAGCTAATCCATTACTATAACAAAATATTTGGTTCCAATCCCTACCATTCCAAGCTACAGATTCAGAAGGATATCATTCTGGCAGTGCCACTCTTCTTCAGTTTCCCTATTTCTTCAGCAGAAAACCATTCTAAAAACATATCTTAGTCAATAAAACATGGTAATATTTAAATTATATACCATTTCAAATTAACCATAGAGTAAAAATCATTTATCGTATTCTATTAACATTATCCTAACCCCTACAGTTATCTAAACCATCCTCTGATGCCAACTATAAGGACCCGACCATATTATATTACATAATCTTGATTTTTAGTGAAGAAATCATTTCCTTTAAAATTAAGGATATTTTCAAGTTTATAGTTATATAGAATTATGATATAATACATAAATGACATTCCACATTCATATGGAATAGATACCACAAAAACAATATCCATATCTTCCAAAATATAAAACTTTTTAAATAAAACATGTTTTCTTTGAGAAATCTTTATAACATTTAACTAGGATTCCTTCTTTGTCTTACACATCATTATAACCTATGAATATAATTTAAAAAAATTGTATTAGCACAAAAATATCCATAAGGAATATAAAAAGAAGTAAACAAAATATTAGTATGTTATGGGCTATAAGCCCACTGGGCTTTCAGGCTATGTAATGGGTTTCCCTATACATAGTTAAAAGAGGAATTTGCTTTGATTTAATAATAAAAATGAGGCTTTGGCCCCAACCTTTTCAAAAAAAAAGTAAACAAAACATTAGTCCATGAATACTTGTAACGTGTGAAATCAGTTTTTAAAACAAATACATACTTGTACCTATATAAACATACTTTGTGAAACTTGAGATTTACATGAGATTTACACAAAACATATAAGACATAATTAGAACCATAACGGTATTTGGGTCATTACTTACATAATCATGTAACCCTCTTTTCTACCTTATAATTTGTAACCCTCGTGGTTACCTTATAATTTGTTTAACCATCATAGTTTCACTTGGAGTAACCATACGACCGACCTCCAACTTACACATAACCAATAAATTGGAGGGATATATAGGTCCCACCATTCATCATAAATAATACCCAATAACAAAATCATAATCATAAATCATGAAAAATTCTATAAAAACATTTCTTTTGAATTTCGTAAAATAGAAGTTTAAAACAAGCTTTTTAAAAGAAAAGTCCCTTCAAAATATCATATAGTTGAGGGGAGACTTAATATAGTGAATTAAATAAGTATATAAAATGTAAATAAATATAATTAAACATAATATAAACAAAATTCATCACAAAAAAACTTTAATACCGCAAAAATAATGAATTAGAATGTTAACCAAAAGAATGGAAATTGGGTTAAGAATTCTCTTACCTCAGGTTTGTCTTACTTCATACTAGTTTAAACATCCTGTAAAAAGATTAAAATAGTGTTATTAATATCTTAAATAAAAATATTCATGTTTATAATATCTAATATGATCATTTCATTATATCATTTCTCCCTTTAATTGTTAGTATTTTGTTCCTTCCATTGTTTTGGGTGCGTTCTTTACATGATTTACTTGATCGGCTCATGATGGGTATTATTGTTGATTGGAAGTGAAAATATAGAATTAGAATGGAATAGTAATTAAATATTTCCATAACCAAAAATTATTCCATTTATCATTTTGAATTCTGAAATGAGGATTATTCATAAGTTAAAACATTATTGATATTTTTAGGTCATTTTGGTGATTCTTCGATCGTAATGAACTCATTTTATTTTATAAATTAATTACATGTGTAAAAAATGTTCCATAATCTTATATATGGTATAATAAATAAATTATAATATTTTTCAACAATAAAAATGGTTTCATGACAATAATTTAAGATGGTAAATGAAATTTAAAATCCATCGTCCTTGAATGTGGTAAATTGGCACATCTCAGATGGTGTTTTCATTTTTAGTATAAAATAATGGAAAAAGAGATATGATGAATAATTATTCCATTATCACCAAAATAATAAATTAAAAGTTAGTTACTAGATTTATCATAATATTTACATGAAATGAGGTTAAGAAAGAAAAAGAAAAGAAATGAATCTCGAAATAAGAAAAATTGACAAATCCCTTACAAAAATTCGGCAGCCTAACGACGTCGCTAAAAGTTTCCTAAAATATTTTGATGAGAAAAAAGGGTTATATAATCATTATTAAATAATATGGAAATTAATGGGGATATGGAATGAAATATCCCAACATAATACAATAAAAATTTAATTAATAATATAAAAATAAAGCTTGAAAAATATAAGGGTGGTAGATTCCCTACCATGCAGAGCAACTCCTAAAACATGAAGTATGGGACCTTGAGAGATTTAGGACACCATGGGAGGATTACTAGGAAGGTAAATCTACTAGATATTTGAGTATTATGAGTTTCAAATGAAGGAAAATGAATTTATGATTGGTTATTTATAGTAAATGAGAGGGAGTTTTTTATTAATTTCAAAGGACGCATCATTAGTGGTTTTTGAACAATCATGGGCTTGCCCATGGTATTTTCACATGGTATTATCCACTTGAAAACCCAAATTTTATATTTTAATGTACAAAATTTGACCATAATTTTGTATTAATTATTATATCATTATAATTTCATTAAACATACCAAAAACTCAAAACTATATTTTTACTATTCATGAAAAATTCAATAATTTCAGAAAAAACCCAAAAATTCACCCTAACCATTTTTTTGATGTGTAGAATTCAAAAATGAGCTCCATTTTTTGAAAACCATTTTTTAAATATTATTAATTTAATATAAAAATAAAATCATACTTTATTCAAAAATTAATACTTTTAAAACTATAACTTCTTTTATTTCACCTTAAGATTTAATCAAGATATTATTATCTTAAAGACTTAAGAAAATAAAATAATAATAAAATTTACTATTTATTAGGGTCATATTACTGTTAATATTATTATTCATAAGGGAATATTACTATTCATTAAAAAACAAGTTGGTTCTGTCAGACTCCAAATAACTTACTGATCACAACTTTTGATAACTATTTTTTTGAAATTCAAATCATAAAAGTGGAAAAACTATGTTTAAAGGCTAATTATAAATATCTAATTAAAACAATGTTTCATTAATTTAAATTTATTTTTAAAAACATGGGGTGTTACAATATAGCACTCCAATATATCAGGTAATGTTTAGTATCATAATATATCATGTTGGGATAGGGGTGTACCTGATTCCATTATGGGAAATTTTCCTCCATGAAGTTTGGGCAGTTTATCCTTGACCTATGTTTATGATGCAGGGTTTTAAGTTGTTTCCACAATTACCATGTTATGATTATCAAGCTATATCATGACTTATTATTCATGACCTTTTATTCCTCATTGATATGAATTGTCTAACATGTATTATTATCTTCATGTTATTCCATTTTAATTCCCTTACAAGGCTTCATGGATCACCCCTTTCTTTTGTATTTCCCCAAGTTATCCAATGATGTTTTAATCTCAAGGATGTTTAAATAATTTTTCCATAATTTTGTTGTAATTCGTGTTTAATGTTGTAATTAAATGTACCTAATTCAAAAATATACTAGACTTATAAATCATTTGGGTCATATTAAGTGTAATTATACGTAATTATATCATGTATTAATGTGTAATAAATAGAAGGGTTGTGATACAATATATTCATATGAATATATCCTTAGAATAAGGTTATAATATTTAAAATTAATTCAAATATTATCCCTAACTATAACAGTTTATTATAAATTCTTGATTGTATTGAGACATTTGGTTATCACATGGCGTTTCCATTGAATCTCTCTCCATTTCATAATGTGTAACACCTATATCTCTGAAGGAAATACATACCTGATCCTTCACATGTACTTAATTCATAGTTCATACCACTAAATGATGATATCTCTTATGGGGATCAACCATTGAAGATTTTGGATCATATAGATAAAATTTTATAGAACAAATATCACTCACAAGGTCAAAGTTTTTTTGCGAAGCCATAAATTTAAGGAAGCTGTGTGGGAACCTGAAGATGTAATGAGGTAAAATTATCCTTAGTTGTTTGCATGTGGTGATGAAATATTGTGGGAAAATTATAATAAGGGGTATAATGTAGCACCCTATGATTTTATGATATATTTCTCTTCATATAAATTTAAATTCTTTGATAACTTACTTTACACAAAAGCTGAGTTTAAATGAACCTCATTATAATATTCAATTGTTATTATTTAATGTGTTAGTTATCACCTAGACATTAGACTGGAGTTATGAATAATTCTTACAAAATTATGAAATTTTTTTCAATAAATATGTATAAAATTAATTAATTTATTTTTAATTGTTTATAAATTAAAATAAAATAATTTGAATGTAAAAAAGAGATGTTTGTTTAAAAAACTATTTTTTATACACACAATATGTTTTTATCATATTAAATTAAATTAATAGATTTTAATGATTTTTTTTATTTAAATTTATAAATAATACATTAAATCAAATATTTTAGTGTTCATCTAATATTTTTTACATGGAAAGAAATGAATACAAACTCAATTTTTTTCTTAGAAATAAATTTTTCAAAAAATGGTTTTATTGCGTTTTTTGTAATTATTTTTAACTAAATTTATTACACTTATATAAATTTAATTTGATAAAATAGATTCCATATACATAATAATCATAATTAATATTATATAATAAGGTGAAATTAATTTTTTTCATTATGAATAGTAATTGAGGTAAAAATTCATTACTACGGTAAAGGTTAAAAGGGGTTAATAAGAGGTTAATCTAAATAGATTAGGGTTAACATGACTTAAAAACATGTATAAATACTTTATATGAATTTATTTAGATTCTATATCATACTATATTTTAGATCAATCCAATTTGGATCAACCTTAATAAGAGAGTGACATTATTATATTTTAATATTCTTTTAAATTACAAGTGTCTCTCCCCTCACTTACGGAAGGAAACCCTCTATCATATATTCCCCATACCACATGACCAAAAACAATAAAAATATATTATCAACATCCATTTAAAAATTATATATGTTATTATCTTCTTAAAATACCTAACCAATGGTCCTTAAGAAGAGATTCAAAAGAGGTTTCTCAAATAAGAGGTATATATTCTTATTGATCTTTTTTAAGTTTCATTCTTCTTCTACATCCTAAAAATATATTGTATCAAGAGTAATATATTGAATTAAATATACTAAATATACTGATATTTTATTATAATTAGGGTAAAATCATTTTACACATTCTTTCCATCAAATAAGAAATGAAAGTATCACTCATGCATATATATGGACTACCGTATCCACGTAGCAATCTGATCATTTTCCATCACCATAATTCATGGTTGGTTATTATGATGAATTTAATGTTTATATATTATATTTATAGAATAAATTTTATTATTTAAATATAATATCTTCACCACCATCTTACCTTCACATCTATTATAAAATGATAACATCACTCTTGTGTGCGTGTGGACTACCACCTCCACAAAGCGATGCGATTTGTTTTTCATTTACACTTTACATGGCTAGTGATAAGGATATATTTAATTAATATATATGATTACTGTGATAAAATACGAATTTTGGGATAATGAATTATAATTTACCTTTCTTTCATTCCATCCATCAAAAAAATGAAAACATCACTCGTACGTATGTATAAACCACTGTCACTACAAAGTGATGTAATTCATTTTTCATCACTACTTTACATGATTGGTAATAAAAGAGTATATAAGTAATAAATATGATAATTTTTTCATTATTAATATTATAGAAATATTATAAATATTATTTTACAAGAACCATATAATTGTAACTTATATGGAAAATGGACTGGTTTTCACCAGAATGTACTTTTTAATGAATAAATTATTAATAAACAATAATTAGAAATTATAAAACAATGATACATAGTAAGTTATGTATGAATATGGTTATATAATAAATGTAAAATATATCCATATTTATAATATAAGAATTTTTAATGCGTACAATTTATCACCCCCAAGAATTTACTATATTTTTCTATAGAATAATTTAATTTCATTGATATCATGCAATACTGAGTTAGTTTTCAATGCACACAACACCTGATTTAAACAAAACACTATTTAGTCACATTTAGAATAGTCAATTAAAATTAACACTTTTAGAGAGCTCATATAGTAAATTTATATATTATATATCCAACCAAATATTTTGCAACTCATCGAATATATTTGATAGATATAAGATAAGAAGAAATCCAATATTACACATAAAATACTATATTTTTATAAAGTCACATTTACAACCTTTTAACGCAGAACTAATTTTAAATAAAATATTTTTAACCAGTATAGATTTTAAATGTCCAAATAAACTTTATATTTTAAATCATAACATAAAAATTATGTTAGGGTGAATTTTTTGTATTTTCCTGTGAATTTAATTTTTTTAATGAATAGTGAAAATACTAAATTTTAATTCAAAAATGACTTTTCATCTAATTTATTAATGGTGTTAAATTATATTTTTAATATGTTTTAAATTCAAATTATATTAATTAATTATCAATTAATATAATTTACGTCATTTTAATTAATTTCACATTGAAACTGGGAATAATAACTTAGCAAACTTTTGAACGTTTTTACTTTGAAAACCCACATTGTCATCCTGTCTAGAGGATTAATTTTAAATTAATTTATAACACTTATTTAATTTTAATTTTGTAAAATGGATTAAATTTTTTAATTATTAATAATTTCTAATGTCTAATATTGGAAAATTATTTTTTGACCAAAAATATTAGTGAATGTAATTAAAATTAAATGCAGTGATTAAGGAAAAATTAAGCTTAACAAGGCACTAAACCATAAACTTAATGGAAAAAATGACCTAGATAATTGTACAAAATCCATTTTATGGCCATATTTATAACCTAAACTTCATTGGATCTATGTTTTTACAGTATTGTATCCACTTTCAAATGGAAAAATGTAGTTTGAATTCCCTTTTCCAAAAGTTATAAAAGTGCCACTCCTCCACCACTATAAAAATACCTCCCCTCCTCCCACTTCCTCACACCACTCAAGACACTTCCGATCAACCAAGAAATTATAAAATAGCTCCTAAAAATATATCACATAATCCTATAATCATCTACTTAGGCATAAATCCAGCTAAGGAATCCCATTTGGTGCAAACTAAAAAAAGTTACTCAAAAAAGAGGTAACATCTTTCCTTAAGTTATTTCATTTTATTTCCATTATTCATCCCCTAAAATATTATTATTATATTATTATATAAAACACTAGTATAATGCATATACTGAATTTTTTTATGCTAATTTTTTTACCTACACTTTCACACACTACCATCTGATTGGTAACAAACATACTATTTGCGTGCACGACAAACCACCACCTCATGAAACAATGATTGTTCATTTTTTTCATTACTGCCATTCATGGTTGGGAATTATTTTTAAAACTCTTTTTATATATTATATATATGATACTTATTATGTCTTTAAGTGTTTTTATTTATTTTACAACACATATCTTTATACTTTTCATTTTGTATAAATAAGATAACATTGTTTGTATAAGTGTGGAATACTACCTCCTCAAAGCGACGTGATTCGTTCATGTAGTACATGGAACCTATTAAGAATGATTTTAATAAAACTTTGTGAAATATATGAAATTAATAATATAATTTAATCATAATAAACACATGTATCATTTACTTTTCATTCTCTTAATATGACAAATAAATTAAAGTAACGTTCATGCATATATACAACCTACCGTCTCCATGAATGATGCATTTCATTATTATATCCAAATATTATGGATTAGTATAAATAAATATTTAATGAATATATATGATAATTAAATAATATTTTATATTTTGGATATGATTAAATTATGATATATGTAAGAAGAAAAATAAATAACAAGTCAAAACATACTTGAGAAAAGTAGGCAATTAACACCCAAAATTGTCAAAATAATGAAATATTATTATCAAATGGGTAATAATATATTATAATAAAATATTATATGGTATTATAAATATGAATATGTTTAATTAATAAGTTATTAACACTTTTAAAACAATTATAAAAGAGGTTAAATCCTATTTATACAAAAGGAAACACGAGTTAAGGTGTTTTGTCTCAATGTACATTCCCTTGAGACTTATTTGTTACTATATACCAATTCACTTTATTATAGAATTTATACATCCAATTTTTCAAATAACAACATTACTAAATCAAAATTCATGGTATTTTGTGTTTTCATTTGAAATATCTCACCCAAGTGGTTTATCTGGAAAACTTCCAAGCGGTAAAAGTTACCTTTCCAATCTTACATTCTTCTGTGATTATTAAGTTTATCCTAGGACAATCACTTTATTATAATTTTTTTATTTGATATTTACTTAAATATCCAAATTATTTCGTAATTTATATTATTATATCTTAAATATTATACCATATTTACATACAGTGTTTACTTTGATAGTTATTTTATTAACTAAGGAATTATTGAAAATCTTTATCTTGTATTAAATACAGATACGTTTTGATAAGGTGAATTTTTTATTCGATATATGATGAATTATTTGGAAATGAAATATATGGGTTGGGGAACATTTTATAAAATACATATGGGTTGGGGACCGGCTAATTCATTCCCCTTGATGCATCGGTAGTCTCATACGATGAATTAGTTGGCCAAATCAAAATAGTTTAAACTATCTCTTGACGGTAATGGTATAATGTTCTTGAAAAACATGAACTCCAATAATTAAGAATTTACTTTGTTAAAAATACATTTTTTATTATTATCCATGATATTTTTCATTGACATATATTTGGATGCATTCTATTCATTGTTTATTGATTTAGTTTCATATGTTTCAATTTATTACCTTGACATATTGATATTTCTTTATCTAGTTATTTAAATGGAATGTATTAATAGTTATATACCTTACCATATTGATTATTTTCATCAGTTCATAATTTATTCCACTTTAATTACACTTTCTAAGCTTTTTATCTAACCCTTATTAAGTTTACTTTCCCCAGGTTATGAAGAAGAGTTCTTTGAATGGGATTCAAATATGTTTTTTATTCCATTTTATTAGGTATCATGTTTGTATTTTCTATTTCCAGTTATATTATTGGAATCATGTATGTAATCTGGATTTAAAAAACTGATAAATTGATTGGTCCTTCAGGATTTTATTCTCTGTAAACATTCCAATGTAATGAAATAATGCACTAGTTTTGGGCTTCTTGGGTTGGGGCATTACATACAAAGTAAGACGAGATTCGAGGTAAGGTTTTATGTTACAATCTCATTTCTTTTCGAGATTATTTATGATAAAATCATGTTGAGGAAAATTATATATATTATATACTTTAAAACTAATCTATTTTATTCTTCACCATTTATTCCAATGTTTCTCAATTAATATTACCACTTTAATCTTTTCGGTAAATAAAATGAACAAGAAAATATTTTTAAGAAAAACCCAATATATATCCACTCTGGTCGAAATTTTTTTTCTTCCATATCCATATTTTCATTAAAATGTTTTCCAGAATCATTTTAATATTCTACAATGATTTATTAAATTAATTTTTACATGTAATTTAATTTCTAAAAAATTAGACAAAAATTCTCACATCATTTTCTGAATGAGGTAATTTTTTCCAAAGGTGTGAAAAATCATTATTTTAAAGTATGCTGAATGAATAAGTTTTCCTCAAATCATGAATAATATTTACTTTAATGTTCCTATAAATTCTACCATGGTCATTTTCAATGAAAGTGTTTTTCCAAATATTTGTGAAATTTTATGATTTTAAATGAGTGATTTCAAAGTGAAAATGGTATTTTCATTAAAAAAATGTTCCAATGATCTTTTAAAGGTATTTTCATCTATGAAAACATTCATTTATGTTAGTTATGCATCACTAAGAGGATGGTCCAATTATACCATACTTATTTTCCTAGATGGATATTAATGAGATATTTATGAATCTTTTTTTATATTCCATGGGTTAATATATAACAAAATCATAAATGATTTTATGATTTTGTGGATTACATATGAATAAATTATGATCATTTGATAGTTGGGTATTTTATATCACTGAAATGAATTGGGTAGAATGGTATATATTTCTAATGATATGATGATGATAATCATAGACATGATTTTGAATATCTATGATCACGTTTTTGACATGTGAATGTGATTTCTTCTTGTTATTCTCACAAGATTATTTGAGTAAATGATTTAAAATGGATATATTCACATTTTGATGTGTGATTATGATCTATTCTCACTATATTTATAATATTATATAAGGAAATGATTATGAAAAACTATGTTCACTTTTTGATGCATGATAATTATTTCTTCTAACTATTATCATAACATTATGCATGGACATGATTTTGAATAGCTATGTTCACATTTTGATGTGTGAGTATGATTTCTTCTAGATATGATCACATTATTATCCATGGACATTATTGTTAATATATATGTTCTCAAAACTGTGATTTAAAATACTTATGATGCCACGTGCCTATCTTATTACTCTTAAATGATGATTATTTCTTTGAGACCCTTATTAAAAATGCTTTTAGATAAGAATTGATTTTAGTGTTTATGTTCTAAGATTTTATTGGTATGAATCTTTTACATTGATAACATGCACATGATTATGTTATTGTACCATTATGATCATATTATTATCTTATGGTTTCTATAAACCATGTTTACTGTTACTGGAATCTGAGCTCAACCTTTCACATGATTTCCTTCCCTAGGTTTTGATGGAAGGTACTAAGTATGATAAGTCTAGAAGGTTTTTTTATGAATTAATTGGTGGGATATGGTTAATATGTTTTAATAAAAAATATCATACTATATTTAGAATCTAAATACTCATGAATTTCTCATTTCTCAAGAATGTATAATAGTGACATGTATTGCATATTCATTTAAAATGATGTAATATTTATATTTTTTATGCTTGGGTTGCCTAAAAATAAATCCCTTCTGTTATCCTAAAATCGGATCTAGCATCATTGGAAACATCCCCAAGATTTCGTAATAAATTACTAAACTAGTGATAAGGAACCCAAATAAGCATTACATAACCATTCTATATACTAGGTAGTCTCGTCGAACTATCCAAAAATAACATCACTAGATATACTATTCTACCATGAGAATATAAGAGATATTCTAGATCAAAACTCGCTTCCCTCTCAGTATAAATGATGGGATGTATCCAAGAAACATTACCTAGGTAGCCTATTATTAAACACAAGGGATTTCTCTCATACATTCCATATACTATGTTCCTAAGAAACCCATGAAAAGTAACATTGAGTTTATCCCAAATAAAAAATCACACACAAAAAGTGTAAATCATTTAAAAGCAACTCACACATTACCGCATACACCCTCTAAGTAATATCTTTGATGGAATCCTCATATATGTATTATAACTTTCACAAAAAGTTCAAACATACCCAATAGGGTTATAAGACAGAATGGATAGAACAATCACATGGGCATAATGGGGGTCTTACATACTATGTAAAATCTCTTAAAGAAACATAAAAATTGGTATTCCAAGCCACTGTACCCATTTCGTTAAATCATTTGAAATATCATTTTAAACATCTCCTAAAAAACAACCACTTCAAAACACCTTGAATGGTGTTTAAAATCACACCCTCTTTATCCATTTATTTTAAATCAATATTTCTCTTAAAACCTATATGGTTTCAAACATCACACTTAAATTTAATTCACAACACAAATGGGGTAAAACCATTTAAAACCCTTAAATTTCATTTATAAAAATCTTAGAGGCTTCTTAAAACAGTTTTAATTTTAAGTATCACTTGAAATTACAAGTTAAAACTTTTATAAATAAATTTTAAATACCAAAACAAATTATAAATGTCAAATACTATTTTCAAAGTCCATTCTAGAAATATCACAAACACACGGTGTGCCCGGCCACACAAAATCATATTTGGACTAGCCCTTAATATAGAAAAAACTTTGTGTTTCTAATTAACCCATGATAAAACTGATGTTTCACCTTTTAAATTAAATAACCTTAATTAATACTATATTTGATATTCAAAACATAAATTAAAAAAACCATGCTATAAATGATTTTAAAATTAAAATCTAGGGCATGGGTAAACCTACCTCAAATCAACGACACATGTTCCAGAATGCATAACCTCTAATGGAGGATGCCCAAAAAAGAAATAATGAACCAAAAAACCCACTAAAAATTAAAAAAAAAACATCAAAAATAAGGTCATCCACTTGATCTAGGGTGTTGAGAAACCCAATGTGACAATATTAAAGGAAAACCCATAAGGAAACGAGGGAAAACGTGAAGCATAAACATACCTTGGTGAGATGACCCGAAATAACAATGATCACACTGTAAACATCAAGGAACAGAGGGAATCTTAGAGAGGGATGTTTTTTGGGATTGTGGGTTCAT
Source organism: Viscum album (assembly GCA_963277665.1). Taxonomy (NCBI): domain Eukaryota; kingdom Viridiplantae; phylum Streptophyta; class Magnoliopsida; order Santalales; family Viscaceae; genus Viscum; species Viscum album. Next base: position 310,011 of record CAUJRU010000339.1, read on the forward strand.
TTTGGGGTGTTGTTCATGAATGAAAGGGGAATATAAAAGGAGGAGGTTTTCTGTGGTAGAAGGTATCATAAGGGTGGTGGTCACCAATAAAAATGGGTCAAATGAGGGAGGTTGCACAAGGGAGGATCTCAGTAGGAAGGAGGGGTTTTATTATGTAGGAGGAGAGGGGAGTGAGTTAGAGGTTTTAAAAAAATTAAATAAAGGAAATAAATAAATAATATATTGGTTCATGTCGCATAGTGTATTGGCACGGTTTACCAAACTGTGTGTTGACTGTGTGACCTTGACTACCTAAGAAATATGCCTCATACATTGTTTCACAGTGGAGCCTACATGGGATAATTAACCATGTTCTAAATATTCCAAATGAATATATACGGGAAACATCCCCTCATGCATGTTTCTTTGTAGTTACTCCTAACTGCGCATAACCGATGTTCAGAACAAAATATACTAAAATTTTAAAAACACAATCTCAAAACTCTAAAAAAATTATTTATTACAAAAACAATTATACTATCAATTAATTAACTATTATAGTGACACAAGGTTTCAAAATCCTCAAACACACTCCAAATATCATTAAATTATGAAAAAACCTATCTTGGTATTTTGGTTACATGTAAGATCAAATGGTGCATGAGATCTACAATTGAGGGGTATTTAATTTCAAAAGAAATAAAAAATTATATCAATTCATTCTTTTCATAACATGAACCAAATGTAGAAAATTTCCCAAATAGAATTTAATATTCATAAAATCACCTTATAAATATTATAAGGGTATTTTTGACCTCTAGTATTAAACATCACTTGAAATCAACCCCTAAAAAATCATAAAGTTTAAAATAAACACCTATATCAATTATTAATTATTTAAAATGTGAAACAAATGTCCAAAACTATTAAAATGGAGTTTGGTATCAATAATATTTTATAAAATATCTCATGATGCATTTTTTCACCTCTCAAGATGAGTGGTGTATGAAACTGATGGTCGAGTTAGATGTTATCTTAAAAAAGTAATTTTATTATACAACCTTTTACTAAAATTGTCTACTTTTATAGTCAAACTTAATCTAATGTGTACTAAATCCCTTATAATTTTGGTAAAACCTTCCTTGGGTCATTTTTAACATATAGGATTAAGTGATTCATTAAACTAAGGGGTTAAAAATTATAAAAAGACCAATATCATTTCATTTTTTTGTATAATCCGCCCAATATCGAGAATTGTCCAAATGGATTTTGGTATACATCAAATTTTTGAAAAACTATAGTTTAGTTTTAAGTTGCTAGGATGAGATATGCATGAAATATATTCGTGTTTCATACATTATTTGAGAAATAACAGTTTTGTTACGTAACTTTTAACTAAAATTAACCACTTTGATTGTTAAAATTGGTGAAAAAATCTCTAAATACCTTATAATTTTAAAAAAATGTTCCTCATTCCATTTTTTGACATATAGGATCAAACAGTTCATGATATTGATAACTGGTGAATCATATATTTCAAAATAAAAAACTATATCCATTCAGTATTATTATTCAAAATGTTAATTAAATATCCAAATTTTTCCAAACAGACTCTGATATTTGTTTTTTTTCAAAACATCACTTTGTGTATTTTTGCATGTCAGGGTAATAGGGACATCTAATTAATTCCTAGTTCATGTATTATTTATGAAAAAGTAGTAAAATTTTTAAATGATATTGTATTCTTTATATATCAGAATTCATAAAACATTATTTGAGTCCCTTACAATTCTTTGATAACCTTTTAAATGTTATTTGTGATTTATAAGATCAAATAGTTAATGGAACTGACACCCGATGTGTAACACCCTAGGATTCAATGGTATATCCTCCTATTAGTTTTAGTATCCTTTTAGATATGAATCAAAGTTTTTGGAGGCCCAATAAAGGATTCCGGACTGGGTTCATGTTCTAAGGAACCACTAAGAATGGTTATGCATGTTGTTTGGATAAGTTCATAAGGAGTTCATGGTCTGTTTCATAGTCCTAGAGATAATTCATTAAAACCATACATTCTGGGTTTGTGGGTAGAATGACTATCCAAGTCCCATGCACAGTCACATGGACCATACAAATTGACATGATGGTCTGTTTTACATGATCTAAGGAAAATAATATTGTTAGTTACTTTCACATTTTGGTTTTGTTATCTGGTTATGTAATGAATGGTTTTTTTTAAATGAATTATCTATTTTCAATAGCATTGATTACATAACTTGGAATAGATCTTGCATATTATTTAATTGGTGTTGTATGGTGAAATCAAAATGACTATTCTTATAATCACCCATATTCATATATCTCATCATATATGTAGATGTATTATATCTTGATATAGGTAGGGATATGGATTCAATGTTAATTTCTAATGGATCTTTGAAGTTGTGTTCCTAGTAGATGATTTATTGTTTGTCTATGCATTGTAGGAGGAGTTGGACTATCCACTTTCGATAAGTGGAATATTATTTAGTTTATAGTGTAATGTAAGACCTATTTTAATAATTACTTTCCTATAAACTTCATTTCATTTTTCTTCTATTAAAATGCTTATTTTGAATAACTAGTTTTGGATTAGAATAAAATTATACACTTTGTATCATATATATTGATAATTAGTTGAGTCTAAACCATTCCTAAATATTTATTTTATCCCTTATAACTAGTTTCCAACTTTTTATGATCTAGGAGTTTTCATTATGTCTTGTGGTGATCTTGGTGTGGGTCTTAGAATTCAATCTATAGGGTTAGGGTCATCATAAAAAGGTATCAAAGTAGGGTTTTAAATTTCATGTCTTAGGATGTATGGTAGGCATGGTGATTAGAAAGTTCAGAATTTAAGAGGTACCCATAAAAAGTTATAGGTAACCTCTTTCAGTTAAGACTTGAGTTCTCAGGGATTTCATATAAGATAACTAACTAGGAGGTCCTTTGTAAGATGTAGGTTAATAGATCCATGTTGGAATCTGAATCCATAATGGGTTGTGAAAGGCAGCATGTTCATGAATGAAACTAAGAATATGTAGTGATGGCACATATATGTATATGATTTTTAGTATATTATTTCCTTTCCTAAAAGTGGTTTGGAAATTTATTTCAAATGAATTTGAAAATTCTTTATTTTTTTGAAATAATTTTTTTGAAATTATTTGTGATTACTTGATATATGGGAGAATGAATCAATAGTATGTGAATAGGTCCAAATGGAAACATAATAAAAATTATTTGTTTTTTACCTTGTGGTATAAGAAAAGAGAACTATTATGAGGTTATTTGAAGGATTTTTTCTTTGGTTCAATGGCAAGTAGATATGCCCTTATATAGAGATACTATTCATGAGGATGATGGGAAGATATGAACATGGATCATATTCTTGAACAATTGAAAGTTCTATCTATGTTATAGAAGAACATAAGAGGGGAGAAGATTAATAGTGACCTAAGGAATTGAATCATGCTTTGGAGTTCTAGAATAAGAACCCTCATATCTTCGTGGATGATGGTATGGGTACAAGAAGCTGAGGATTGATTGGAAACAATTATTTAAATCTTAAAGTTTCTCTATACCTATAAGACATCGAAGGTGGAATTCACTACTTACATGCACAAGGGAGTAGGTCATATGTTCTAGGAGATAGTAGTATAAGTGAATCTATATGATGATCTCACATGGGTTGGATTCCAGAAAATATTTAGTAAAAAAATCTACACATAGATGATGAAGTTAAGGAAAATTTAGAGTTCCAAGAGCTAAGACTAGGGGAACATGCTAGTTCTAGAGTAGTCAACCCACATTATATATATAGTTCAGTTTACACAAGTTTTAATCACTAATGATAGTATTAAGTTGTAAAGGATTGAAAAATTTACTATGAGAATTTATTATGTATGTCAATTTCCCATTTAATTAAAATATTTTTAACCCAATTAAATATTTATTAATTTTAGTTATTTTGTTATTGAATTTTAATGATAGAATCCATTTGTTTGTAGGGGAGTCAAAATGGATAAATCAAGTTGATAAGATAACATGAACTAGTGTCATAATATAGAGATGAATGGATATTGGTTTAGTGGTACAATAATAGGTGATCATGGTATAGAGATATTAACCCATTATTAATTCGAGAATCTATTCTAGAATTTGATATCTCAACATCATTTTGGAGTGGGGGTCAATATGAGATCAACATCGGTGATCCTTCCCTCATGAAGCAATATGATTCACTCAAATTCAAGTTACAAGATGTTATGAGCCATTTTTTTAGGTGGGGAGTTCACTGATGGAGCCTAGATCAAGCCTGGAGTCATTTATTTCAAAAAGGTGACACTACGGTTTTGATTATGTTGAAGTCTTGGAGGTTTGGTTATATTAGATCCCTAATTTTGGGTATAAAGGAACTATATAGTATACTCATTGAATGTTTTCCTAATTAATATGGGTAAAACTAGTGTTTTATCTAATTTATAATAGCCTAAGACCATTTTTCAGCTTGATAGGATGGTTAATACATACAGGATAAAGGTAGGTGTGTGGATATTTATCACCTAAAGGGTGTTTGATAATATGTTTCAAAGGAGTCTAGGTTTATTCCATTTTTATCCAAATATAAGTGTTTTTTAGATGTCACATTCTTTATCCAGTGGAGGGGTTTGAAGTCTATGTGGTTAATTTTCTGTTGGAAGCAGTGTGTGGACACATAATGCAAGTGTTTAGAGAGTTATTAGAGTGGTTGAGTTATAGATAAAGAATTAATTCAATATTTTTAAGATGATGTGGGGGTGTAGAGTTTCTTTTAAAATGGGGTAGATTCACTTCCTAGGATATATGGCACTTTGGTAGATACACACTTCCAAATATACAAGCCATTCATGGAGAGGATAGACTAGAAGTTCTTTCTCTTCAACTCAAAGGAGAAACTCTCAAACATCATATTGAAACCTAAGGGTTTTCTATAAGATTAATTGAAAATATACTTTTAATTGGAGGAATTAATTATAATGAATCTTATAGACTGGGTGAATTTAATTTTATGTTTTGAAAATGGTTTTTGGATTCATTGAAAAAGTCCTAAGGTATGAATCATAGAATATATAAATGTTCAGGAAATATTTAAAGAAGTGATTCACAAGCACGTGTATGGAAATAATAAACATTACATTGATGTCTCTATATAGGTCAATAACATGGATTTGAAATGTAGATTCAGGTAGAATCAAATGAGGAGGAAATTATTACATCTTTTATGGTTCATGTAAAGGTTGTTTCCTTGGGATCGTAATGTTGATCTAAACTTCATAAGGTCCAGTCCTTTGTGAAAAATTGTAATTTTCATGGTTGTTTTCCCAAATTCATAAGGTTTATGAATCATTATAAGTTTGTTTTATTGGATTTATTATTGTAATAGTTGGTTCCCTAGACCCAATGTGAATAATACTTTTTATAACCATATCATGGATACCGTGAGATATGCATGATGTATAGTGAAGACATTTCTGCATCCACTATTAAATGGTAATGTCCATAGTTTAATTGTTATATCAAAAGGTTGTAGCATATCATAAGCTATAATGAGAACCTCGAGATACTATGACATTAATCTTAAATATATGTCATATAGTCTAGATACATCATAATGATTGGACACAGATGATGTCTGACTATCAGTTTTTGGGTCTCATAAGCATTGAAACATATTCTCATGAAGTTCACAATTAGTGATATCTAGTAGTGGTATCATGAGGAAATACACACCAATAGGAACACCACATGTTTTGGGTGTCATTGGTAGTTCATATCTATGGATTTGTGTATTGGTCTCCTAACTTGAGATCATTATCAATGTGTGTCATTTGATTGCATACTTTGATGCAAGGAAAAACCTTGATAAGGAAATTGTGGTGAGGTATCTTGTGTTGGGTGCATCATTGGTGCTATGACATTGGTTGAATAGTTACGAAATATTTTGTCACCTCTAGATTAAGGAAGTAATATATCTTGCTCTTGGTTTATTTAGATGGTTAGTGATGCAAAATAGGCCCGCTGCCCACAGGCTTTGCCGGTATGGGGTGGATACCGGGCGGGGAGGGAATAGAAAATTTGAACACAAAGAGCGCGTGCCAATGCGGGTTCAGCCTGCGTGGGTGTGGGCCAAAGCCGGTTGAGCCTGTACGGGTGTGGGCTATCCCACGAGCCAAATTTTAATTTTTTTTGTACAATATATGCTTTTTTGGAATTTTAGTTTTTTTTCAACACGATTAAACCATGACATATGATTTCTCACCGCAATGGTCATACAAATTCACCATTCATTTACATGTGAATTTTAAATAAGTTGATATTTACTGTTTTAATATTATGTTATAATATTTATATAGTAGTTATTTACCCTATTCACAAGGCGTGTCACAACACCTCTCAAAAAATGGAATTCTATCTCTCCTACACTTGGTTTTAATTCTAAAAGAGTTATTATAATTATAAATTTTTTTGACCGATTTAATTTTGTTATTTCTTAATTTTATGTGGTTATTAAGAAAACATTAAAGGACCTCATGACACCCTAATACTCCTCTGAAATCAATCATTTATTGAATTGTCTTCGTTAATTCATAGGTCTAGTCATTCGCATTGCCACACAATCAACATCATCATTTTTCGCCCCTCATTAATCACTCGCCTACTTTGTATCGCAACAGTTCACCTTTATATCGACGTTGGCACATGAAACCATTAACCCATAGAAAAATGTTCCATCATATCTCTTAAAACTATAGATATTGTAAATTCATACTTCTACTAAAAACTAAAATTAAAAATGAAAAAAAATCAGTATTAAAATGATTGTAAATAGTAGTTTTTAAAATGCAGGTAGCCCTCAGGAAACATGTGAGCTTATGTGGGGTGGGGAGGGCTTGGATTTTTTTGTTCGCATTTTATGTGGGCTTTTGCGGACAAACATGTGTGGGCTCAAACCCACGCGGGCTTGGCCTGCCCTACCCCAAACCACCAATTTCACATTACTATAGATGGTAGTTCCTTTATAAGACCTTGGCCATGGTATTCATGGGTAAATCCTTCAATTAACATCAACAAATAATAAAGCATGGGAGGGCGATGACACAAGTGTGTGTCATAATTTATGAGATATTAAAGATAGAGAGATTATATTACACAATGTGTGTTCATAGGTAAGTTTTCATTAATATGATTGTCCTTGTCTCTTTAGAGGCCATGATGGGTTGCTACATCCTTCACTTGGTCTAAGAATATTATTCACTACTATTGAGATAAGGTCCTATAGGGCCACACACAATAGTGTATTCAAGAATTTTCCTCATTCAGTTGAATGGGTATATAAGACATGGTGGGCCCCACCACTGGGGTTTGGTTTTTTTTTCCAAGGATATATGATCATAAAAAGGTGATAATAGCATAAATAATATTTATTACTTAGTATACTAGTCATAATATCATTTATATAGTGTGTAAAAATATTTGGTGGTTGCGAGGAAATTTTGAGTAAGTGTGTAACACACTATAAATAGAGGAGAGGCTCTCAACAAAATGGTGAGACTCTATCTCTCTTATTTTCTCCCTCACATTCTAGAGAGAGAATATCTCGATCCAAGTAAACAGATTGAGCTCTTTCTCGTGCAACATAAGCAAGGAGATGCAGTGATTGTTGGACTGCCAAAGGCATCATATGATCTCTATGTTGGCACCCAGAATTTGGAGATCGGTGCTCCCGTAGATTTTTGAAGCATGTATAGAAAATCTAAAGGAATTTGACTTCAAATTCTTCGATCATATATTTCTAGTGAATATTGGTGAAGGAAAACGTGGCTTCGGATCGAACCGGGTATTTATGGTTTTATTTTATGCTTAAAATTACTCACGAGAGATCCTCATGAGGTAATAAAGAATCATTTCATCGAAGAGGATGAAGCGATGTCGATATTCGGTGGAAAATTTTAAAATCCCATTTTTTAGGGCTTCCACTACATGACTGCTAATTTAAATTTCTGTCAAAGGTATGCACGAAGAATTTAATCCAATGTAAAAAAATTAAATTTGCATTAAATTGAAAATAGGACATCATTCAGGTCCCAATGCTACTGATGAAGTTTGGATATGTCATCAGATAGATAGACTACGGCCATCCAAAGTTTCTAAAATGGATTGAAATCTATTTTGTGGGTATTAAAATGAAGAAAATGTATATTTATATATCTGTTGAAACACACAAAGGCAGTCATATTTAAATTTTTTTGGTAAATCCCGACACAGGCCGAAGTTCTGATAGTTGGAATAGTAATTTCTGAAACCGGTAATTTTGTTATTATAAAATTATTATTATAATAATATTTATAAAAATAAATAAATTATAAATATTATTTGATAGGATTCAGAATATTAATAATAAGATAAAATTTGGAGTCTTGGGTGGTTGTGGAAAAATTGGATGAGTCTCTTTGGTGGGTTAGATTTTAATAAAAAAATGTTTTGGGTTGACTTGGGAAAAAAGGTCACGGGGGAGGTTTTTGGTGGAACCCACCTGGGCATTTCTAGTTGACCTCCCTTTCCCCAAGCTAGTCCGTTGGATTGACCTCCTCCCCACAGTGATCCTCACTGGCCAAGTCACCTCCTCCCTTGCGATTGGTGCAGCCTCGGCCTCTGGCACATTTGGGCGCAATACCTTGCTCCTCAGGTATCCTCTCCTTCAAGCCAGCCTTCCAGGTCAAATCCATGATATCTGATCCCTTTCGTTGACTTTCTCTTTATGCAAGATCCATGGAAAACCTGCCACCAAACTCCAACTTCCACCTCAACCCGACCTTGTTCTGGCCTCACCCTTCATGGGCCATCCCATGATTGAGGTGATTCCCACTTCCATGATCCACTAGAATAACTCCTCCCTTGCCACCCACACCTCCTTGTTAAGCCCCACCGATAGGAACCATCTCCCTCAGCTATATCCAATGAGAACCAGGTTGGACGCTCATCTCGTCTATAACCACACAGGTCCTCAGATTCGATGACACATTCCATGTGAATCCTTGGTGCACCACGTTCTGTGGTGATCACTTCTAGACATCCACTCATTGTGGGTTAGCATGACCAGATTTGACAACCCAAACACAAGGTATAGCATCCCGCCTTTTTATCACATAAACTTTCATTGCATTTTAGAAAACCGAGGATCTTTAAGGTTTAGTGTCTTGGAAACCAGGAACATAAAACATGAAAACATTAAACATTCTTCTTAAACACTTGAAAGGATTCTCCTCATGTTCATCCTAGGTTCATTACTACATCACATAACCTGGGGACTTACATCAAAAGAAAGGGTGAGCAGAAAGCCCAGTAAGGGAAACAAGAGAAACATTTTACATGTGAACTTGAGATACATCAATAAGGACATGAAAAGAACTTTAAGGCATGAGAATGAAATCATGAGGCATATCATAATAAAAATAACATTTTTCCTAAATTGAAGATGTGGCTTCAACATTTAATATTGACAATAATTTCATTTCACCAAGGACCATCCCCAAGGTGTCATTAAAAATTACCAAGGTTATTCACCAATGTATCAGTCTAAAAAGTCTTCTCTAGAGATTAAGTCTTTACCCAATGCATTGGAGCTCTATCTGGGGGAACCCTTGACATGTCTTTATTATCATGTGAGCCACATATATCATCATCAATCATTTCATAAACAACCCATATAGAATAAAGGAAATGGGTTTCATTTCATAATCACAACGTTTTAAAAACTGCTTTAAAGACATGACCTTTATGTCACTTTAAACCCACGGAAATGGAAAGCGTGTTTCACGTATGTAAATACTAGAATTTAAAATAGAACATTTTGATATATATGTGAATACCCCTATAGAAATAATATCTTTGAGTATTCACTTAATAAAATATAATATCTTTAGAAAAAAAGAGAGGGACATTTTGAGACGAAACTTCGGCAGCATAACGACTATGTTACAAGGTTTTTAGAAAACATTGAAAAGAGAGGGGACATGGGTCAAACATTCATAAATGACCCATAAAATAGTAGAGGGACAGAATATAAGGGATTTAATAATATGGTAATGAAATTTGAAAATATACCATATGAAATGAAGGACATGAAAGGAAGACAAAAAATAAGATTTTTCTTATGAAAATTCGGCAGCCTAACAGCATTACATAAACTTCAACCAAAAATGAATTGATGGAATAAAATAGGGTATCTCATCATATGAACATAAAAGATCAGTATGATAGATATAGAGATCATACCCCAACATAATAAAAAGGAACTTTCAAGACTTTACGTGGAATTAGAACTTTGAAAAGGGAGAAAGGTGCAAGGACCACTTAAAAATTCAGCAGCCTAACGACGCCACTTAAACTTCAAAATACTGAATTATAGAGATCAAAATGGGGTCTCTCATCATATGGTCATAAAAGATCAGTATTATAGATATAGAGATCATACCCCAACATAAAAAAAGGAACTTGAAAGAATTGACATGAAAGTAGAACTTCAAAAGGAGAACGGTGAAGAACCACTTAAAAATTCGGCAGCCTAACGATGCCACTTAAAACTTCAAAATACTGAATTGAAGAGATCAAATGGGGTCTCTCATTATACGTTCATAAAAGATAATTATGATAGATATAGAGATCATACCCCAACATAACAAAAAGTACTTGAAAGAATTGACATGAAAGTAGGACTTCAAAACGAGAAGGGTGAAGAACCACTTAAAAATTCAGCAGCCTAACGGCGCCACTTAAAACTTCAAAATACTGAATTGAAGAGATCAAATGGGGTCTCTCATCGTATGATCATAAAACATCAGTATGATAAATTTATAGATCATACCCCAACTTAATAAAAAGTAACTTGAAATACTTTACATGAAAATAGATCTTGAAAAATGAGAAGGGAGAAAGAATCTGTTACAAAAATTTCGGCAGCCTAACGACGCCACTTAAAACTTCATAAAACGAAATAATGAGAGTAAGAGGGGATCTCTCATTATGTGAACATGAAAAGGGTAGTAATAAGTGTATAAAGTAACACCCTTTAACATAATAACATGGAGCATAAAAGAAATTACATAAAAGAGATTTCTTGAAAAGAAAGAGAGAGATCGGATTCCTTACCTTAAAACATAACTCTTAAAACTCAAAGGTTTGGACCTTGAGGGATTGGGGGAACCTTGGGAGAACTCCTTGGGAGGTAATGATACCAGAAATTCGTTGGGTAAGAGTGGGGAGACTAAATGGATGAGAGGATGGCTTGGTGTTTATAGAGAAAGTGAGGGGACAAGGCATTAATGGTCAAGGGACACCTCAAAAGTGGTTTTCTCAAAACCATGTGCTCTCCCAAGATATTTCCCATGAAGTTAGGCCACATGGGGCTCCCATACAATAATTCATCTCCTTTGGTCGACCATCCCTTAAAATATCTCATGATATCATCATGAAACAGTTATCATGTCATTAAACATACCGAAACCCTAAAACTGCATTTTTACTATTCACGGAAAATTCAACTTTCTCAAAAAGATCCCAAAATTTCACCTTAATAAAATATCAATGTTCTGATTTCAAAAATGAACTCCATTTTATAAAAATATTTTTCTAAATATTTTTAATTTATTTTTTAAATAAATACACTATTCACCGAAAATTCATTTTTTCAGAAAAAACCCCAAAAATTACCATAACATAATATCGATGCTCTGAGTTCAAAAATGAAATCCATTTTCTAAAAATAATTTTTTATATATTTTTAAATTAATTTTTAATTAAAAAACACTATTCACACGAAAAAAACTAATACTTGAATAATAATTTATGAACCTGTTATTTAACCATTTTATTGAATCACACTACTTAATCAAGGTGCCTAGATTATATTAATACTTTCTTTAAGTGAGATTACTAATCCATTTTGACACATTACTAATCCTAATCATAAAATCACTATTCATAATTTACTATTCATCAAAAAACAAGTTGATTTTATTAGATTCTAAATTTCGTACTGAACATAATTGTAGAAGACCATTTTTTGAAAATCATTATACATTTTTAATTATTTAAGGTTTACATAAACATTTTTAAAATATCCTTTTTCTAAAATTCATCAAAAATATGCATACTATATTTATCCGGTCATTTAAAAATTCATAAACATCATCATAAGAAGAAATCCCAATTTTTATTTAAGACAAAGGATTACACAAGGCAGTTACAGTCTCCTTACATAGCACCTTATCACACCAGCATAGGACCTAAGTGTAAGGTGTGCTAAGGTGAGAGAATCTGAGGGAGGCTCGGCCAACATCGCACGAGTAGTAATTTCTATTAGTTTGAACTTCTCGCAAAGGCGATTCCGTTCTAGATTCACACGATGAAGTTCGGCTTGTGTTTGGTCCAGAGCAAATCCCAGTGGTGCTACCTCCTTCCCATGTTCTGTAAGATGGGTTTCGATCGGTCCAAGACTGCTGGGTGAGGCTATCGAATCTTCTTTCTATAATAATTAACCAAGATTACTTGTATTTGGAGACAATAATCAAAATGTTTAGTTTCTAGCGGTCATATTGACCAATGGTCATATAAGCGTCTAAACCCAACGGTCTCATTTTAATTATACTCATGTTATCAAATGAAACATTTTTGTTGAGTATAAAAATAAAATAAAATAACACATAAAATTTAGGAAATAAGATTTATTCAAAATTTTGGGTCGTTACAATCTTCCTCGCTTAAGAAATTGCGTCCTTGCAATTTTTTTAAAATTGGGTTTTGAAATTTCATTGAAAGTCCCACATCAGAAAAGGAGTCAGTAAAACTATTACTTTAAAATAAAGAAAGGGAAGTACAAAGGTCACCCGAGTTAACCCACACTTGGATTCCATGTAGGAAAACATGGACATGGAGGAGAAAAAAAGGGTCAAGTTCTGAGGGAGAGTGATATAAAACATGATTAAGAGAAAGTTAACAATAAGAAAATCCAAAACATGGGATGTGTGTAAACGGTATTTGATTACCTAGTAGGAAATGTAAACCAACAATGTTTTTGTTTTACGTTCCTTTTCATAATTTTGAGGAATTCATTTACTATATAGAATAGAAACATAAGAAAATATACCTGTCTTCATGTAGAGTTTCATCATTTAATAAGTTTCTACCAAAACTAATATTTTCTCCAAACGATGAGCATTCAAAACTACTTGGTCTCATCAAAACACAAGAATCATCTTCTAGAGAATCACGTAATCCACAAAAGATTAACTATCTATTTCTTCTATCTTTAAACATTATCCCAAAAACAGAAAGGGTAAGGTTAAACAACTCTTCAAAAGGGAAGAATCCCATAGGAATGGAAACTACTTTTAAATCTTCAAAGTTCCATGGTAATACCCAAAGTTCATCATAGACCATTCCATAAATAACGGTCCTTAAAATTCCTCAAAATAAACCAAACTAAGATTGAAACCCAAATACAAGAAGGATTTGATAACATAGTCTTCCAAAATAAACTTCATTGTTCATCTCCAAACAACATCAACCACTCCTAACATCTTATAAAAAAAGTATCTAACCTAAACATATTTTACCCAAGATAGGTTAATCATTCCCATAAGTAACCTAAATTACTATAAGTCCGCCTTAAATTCATCAATTCTTCAAAATATAAGTCAACATTACTCCTCAATGAAAATACCATAGTAATCTATTTACCTCGATCATATAGGCTCCCCAAAATAGTGAACGTCTTCCAAAATAATAATCATCTTTTAATCCCCTAATCATCTCTGTCATATTAATACAGAAATCATCGCATTTCCAATCACATTGGTTGTTGGGACATGTTCTTCCATTTCCCACCATTAACTAAGAAAAGAAACTATAATTAGGGGCTTAAATACATAGCTAATAATCATGAAAAGGAAACTTTAAGCATAAAAGGATAAACATGTAGAATAAAAGTATATCCTAACTTGTGATCCCCTAAGTTCCAAACTAGGTTATCCATGATCACATATTCTTATGTGAATCTTTGTTTTGTTTTATCCTTGTTCCTTTAATAATGGTTAATACTAAGCTTATGAATTTACCAAAGCATATCCCCCGGGAGTGTCGTAACCAAGAGTGCAGCAAGAACCGTTGTCGTGTACCAGTTCCCGTTTGAGTCTAGCTCAAAGTGGTGTTTTCGGGTTTTACCCCTATGTACATCTGTGCCAGATCCACCTCTACCTGCTCGTATCCAGACAGGGATGTATTTGCTTTGCAACCCATTACTCAATACTCACCAAAATACGAGGAAGATTTCCTATATATAAACTTTTATGTAGGCTTATTCCTAAAGTTTTCATATCCTAATTTCCACAAATAACTAAACCATCCTTTGATACCAACTATAGCATCCTGCCTTTTTATCACATAAACTTTCATTACATTTTACAAAACCGAGGATCTTTAAGGCTTAGTGTCTTGGAAACCAGGAACTTAAAACATGAAAACATAAAACATTCTTCTTAAACACTTGAAAGGATTCTCCTCATGTTCATCCTAGGTTCATTACTACATCACATAACCTGGAGACATACATCAAAAGAAAGGGTGAGCAGAAAGCCCAGTAAGGGAAACAAGAGAAATATTTTACATGTGAACTTGAGATACTTCAATAAGGTCATGAAAAGAACTTTAAGGCATGAGAATGAAATCATGAGGCATATCATAATAAAAATAATATTTTTCATAACATGAAGATGTGGCTTCAACATTTAATATTGAAAATCATTTCGTTTCACCAAGGTCCATCCCCAAGGTGTCATTAAAAATTACCAAGGTTATTCACCAAGGTATCAGTCTAAAAAGTCATATCTAGAGATTAAATCTTTACCCAATGCATTGGAGCGCTATCTGGGCACACCATTGACATGTCTTTATTATCATGTGAGCCACATATATCATCATCAATCATTTCATAAACAACCCATATAGCATAAAGGAAATGGGTTTCATTTTATAATCACAACGTTTTAAAAACTGCTTTAAAGACATGATCTTTATGTCACTTTAAACCCACGGAAATGGAAAGCGGGTTTCACGTATGTAAATCCCAGAATTTAAAATAGAAAATTTTGATATATATGTTAATACCCCTATAGAAATAATAGCTCTGAGTATTTACTTAATAAAATAAAATATCTTTAGAAAAAAAGAGAGAGATATTTTGAGACGAAAATTCTGCAGCATAACGACTATGTTACAAGGTTTTTAGAAAACATTGAAAAGAGAGGGGACAAGGGTAAAATATTCATAAATGACCCATAAAACATTAGAGGGACAAAATATAAGGGATTTAAGAATATGGTAATGAAATTTGAAAATATACCATATGAAATGAAGGACATGAAAGGAAGTCAAAAAATAAGATTTCTCTTATGAAAATTCGGCAGCCTAACAGCGTTACATAAACTTCAACCAAAAATAAATTGATGAAATCAAATAGGGTATCTCATAATATTAACATAAAAGATCAGTATGATAGATATACAGATCATTCCCCAACGTAATAAAACGGAACTTTCAAGACTTGACATGGAATTAGAAATTTGAAAAGGGAGAAAGGTGCAAGGACCACTTAAAAATTCAACAGCCTAACGACGCCACTTAAACTTCAAAATAATGAATTGAAGAGATCAAAATGGGGTCTCTCATAATATGGTCATAAAAGATCAGTATTATAGATATAGAGATCATAACCCACCATAAAAAAAGGAACTTTAAAAAATTGACATGAAAGTAGAACTTCAAAACGAGAAGGGTGAAGAACCACTTAAAAATTCGGCAGCCTAACGACCCCCCTTAAAACTTCAAAATACTGAATTGAAGAGATTAAATGGGGTCTCTCATAATATGGTCATAAAAGATCAGTATGATAGATATAGAGATCATAGCCCAACATAACAAAAAGGACTTGAAAGAATTGACATGAAAGTAGGACTTCAAAATGAGAAGGGTGAAGAACCACTTAAAAATTCAGCAGCCTAATGACGCCACTTAAAACTTCAAAATACTGAATTGAAGAGATCAAATGGGGTCTCTCATCATATGATCATAAAACATCAGTATGATAAATTTAGAGATCATACCCCAACATAATTAAAAGGAACTTGAAATACATTACATGAAAATAGATCTTGAAAAATGAGAAGGGAGAAAGAATCTGTTACAAAAATTTCAGCAGCCTAACGGCGCCACTTAAAACTTCATAAAACGAAATAATGAGAGTAAGAGGGGATATAACATTATGTGAACATGAAAAGGTAAGTAAGAGGAGTATAAAATAACACCCTTTAACGTAAGAACATAGAGAATAATAGAAATTACATAAAAGAGATTTCTTGAAAAGAAAGAGAGAGATCAGATTCCTTACCTTAAAATGTAACTCTTAAAACTAAAAGGTTTGGACCTTGAGGGCTTGGGTCACCTTGGGAGGACTCCTTGGGAGGTAATGAGACCAGAACTTCGTTGGGTAAGAGTGGGGAGTCGAAATGGATGAGAGGATGGCTTGGTATTTATAGGGAAAGTGAGAGGACAAGGCATTAATGGCCAAGGGACACCTCAAAAGTGGTTTTCTCAAAACCATGTGCTCTCCCAAGATATTTCCCATGAAGTTAGGCCACATGGGGCCCCCCATACAATAATTCATCACCTTTGGTTGACCATACCTTAAAATATCTCATGATATCATCATGACATAGTTATGATGTCATTAAACATACTGAAACCCTAAAACTGTATTTTTACTATTCACGAAAAATTCAACTTTCTCAGAAAGATCCCAAAATTTCACCTTAATCAAATATCAATGCTCTGATTTCAAAAATGAACTCCATTTTATAAAAATAATTTTCTAAATATTTTTAATTTATTTTTTAAATAAATACACTATTCACCGAAAATTCATTTTTTTAGAAAAACCCCAAAAATTACCATAACATAATATCGATGCTCTGAGTTCAAAAATGAAATCCATTTTACAAAAAAAATTAAATATTTTTAATTTAATTTTTAATTAAAAAACACTATTCACGCGAAAAAAAAACTAATACTTGAATAATAATTTATGAAACCATTATTTAACCATTTTATTGAATCGCATTACTTAACCAAGGTGCCTAGATTATATTAATACTTTCTTTAAGTGAGATTACTAATCCATTTGGACACATTACTAATCCTAATCATAAAATCACTATTCATAATTTACTATTCATCAAAAATCAAGTTGATCTTATTAGATTCTAAATTTTGTACTGAACATAATTGTAGAAGACCATTTTTTGAAAATCATTACACATTTTTAATTATTTAAGGTTTACATAAACATTTTTAAAATATCCTTTTTCTAAAATTCATCAAAAATATGCATACTATATTTATCCAGTCATTTAAAAATTCATAAACATCATCATATGAATAAATCCCAATTTTTATTTAAGACAAAGGATTACACAAGGCAGTTACAGCCTCCTTACATAGCCCCTTATCACACCAGCATAGGACCTAAGTGTAAGGTGTGCTAAGGTGAGAGAATCTGAGGGAGGCTCGGCCAACATCGCACTTGTAGTAATTTATATTAGTTTGAACTTCTCGCAAAGGCGATTCCGTTCTAGATTCACATGATGAAGTTTGGCTTAGGTTTGGTCCAGAGCAAAGCCCAGTGGTGCTACCTCCTTCCCAAGTTCTGTAAGATGGGTTTCGATCGGTCCAAGACTACTGGGTGAGGCCATCGAATCTTCTTTCTATAATAATTAACCAAGATTACTTGTATTTAGAGACAATAATCAAAACGTTTAGTTTCCAGCGGTCATATTGACCAATGGTCATATAACCGTCTAAACCCAACGGTCTCATTTTAATTATACTCATGTTATAAAATGAAACATTTTTGTTGAGTATAAAAATAAAATAAAATAACACATAAAATTTAGGAAACAGATTTATTCAAAATTTTGGGTCGTTACACAAGGCACCCCCTCCAGTAGCTCTGTGTAGACCCTATTTTCCTCAAAATGTAATCAGGCGGGTCTTCCCAACCTAGTATGGGTTTGTAAAGACCTTCCTCACCCAGAACATATGGACCGGATTGGACCTGCGTAGGTTCGGCTTGCCCCGCATCAGCTATGCCCGAGGTTTTTTGGGGCCTGATTAATTTAAATTATCAAAAAATAATTAATTTAATTTTGTTTTTAAATTAAATTAAATTAATATTAATTTTTCATTTAAAATCATAATTTTAATTCCATGGGTTAATTTAATTTAATTTAGGAGATAAATTAATTTAATTTAATTAATTATTTTTTGGAATTAAAATTAAATTAATTAATGGGACTGAATGATGTAAATATTTAGTTAAAAATATGAGTTAATTTTTAATTAAATAAAATTTCCCTCAACAAATAATTCAATACAAGATTAATTTTATTTATGCGTTTAATTTAAATATACAAGTTCAATGTGTACATACTGATCATGATTCTAAGACTGACAAATGAATGTCTGATGTTTATTTATTTATTTAATTATTTCAATTCAAGGTTTTTAATAATTATTTTAATAAATTATGATTTTTGGATCGCCTTTTCCATTAAATGTATAAGGGTATATTTGCTAAATTTTTTGAGTTGTATTTTATATTCCTAAGACCCACTGTCTATGTGTGAGTAATTTTTTATAATGATCAAGAAAAATACTGATGCACTTCATGTCAAGCTATGGTGATGCACCAAACAGGAGTTTGATACATTGGATCAGAAAGCAGTGCAACTCGAGTTGCAAGCGGCGCGAATCAATATATTACCCCTAGGGTCTCGTTTGATCCATTATTCACTCAATGGATCAACCATTAGTATCATATCATGATCACATCATCATTTTATTTTTTTCATGGTTTATTATTTTGTGTATGTGTATTTTACCCATGATCACATAAAATAATGAACAAGAATACTCAGATAAAATGAACGTGTGATGTGATTGAAATTTTTTATTTGTTACATGGTCTGTTGTGAGTGATATCACATTGTATATTATTATCAAATAGAAAATGATATAATTTCTTCATTTAAAATTAATAAATCCCTCAAAGAAATATTAATCCGCAATCGCCTTCCATCATTCAAATTTGAACAAAATCGGATGTTTGGGGTGCTCGTCAGCCATAGTTGAGGGTTCCCTTTACTTCCAGAGAGTTTTTATGAGTGTCATAGGCTTACTTAACTAAAGTGGTAGTAAATATTTTCTAAATCTAACTTACTATCATTTTATATTCAAGCATCGTGTAAATAAAATTTTGATTTTGATGTTGGGACTTCACCCAACAGATCAAGGAATCGCGTGTTAATGTGGTTTTCCAATCAAATTCTTACCTAAACCATCTAAGTAGTGGAATAGAAAAATATTGTAGACTATATGGAGAGGTTTAGGGATCCCTTCCACTAGAATACTAAATTGAAAAACTATTTAGATTCTACCATAGGGGGTTTCTGTAATTAGATAAAATAGAGGAAGACATTTAATTAATTAATCAATAATGTCTAAATCGGTAATCAAGATAAAAAGTAATAATCATCTTGAATTTCATTTTTTAGAAAATGGAACGTTATACCATAAGAAATACAGTAATAAATAATGGAAAAAGTAAATTTCCACACTGGAATGAGTTTTTGAGTGTAGTACATGCACTTGCGCATAATACTAAAATATGAGAAATTCAAGGTGTTAGTGTCCTCAATACCTGTTAATCAACCTTAGGAATAAAGGGTGTAAAGATGACTATAAGAGACTCATGTATATAGTATATGATCGTAATTTCATAATGATATAATTAACGTCTGATTTTAGTTGTGATCTCTACATCATGACTTGGGTGATATAATATGTAGTCTCATCTCTAAGAAGTTTTCAAGGAGAAAGTGAATCCAGACAAGAATAAGGTGATTTACACTGGACATGTGTAAATTGAAAGATGAATTGTGAGCTTTTAATGGATCCCTTTCTCATATCATTTTCACCCTTTTAATCTAGTTTCATTTTTGGATACAAAATGAAAAATATTTATTAAATGATTTATTACATTTTTATATATAGTTGGCCAAGTAAATAAGAATAGAAAAGAAAGTTTCATCTTTAGTTCTTATGAGGAAAAAATTGACAGACAAGGAAAAAAGGAACGTGGTAAGTGACACACCAAAATCAAAATATCAACTTTATTCAATGCAATGAGGTTGGATTTAAAAATGAGGTTATTTACTTTTCATAGCATGAAATAAAACTATGTAGGTTTAATCGTAATAAATTTAACTAAAGAAGAAACTTATCGATTTTTCTGGTATATTCATCACATAAAAGTAATGTTTCAATCTCACCTCTTGGGTATTACATAATATATTATCTTCACATATGTGTATCAAAATACAGTAACCAAGTAAGTATAGAATCATTATTATAAGTAAGGTTTATTCTCAAAGTGGATAAGACATGGTGATTCCTACGTCAGTGGTGAGAAACACATAACTTTTAATTTCCAAGTTAATGACTCAAGTCAGACTGTAATTGAGTATAACTAAAAAATTCATCTCAAATTTCATTAAAACACATGGATACATTATTCTAGGTACATGAATTAATGTTTTAGTGGTGTATTATACTCAATCACTAGTTTAGTGATACTTGATTTCCAGGCAATACGGGATGAATATAAAATGTAAGACTTAATTAGCTAATTGTGACAGCATAATTCTTTGTCAAGAAAAAATAAAGGTGAAAATCCATGATATAACCAGTATGTTATTTATACTCAGTCGATCTAAACACCTTAGGTATCATCATTGTATATAATTAGTTTTGAAAAAAAACCCATTATAAATAATTGTCTGCCACAAGGATTTTGAAATAAGTCCAACAAGTGAGTGTGAACTATTATAAGGGTAAGCGAGTGGTAAAAATACATCATTATATTAATTTAAGGGTTTATTAATGAATTATAAAGTGAAATATTATATATGTATAGTTAGAAGATATGTGTTTCTTTGGGATGGCATATCTAAGAATATCTTGACCAAGCATATATCAATCAATATAATGTAGTGAGGAGTTATTACAAAATTCATATTACCTTATATAAATCAAAGAATTGATGTTAATGAGGAGGATAGATGATAAAGTCTTACATGTTAGCATTGATCAACAAAATGTAGCATGGAGTAATTCATAAACACACATTTTAGACATCAAAGTTATAATGTAAAGAGTACCAATGTTGCAACTTGTAGAAACATCCATTATATTTCATGATGTTCTTTGCAAATAAATGTGATATCCTATAAACATATTCCAACTATAATGAAAAATGGACATCATATGAGTCGTATTATGATGGAAATCCATTATGTCATAATAACATGTGTTTAAATGCAAAGAGTTTGTTAGGATATAAACAAAGTTGCATTAATAACAAACACAATGTGCATCTAAAGTAATAATCCTAAAAGTTTTTAGGATATTACAAAAATATATATGATATAAAGACATATTCATGTGATAGAATATATTTCTAAGAATGGTTGAACATATCTGTTATAGATAGTGGGATCCAGATTGACTAGGGTTCAGTCAATGCCAAATATGCACACGTAGTTTTCATAGGAATGAGTTCCACATTTCATGTAGAATAGTAACATTCTAGAGACACATAATGAATAGAAAGGTAAAACCATAATGATGGTTTTTTATTCACCAATTCATGTGATCCATTATTCATTGAGAATAATATTTCCTACAAGTAGAAAATATATGCTGATTAAATAAGATTTACAAAATTAATTAAAATCCAATAATGGATTTTATGTATCCAAGTGAAAAGTGTCTTATTATTTTGAATACGATAGTGGGTATTAAAGTGAGATAATATATGGATGGTACAATAATTGTGGAATCCCGCCTTTTTATAACATAACTTTCATTACATTACACAAAACTGGGGATCTTTAAGGTTTAGTGTCTTGGAAACAAGGAACATAATACATGAAAATAATATAAAACATTCTTATTAAACACTTGAAAGGATTCTTATTAAGTTCATCTTAGGTTCATTACTGCATCTCATAACCTGGGGACATACATCAAAAGAAGAGGTGAGCAGAAGGGCTAGTAAGGGAAACAAGAGAAACATTTTACATGTGAATTTGAGATACTTCAATAAGGTCATCAAAAGAACTTTAAGGCATGAGAAAGAAATCATGAGGAATATCATAATAAAATTAATGTTTATCATAACTTTAAGATGTGGATAAAAAATTTTACAAAGACAATCATTTTCATTTCACCATGGTCCGTCCCCAAGGTGTCAATAAAAATTACCAAGGTTATTCACCAAGGTATCAGTCTAAATGGTCATCTCTAGTGATTAAGTCTTTACCCAATGCATTGGAGCGCTATCAGAAAGCACCCTTAAATTTGTCATTATCATAATGTGAGCCACATATATCATCATCAATCATTTCATAAACAACCCATATAGAATAAAATAATTGGGTTTCATTTCAAAATCATAACATTTTAAAAACTGCTTTAAATACATGATATTTGTGTCACTTTAAAACCCACAGAAAAGGAAGGTGGGTCTCATGTATGTAAATACCAGAATTTAAAATAGAACAAATTAGTATATATGTGAATACCCCTATATAAGAGAGAGCTTTGAGTATTCACTTAATAAAATAAACGAACTTTATAAAAAGAGACATACATTTTGAGACGGAAATTCTGCAACATAACAGCTATGTTACGAGGTTTTAGAAAACATTGAAAAGAGAGGGGACATGGGTCACCCACTCATAAATGATCCATAAAATAGTAGAGGAACAGAATATAAAGGATTTAAGAACATGGTAATGAAATTTTAAGGACATACCATTTGATATGAAAAGCATGGAAGGAAGACAAAAATTAGATTTCTCATATGAAAATTCAGCAGCCTAACGGAGTCACTTAAACTTCAACAAAAATGAATTGACGAGATCAAATAGGTTATCTCATCATATGAACATAAAAGTTATGAATGTTATATATATAGATCATACCCCAACATAATAAAAAGGAACTTGAAAGACTTGACATGAAAGTAGAATTTTGAAAAATGAGAAAGGTGAAAGAATCCCTTAAAAATTTGGCAGCCTAACGGCACCACTTAAACATTCTTAAAACGAATTGATGAGGGCAAGAGGGGTATCTCGTCATATAAAAACGAAAAGGGAAGTAAGATTAATATATAAGAACATCATCCTAAATAAGAACATGTAACATAAAAGAAATGACATAAAAGAGATTACTTGAAAAGAAAGAGAGAGGTCAGATCCCTTACCTTAAAACGTAACTCTTAAAACTCAAAGGTTTGGACCTTGAGGGCTTGGAGGAACCTTGGGATGAATCCTTGGGAGGTAATGAGACCAGAGCTTCGTTGTGGGATAGTTGGGAGTGAAAACTAAAGGAGTAAAGGGTGGGTATTTATAGGGAAGGTGAGGTGATACTTTAATAATTTCAAGGGACACCTCACAAGTGATTTTCTCAAAAACATGGGCTCTCCCATGGTATTTTCCATGGAGTTAGGCCACATGCGGCCCCCAATACAATAATTCATCACCTTTGGTAGACCAACCCTTAAAATATCTCATGACATCATCATGACATAATTATGATGTCATTAAACATACTAAAACCCTAAAACTGCATTTTTACTATTCATTGAAAATTTATCTTTCTCAGAACATTTCCAAAATTTCACCTTAACCAAATATCAATGATCTAATTAAAAATATGGACTCCATTTTATAAAAATAATTTTCTAAATATTTTTAATTTAATTATTAAATAAAAACACTATTCACCTAGAATTCATTTTTTCAGAAAAAAACCCCAAAATTTATCATAACATAATATCGATGCTCTGATTTCAAAAATAAAGTCCATTTTATAAAAATAATTTTCTAATTATTTTTAATTTATTTCACCCGAAAAAACTAATACTTGTATTATAATTTATGAAACCGTTATTTACCCATTTAATTAAATCACATTACTTGATCAAGGTGTCTAAATTATATTAAAACTTTCATTAAGTGGGATTACTAATCCATTTGGTCAAATTACAAATCCTAAGTGTAAAATCACTATTCATAATTTACTATTCATCAAAAATTAAGTTGATCTTATTAGACTCCAAATTCCTTACTGAACACTTTTGCAGAAGACCTTTTTTGAAAATCATTACACATCATTAATTATTTAAGGTTTACATAAATATTTTAAAATATCATTTTTTCAAAATTCATCAATAAAATACATCCTAAAATTATCCGAACATTTGAAATTTCACAAACATCACTAAAGGAAGAAATCTCAAGTTATTCATCCCAAAGGATTACACAAAGAAGCTACGGTCTCGTCACATAGCCTCTTATAACACCAGCATATGACCTAAGTGTAAGATATGCTATGGTGAGAGAATCTGAGGGAGGCTCAGATAATATTGCCCTAGTAGTAATCTCTACTAACTTGAACTTCTCTCATAGGCATTTCCCTTCAAGCTTGACACGTTAGAGTTCGTCTTGGGCTTGGTCCAAAGCGAAGCCCAAACATGCCACCTTTTTCCCAAGTTCTGATAGGTGGGCTTCATAAGGTTCGAGTCTACTGGATAAAGCCATCGACTCCTCTTTCTACATTAACCATTAACATCTCTATTAAATCATTAAGAGTAAGTTAATATACTATTCAAAAAGTTTGGGTCGTTACATTCATCCCCCCTTAAAGAAATTTCATCCCTAAAATTTTATACTTGAGGCCTAGTCAAAAAGGTTAGGGTACTTTTGCTTCATTGTTTCCTCAGGCTCCCAAGTCGCTTCTTCATACTTATGATTCCTCCACAACACTTTCACAAGGTGGGTAGTCGTGTTTCGTAGAACCTTTTCTCTACGATCTAAGATCTCCACTGGCTGCTCTTCATAACAGAGGTCATGTTCCAGTTGTACCACCTCTGGGTTTAGTACATACGAAGGGTCGGGTATGTACTTCCTCAAGAGAGATACATGGAAGACATCGTGAACTTGATCCAGGTTCGTTGTAAGTGCTAGACGATAGGCCACTGCTCCAATGCGATCAAGGATTTCATAGTGGCCAATGTACCTAGGGCTGAGCTTCCCTTTCTTCTCAAACCGCATGACTCTCTTCCATGGAGAAATTCGAAGGAAGACGTTGTTGCCAACACCAAACTCCAAGTCCCTTCGACGGTTGTCAGCATAGCTCTTCTGCTGACTCTGAGTAGCCTTTATGTGTTTTTGGATGGCATGAACCTGTTCTGTCATCTCTTGCACAAGATCAGGCCCAAGAAGCTTTCTCTCGCCAGTTTCATCCCAACAAGTAGGAGTTCTACATTGCTTTCCATATAGAGATTCATAGGGTGCCATCTGAATACTCAAATAGAAGTTGTTGTTATAGGAGAACTCAACTAATGGGAGGTGTTGATCCCATCCACCTTTAAATTTCAGTGAGCATAATCTCAGCATGTCTTCGGGTGTCTAAATAGTCCTTTCAGATTGGCCATCAGTTTGAGGATGATAGGTCGTACTAAAATTCAATTCAGTATTCAGAGCATGTTGAAGACTTCTCCATAATTTTGATGTGAATCTTGGATCACAATCAGACAAGATAGATAGTGGTACCCCATGTAGCCTTACCACTTCCTTTACGTATTTCTTGGCAAGTTGATCCAGAGAGAAATCTTCCCGAATAGAGATAAAATGGGTGGTCTTGGTGAGATGGTCCACAATATCCCATATCTCATTATTTCCTTTGGATGTTTTTGGGAGACCAGTTACAAAGTCCATAGTGATATTATCCCACTTCCATACTGGTATGGGTAACGGTTGTAATACCCCTTTAGGAAGTTGTCGTTCTGCCTTTACATGTTGACACACCAGGCACTTTTTAGTGTAATCAGCAATATACCTCTTCATGTTATCCCACCAATAATGATCACGAAGGTCTCTATACATTTTAGTGCTTCCCGGATGTATAGAGAAAGTAGAGCTATGAGCTTCATCCATCAGTTCTTTCTTTATCTGCGGAATAGATGGAACACATAGTCTTGTACGAAATTTCAATACACCTTCTTGATCAATATTGAAATCAGGGAAGTTCCCATCCTTTACAGCCTCAAACTTCTCCTACAGCAAAGGATCTTCTTTTTTATCCTTCTTGATCTTCTATAGTAATGAAGGTTGAGAAATCATTTAGGATAAGGTTGATGATGTCCCTTCCCTTACAATTCCCATGTCCAGTTTTACGAGATCTTTAATCAATGGATCTCCTAAGATCCTCATTGTTTCTAGAACAACAGGATATTTCTTGCTTAACGCATCTGTGACTTTCTTTGCTCTTCTAGGGTGATAATGAATTGAACAATCATAGTCTTTAATAAGATCCAACCATCTCCTTTGTCTCATGTTCAATTCTTTTTGCATGAAAATATACTTTAAACTTTGGTGGTCAGTGTATATATCACATTTCTCCCCATAAAGATAGTTCCTCTATATCTTTATAGAAAAAACAACTGCCGCTAACTCTAGATCATGCGTAGGATAATTCTTCTCTTGAATCTTCAACTGTTGAGATGCATAAGCAATTACCTTGTCATTTTGCATGAGGACGCACCCAAGACCTTTCAGAGATACATCGCTAAAAATAATGAATCCTTCTTCGATAGAGGTTCATGCTAACACAGGTGCAGTAACCAATCTCTTATTCAGATCTTGGAAACATTCCTCACATTCCTTTGTCCAGATGAACTTAACCCCTTTACGAGTCAACTTGGTTAGTGGATTAGAATGCCGTGAAAAGTTTTTCACAAACCTCCTATAATATCCCGCTAAACCAAGGAAACTACGAATCTCAGTTACTGATGTGGGTTGAGGCCACTCCTCCACAACCATTGTCTTTGCAGGGTTAATCGAGATTCCTTCATTGGTTATGATGTGCCCCAAGAAAGCCACTTGTTGTAACCAGAACTCACACTTGCTGAAATTTCCAAAGAGCCTCTCCTTCTGCAGAGTTTTCAAAATAACCCTCAGATGATCTTCATGCTCCTCACGACTTTTTAAATATATCAAAATATCATCAATAAAAACTACCACAAAGTTATCAAGGTAGTCCTTAAAGACTCTATTCATCAAATCCATGAAAATAGAAGGAGCATTAGTCAAGCCGAAGGGAATAATAGTAAAATCATAATGCCCATATCTTGATCAGAAGGTAGTCTTTGGAATGTCTTCCTTCTTCACCCTCAGTTGATGATAACCAGATCGAAGGTCAATCTTGGAGAAGAATTGAGCCCCACGAAGTTGGTCAAATAAATCATCAATTCTTGGAAGAGGGTATCTGTTCTTCACTGTGATCCCGTTCAATTCTCTATAATCAATGCATAGCCGCATTGATCCATCCTTCTTCTTCACAAAGAGAACTGGTGCTCCCCAAGGATACACACTCGGTCGGATAAACCCCTTCTCCAACAAGTCTTTGAGTTGTTTCTTTAACTCTTCTAGCTCCGCATTTTCCATTATATACGGGGTCTTTGATATCAGTTGAGATCCAGGTACGAGTTCAATGGAGAACTCTACCTCTCTTTCTAGGGGAGGTCCAGGTAACTCCTCAGAAAATACATCAATTTATTACTAAACAATCAGAACATCTTCTATTTGTATACTCCCTTTTCCTTCTTCATCATCACCAATTTACTCCATAAAAGAACCTATAGGAGGTGATTCTAGATAGGGATTAGTTCGAGATATCTCTCCTTGGAAGATAATTGTAGGTCGTTCGTTCATGACTACTGAGATTTACTTACTTATGCATTTGATCTTAGCATTATACTTTGAGAGCCAGTCCATCCCTAGTATAACATTGAATTCCAACATGGGAATGACTACTAGATTTGCGATAATATTGTGCTCACTGAAGTAAACACTAGAGTCTCTAAACACTGTTGATGCATGGATAATCCCACTTGGAGTCTTGACTAATAATTCTACTTCAAGCAGTTCAGGGATTGATTCTATATTCTTTGAAAACATGGAGGAAATAAAGGTATGTGTAGAACCAGAATCAAACAAAGTACTTGCTAGTTTGGAGAGGACAACAAGAGTACCTGCTACCACGTCGTTCGGAACTTCAACTTTAGTTGTTGTGATAGAAAAATCACGAACTTGCTCCCTTGGCCTTTCCTGAGGTTGATGGTGATTCCCCTATACTACCCTCGGATTTGGATAGTGATTAGAAAAGTGCCCAAGCTGTCCACACTTCAAGCATTTGACTTTGGGTAGGGCCGGAACCATCTTTCCTCTATCGTTAGTGTTGGGAAGTTGAGGCTTCACCTCACTATGACAATTCCGAGCAATATGGGCTTCTCTTACAAACTTGTAGTACTTTCCACTTCTGATCAAGTAGTTCCCCAGATGCTTCTTCCCACATTTATTGCTTGTGGTAAGTTTCATTTTCTTTCCACCTCTGCCCTGATCAAAAGTATTCCCTATACTGGGCTCCAACGATCTCTTCTTGTCATTTGATTTATGAGACTATTGTGCCTCACCAAACTCTAGCTCGACTTTCATTGCACTCCGCACAATCTCCTCATAGATATCGTAGTCCCAGTTGGCTAGATTCTTCCATAGATGAGGTCTCAGTCCACCGAAAAATCTTTCAACCTTCCCACTTGGATCCATGACAAATATAGAGGTATATCATGAAAGTCGGGTGAAGTTCATCTCATATCTTCCGACAGATTCGTTCTCCTTCTACATCATCTTGAGAAAATCTTTCTCAATTCTAGTTCTCATGTAATGAGGGAAATAATTATTAAAGAATATTCCCCGGAACTCTTACCACTCTATATCTTCCATCTCTCCTCGTGGCTTTATGTTTTTAATCAGTGACCACCACTGATCAGCTTCTCCCTCTAGGCAGTAAACAGCAAGGGTGACTTTTTCTTGTTCTGAACAATGAAGTACAGAAAATATCTTTTCAAT
Source organism: Viscum album (assembly GCA_963277665.1). Taxonomy (NCBI): domain Eukaryota; kingdom Viridiplantae; phylum Streptophyta; class Magnoliopsida; order Santalales; family Viscaceae; genus Viscum; species Viscum album. The sequence continues at coordinate 339,215 of CAUJRU010000339.1, forward strand.
GGACCTTATCCATTGTTCTGCAACCAATGGGTTAGTAGATCCACTAAATGTTGGTGGTCGTTGACGCATGAGGGACTCAACAGAATGTTGTTCCCTTCGTAGTGAGATCGTCCTCTCTGCTTGATTCAAGTTATTACTCATAACATGAGTTAGTTGGTTCATCATTCGCATGAATGCTTCCATTCCATCTTCCATCGGAGGGCCGTCAGCACATGGTGGATTGCGGTCACCATCTGCATGGTTCCTCCTATTTCCCGCTATTTTCTAAAAGAATAAAAACTTAGTGAGAAACTTATTTCATTTATGAATCTTTTAACTAAGACTTCATGCTTAGAAAATTACATTTCTCTATAATTCCTTCATAATGATTCATAAAAAGCTTGTCATTAACCAAACATATCCCCCAGGAGTGTCGTAACCAAGAGTGCAGCAAGGCCCGTTATCGTGCACCAATTCCCATTCGAGTCTAGATCAAAGTGGTGTTTTCGGGTTTTACCCCTATGTACATCTGTGCCAGAGCCGCCTCTACCTGCTCGTATCCAGACAGGGATGTATTGGTTTGATAAACCACTTACTCAATACTTACCAAAATACCATGAAGTTTTCTTATATTTAAACTTTTTTATAGGGTCCTTCCTAAAGTTTTTATACCCTAATTTCCACAAATAACTAAACCATCCGTTGATGCCAACTGTGGCATCCCATCTTTTTATAACATAACTTTCATTACATTACACAAAACTGAGGATCTTTAAGGTTTAGTTTCTTGGAAACAAGGAACATAATACATGAAAACAACATAAAACATTCTTCTTAAACACTTGAAAGGATTATCCTTAATTTCATCCAAGGTTCATTAATACATCTCATAACCTGGGGACATACATCAAAATAAAGGGTGAGCAGAAGGACTAGTAAGAGAAACAAGAGAAACATTTTACATGTGAACTTGAGAAGCTTCAATAAGGTCATGAAAAGAACTTTAAGGAATGAGAAATAAATCATAAGGCATATCATAATAAAAATAACGTTTTTCATAACATTAAGATGTGGATACAACATTTTACAAAGACAATCATTTCCATTTCACCAAGGTCCATCCCCAAGGTGTCAAAAAAAATTACCAAGGTTATTCACCAATGTATCAGCCTAAATGGTCATCTCTAGAGATTAAGTCTTTACAGAATGCATTGGAGCACTATCAGGGCGCACCCTTAAATTTGTCTTTATCATAATGTGAGCCACATATATCATCATCAATAATTTCATAAAAAACCAATATAGAATAAAAGAAATGGGTTTCATTTCATAATCATAATGTTTTAAAAACTACTTTAAAGACATGATCTTTGTGTCACTTTAAAACCCACAGAAAAGGAAGGTGGGTCGCATTTATGTAAATCCCATAATTTAAAATAGAAAAAACTGGTATATATTTGAATACCCCTATAGAAGAGAGATCTTTGAGTATTCACTTAATAAAATAAAAGAACTTTATAAAAAGAGAGAGAGATTTTGAGACAGAAATTCTGCAACATAACGGCTATGTTACGAGGTTTAAGAAAACCTTGAAAAGAGAGGGGACATGGGTAAACCACTCATAAATGATCCATAAAATAGTAGGGGAACAGAATATAAAGGATTTATGAACATGGTAATGAAATTTTAAGGACATACCATTTGAGATGAAAAACATGGAAGGAAGACATAAATTAGATTTCTCTTATGAAAATTCGGCAGCCTAACGGCGTCACTTAAACTTCAACAAATATGAATTGATGAGATCAAATAGGGTCTCTCATCATATGAAAATAAAATTTTAGTATGATAGATATAGTGATCATACCCCAAAATAATAAAAAAGAACTTGAAAGACTTGACATGAAAGTAGAACTTTGAAAAATGAGAAGGGTGAAAGAATCCCTTAAAAATTCGGCAACCTAACGGCGCCACTTAAACATTCTTAAAACAAATTGACGAGAGAAAGAGGGGGTATCTCATCATATTAACATGAAAAGGGAAGTAAGATAAATATATAAGAACATCCTCCAATATAAGAACATGTAGCATAAAAGAAATGACATAAAAGATATTACTTGAAAAGAAAGAGAGAGGTTGGATCCCTTACCTTAAAACGTAACTTTTAAAACTCAAAGGTTTGGACCTTGAGGGCTTGGGGGAACCTTGGGATGACTCCTTGGAAGGTAATGAGACCAGAGCTTCGTTGGGGGATAGTTGGGAGAGAAATCTAAAGGAGGAAAGGGTGGCTATTTATAGGGAAGGTGAGGTGATACTTTAATAATTTCAAGGGACACCTCACAAGTGGTTTTCTCAAAACCATGGGTTATCCCATGGTAGTTTCCATGGAGTTAGGCCAAATGGGGCCCCCAATACAATAATTCATCACCTTTGGTCGGAAAACCCTTAAAATATCTCATGACATCATCATGACACAGTTATGATGTCATTAAACATACCGAAACGCTAAAACTGCATTTTTACTATTCACTGAAAATTCATCTTTCTCAGAAAAATCCCAAAGTTTTACCATAACAAAATATCGATACTCTGATTACAAATATTAACTCCATTTTATAAAAATAATTTTCTAAATATTTTTAATTTATTTATTAAATAAAAACACTATTCACCGAGAATTCATTTTTTTAGAAAAAAACCCCAAAAATTACCATAACATAATATCGATGTTCTGAGTTCAAAAATAAATCCATTTTATAAAAATAATTTTCTAATTATTTTTAATTTCATTTTTAATTTAAAAACGCTATTCACCCAAAAAACTAATACTTGACTAAAAAAATATGAAACCGTTATTTACCCGTTTTATTGATTAACGTTACTTAATAAAGGTGTCTAAATTATGTTAAAACTTTCTTTAAGTGAGATTACTAATCCATTTGCTCAAATTACTAATCCTAAGCATAAAGTCACTATTCATAATTTACTATTCATCAATAATTAAGTTGATCTTATTAGACTCCAAATTCTTTACTGAACACTTTTTCAGAAGACCATTTTTTGAAAATCATTACACATCATTAATTATTTAAAGTTTACATAAATATTTAAAAATATAATTTTTTCAAAATTCATCAATAAAATACATCCTAAAATTATCCGGACATTTAAAATTTCACAAACATCACTAAAGGAAGAAATCTCAATTTATTCATCCCAAAGGATTACACAAAGAAGCTACGGTCTCGTCACATAGACCCTTATAACACCAGCATATGACCTAAGTGTAAGGTGTGCTATGGTGAGAGAATCTAAGGGAGGATCAGATACCATTGCCCTAGTAGTAATATCTACTAACTTGAACTTCCCCCGTAGACGTTTCCGTTCAAGCTTGACACGCTGGAGTTTGGCTTGGGCTTGGTCCAAAGTGAAACCCAAAGATGCCACCTCCTTCCCAAGCTCTGATAAGTGGGCTTTATAAGGTTCGATTCTACTGGATGAAGCCATCGACTCCTCTTTCCTCATTAACCATTAACATCCCTATTAAATAGTTAAGAGTAAGTTAATATACTTTTCAAAAAGTTTGGGTCGTTACATTAATAGTACGAATAAGGCTTGATTGGTAATAAAAAGTCATTATACATTAGAATTTTACTTGTCATTGCTACTTTCTATGACCATTTAATTGGAAGTGGGATGTCCAGACCAACTTTTATAGTAGTTTTCTATTTGATGAAACTAGAAATGGATGGTGACATCACAGAATTCCAAGAAGGGAGAAAGTTACTTAAATAAAATTTAGGATTAAAGTATTCATATCGATCATAGAATATTAATTTAGAATGAATCAACACCATGTTTTTCCTAGAGGTTAGTAGGAGCACCATTTTTTCCAAGTAAAATATGTTCAACAACATATGGAAAATAGATATTGGTCTTAAAAATAATTGAGACTGGATTGAAAGAATATAATCTCTAGTGATTGAATTAATGTAGAAAACTTTGTTCTAGTGAATAGGATATACTGAGGTAGATATACTAGTTTCTTAGACCTATTCAATCATATATATAGTGACATGTTATTGAAAACCACGTGTTGGGACAATTTTAGTTATAATTATTGTCGATGTCACATGGAATATATCTCTCCAGGTAGACATGTTTGGAATATAGGAGGAGATTAATGTGATGAGTTGAAATCTATATTCTTTAGCGATGGATAAATAATTCATATCATGAAATGTACAAGAATTTATATGCTAATATACACCTTATAATAGGAAAATATAATTTATATCTAGGAGAATTATAAGGGGAGTAGTCAGAGCTATCCATTTATACTAGAGACAGTATACATGATATGTACCCCTTAAGTGTAGAAGATTGGATACTAGTTTTTAGTGGCATAAAATAGTCATCCTTATATCTATGTGATCTAACATAACATTTAGGCTAAGATAATGAGAGAGAAAATTTCATACTAGCCATTGGTATCTATACCTATAAAAACAGATTATATCACAGCTTTTAATGTAGCTAAGAAGCAGTTAAATGAAACAATTTGTTCTAGTTCTTGGAATCACACCTAGTAAGAGTTGTATTATTATAAAGTAAATTTAGATATTATTAATAGCCATGATGTCATGTTTTGATAGTGTAAAAAGTAGATATACTCATGGATACCATCTCTTGAGAAGATTTACTCAAGGAGGTGAGGTCGCATATAGCATAAATTCCATGCAGTAGAATTATGGAACTCCCAGCAACTAAATTCACGACTTAGTAGAAATTTGATCTTAATTATGTGAGAGTTAACATGGTTAGTTATCAAGTTGTATCTAGTGAAATTGGGAGTGTTTTAATATTGGTTTACCTATACCTAACTTAAACAATACTTTTGATTACCATATCATGTATACAGTGAGATGTGCATGATGTATTCTTACCATTATAGCATATACATTTATATGCCCACTATTAAATGGTAATTTCAATAGATTAATTGTCATATCAAATGTTTATAGAAGATCCCACTCTATAATTAGAACTTCAAGATACTATGACATTAATCTTAAATATTAATCATATAGTCTAGATACATCATACTTACTAGACATAGATGATGTCTAACTATCAAGTGTTAGGGGATCATAAGTATTGATACTTCTTCTCATGAAGTTCACACTTGATTATCTATAGAAGTGAGATCATGAGGAAAGACCAACCAATAGTAACACCATGTGTTTTGGGTGTCAATGGTAGTTCTTTTCTAAAAACATGTGTATTCGTCTCCTAGATTGAGATCATTATCATTGTGTGCCTTTTTATTACATACTATGATGTAATGAAAAACCATGATGATGAAATTGTGGTGAGGTAGCTTGTGTTAGGTGCTTCATTGGTGGTATGATATTGGATGAATGGTCAAGAAAGGATTTTTCACTTACATGTTAAAGAAGCAATATATTTTGGGCCTGGTTGATCCGGATGGTAGTGCCTTTATAAGACCATTTCCATGGATGTTGATGGTAAATCTATCCAATTCGATAAAAAAATAATAAACCAAGGAAGGGTGATGACACAATTGTGAGTCTTTCTATATGATATATTAAAGACAAATAGATTATATTACACAATGTGTGTTCATAGATTGGTTTTTATTTCTATGAATATCTTTGTCTCTATAGAGGCCATGAAGGGTTATTATATCCCTCTCTTGGTCTGTGGATATTATTCACTGCTATTGTAAAGACCAGTAATTTCCAATTAATTTTTTTAATTAAATTAGAATTTTACGAGTCCGTGAAAATTAACAGCGCATGATTCCGAGGCCCGATGTGCCCGGAATCAATTTCTTAAGTTTTGTTTGAGTACATTTAGTAAATGTACGAGTGGGTTTTTATAAGTTTTGAACCAGTGCTCAGAATCGAAATCTGAGGGCACCATTGAACTCGTAGTGCAAATATTCACTTAAGAAGACTTTCACCTCGACGACAGTTGGTCAAGGGTGAAAGTTAGTTTTTGGGTTCTTCATGGAAATAGTAAAATAAAACAAGAACATGTTTTATTTTATTTTATCTATTCTAACCACCCATATGGAAGTTGGAGGCGGGTACCACTACACCTTAACATCTGATGAGAGGTTATGGTGGTGGGTCCCACCTGAACCTAACCTCCCACGAGAGGTTACGGTGTGGGGACCACCTGGGACTAACCCCCCCCCCCCCCACCCCATTTAATTGAGCAAAACCTCTCAACTCCCTCATAAATGAGGGAGAGCCTCTTGAACTCCTCTACCATTAATGGTTCCACCCCCCCCCCCCCCTACTTAATGGTGTCAACCCTCCCCCTTTAATTAAGTGATACAACTCATTTAATTAAATGCTACAATTTTAATTTCAAACCCAACAAACTAAATAATAGATAATCTATTATTTGGAGGGGCTACCTATTCATTTATCAAAAAAAGGATGGAAAAGTAGGATTAGAGCTCTTAGGAGAAAAATCTCCAATGAAGAACACTTTCACTGGTGAAGAACGCTCCACCGAAGAAGAACTTTGACCTCAACTTTGGCAATCATCCTTGGAACTCCTTCCGACGGGAGACATCCTCGTCCACAGCGAATCGATGTTTGTCTTTTCCTAATGGTTCTTCTTCTTCCCCATGACCCCGTCAACGAACAATGAACAAGGTAGGGATTTTATTTTCAGTATGATATTATTCCCTTGATTCCTTCCTTCTAAAACAAAGAACATGGACAAACTTATTATCAAGTTGATCCGCAGATGTTTTTCCTTGCGGGTTGGGAATATTTTGTTAAACGAGGGATTTATGGAAAATAATGTTTTTAAGATATCTTCCATGATGTTCTTTGTTTCATTCTTGTGAACTGTATTCCACCACTCTAAACACGGATGGTGTGGGACATACTAATATGGCCTGACCCCCTGCCTATCTTCTTTGTGTTGTTCTTCGAAACGGCGATGAAAGCGATGAAGGAAATGACTGTGCCACCCGTGGCCTCAGCGGCATGTCCTGCCCCCGCGGTGTTCTAACCACCGAACGAACCGACCCCCGCGCCGCCCTCACCGGCCACACCCCCCTCACCGGCTGCTTCAACTCGCCGGCTGCGCTGCCCATGTCGGTCATGCGACCCTCACTGGCTGCACCACCCTCGATGGCCGCACCGCCCCGCCGGCCGCGCCTCGCGGCCCGACCGCACTACACTCGGCCAAACTGGCTATGTGCCACCGGGCCGAGCCGCCTATGCAGTTCCCTCCGAGCCGAACTGCCCTCGTGAACTACTGGGTTGGGCCCAGTGGGCCGGGCCGGGTGAACCAAATGGGTCAGGCCGGGTAGACCCGAATCCAGTCGGTCCGAACGGTTCGGACCGGACCCGGGCCCACTACGACCCATTTGTGCTTTTTTGGCCATATCTTTGGCACCGGACATCCGTTTGATGAACCGTCAGCAGTGCTGGAATTCATAGAGCATGAAAGTACCTTTGAGTATACCCCACTAGAGTTTGGGGTATAGTTGAGATATGGTCAGGTTGGATCGTGCACCAATCCAACCGGGTCCCCGGGACTAGAAGACTAATAACTCACAGAACGGGCATCCGATTGACGTGCCTTCAGTTGCGTTGAGACCCCTATGATGTGGAAGACCTTTGGGATACTTATTTGTGGGACTTAGTGGAAGTTGGAGAATCGACCAGTAGTTTGTGGAGCAGATCTTCTATAGACAAGCGAGCATTTGTGCGGGAACCTAGTAGCTGGCTGAGACTTGATGACTGCTGACCGATTGACTCGGAGTGACTCAACTAGCCTAGTGGGGAGTGCTTGGTTGTGGCGGCAGACCCACGGCGGAGGATCTCCTAGTTGTTGTGGCAGACCCATGGTGGGGAGCACCTCTGTGTGATGTAGCAGACCCACGATACTCAACAGGTGGAGTACCTCAGCAGTCCATGGTTAGTGAGAAGCGCCTGGTTGTGGAGGCAAACCCGCTGTACTCAATAGAGGAGGAGTTCTCCAGCAGCCGAGGGTTCGAAATGTTTTACGCCTAGAATAAATCCTGGTTTGATCTAAGTTATTTTTTCCGTGTTTTTTCTCATGATTTATTTGGACCACTTGATAACTTAGGTATATGTATGGGCATATACCTAATTAAGGTTATCTATTAATTTCATGCTTTTTGGTTTATCCTTTTTGGATTTTGTGAGACCTAGAGGGTCTCGGGATCCCTACTAAGTGTCGTTATACTCACCCCTCCATGGGCTATTGTCACGACCCGTCCTCGGGACCTGTGCTGTGACTACCCCAAGCCCGCCTTCCATAGGCCAAGGGCTGGCGACTAGCACCGAAGGAGTAATTCCCAATATAAGGGACGACATTACCTTTATGTAAGAAAACAAACACCACAAAGTATGAAAGTAGAAGTAAACACTAAGTAAACTGAGTGCAAAAGTAAGTGATGGAAAGAAAATGGCCAGAATACAAACCCAACTGAAAGTAAAGTACAACTGAAAAGGGAGTACAGCAACAGTAAAGTAAAGTAGTGAGTCTGATCCGTCCTCTGGAAATCCCACCTGAAGGGTGGGTACAAATAGCCTCCTCTGCTCCTCGGTTCTAGCCGTCCGCTCCGAGTAAGTCTCATCCAGTGATCCACCTCCAGGTACCGTCCAGCTCCACGAGCTCCCACCTCGATCAGCGTTGTCCATCGTCTGCATCTAACACAATGTAGTGCGGGCATAGCCCATGCAGGGGTGAGTATACGCTACTCAGTAGAGACCCCGAGACCCCCGAAGGTCTCCCATAATCCACGAAGGATAAACCACAAAAGGAAAGATTAAAATCATGAAGTAACAACAAACCCTACTAAGGTATATGAACATACATATACCTAAGTCATCAATTCCAGTTCGACTCTAACATCTGAGCCCAAGTTCGATATAGTCCACACAGGATAGCACAATCCAATCCACATAGGATGACACAACTCAATCCACACAGGATAGCAAAATAATCATATCGAAGATAATGATTGAAAGTCAAGACTCATCTCACAAAGGTATACTTCTTCGTAAGGTGACAGAGATGATCAGATGTAGCCACTGATTCATCTAAGTTGTCGGACCATCATAGGATACAAGACCAACTAATCTGTCAGACCCATAAAGGATACAAGACCAGCTACTCTGCCAGACCCACATAGGATACAAGTACAGAGTCAAATACTGCCGGACCCACATAGGATACAAGAACAGTAGTCATGTACTGCTGAACCCACAGAGGATACAAGAATAGTAGTCATCGCCGTCGAACCCATGGAGGATTCCAGTACTGTCGTCGTCATTGCCGAACCCACGGAGGATCCCAGTACAATCATCATCGTCGTCGCAGTCGCAGCCAGCTCTAGGGTTCCCGTACACAGCATGCTCGAGTCCGGGAGGGTCCGCTCCACGAGCCCGGGGGGTCGATACATCAACTAACACGTATTCCTGAGTTTATGTATCCCAAATTTCCATCTCGTCAATAGGAACTCAACACGACAGACGACGGGTCAATTGGACGCCCAGTCTGAGAGTTATTGGCTTTTTCGTCCCAAGGGCCCGATTGGTTTTTAAGTCAAAACTAACCTGATTGTACTCCAACTACATTCAAACCTCGATATGAGTAAGCCAAAAGAACTGTCTCACTAAGAGGAAACCAACAATGTTGACGACACGTCAATCGGACGTCCAGAGCTCAAGTTATAAGTGGTTTCGCTCCGAGGGCCCGGTTGGTTTTGTGTTCAAACCAACCAGGTCATACCCAATGTTCTCCTAAACCTTGATTGTAATATACCAAAATGACCATCTTGATCCAAGGATCTCAACGCAACTGACGGTGTGCCGATCGGAGGTCCGAATCCCAAGTTATGGATGTTTGAATGAATTTGTCTGAAATCAGGGGGTTCGGGCCCGGTCCGACCCAGCCCGATACCCCTGGGTCGGCCCGAACCGGGTCGACCCGACCTAGGTCTGGGTCCATCACGGTTGGGCGTGGCCCGGCCCAGCCCAGCCCGGCGCAGGCGGTCCGGCCCTGCGCGGGCGGTCCGTCCCTGCGCGGGCGGTCCGGCCTTGCGCGACCAATCTAGCCCAGTGCGGCTGGTCTGGTCCTGTGCTGGTGTCCGCTCGCTGAGCGGATGCAGAGGGGGGGGGGGAGGAGGAGCTTCCCCCCTTGCTTTTTGAAACGCCCCCCCCCCCCCCACGTGGAGGGGGCCTACCTTGTCTTCCACTTAGGGTTACGACCCCCAGACATCCCAAACGGTCGGCCCTGTTGGCCAGTCGGTGCTGCTGCGGGACCCCTGCGGTCCCGCCTTCATAGAGCGCCCTCGGCCAGCAGATCTGGCCGCCTCCCCTGCACCGCCGCGGCCTAAGGTCGCGACCCTTGTCCGACCAGCGTGGCGCGACGGTGTCGCGCCCCTCCGCCGCGGCCCATCCCGGCCGCGGCCCTCTATGGTTCTCTGGCGCGGCGTGACGGCACCGCGCCCCTTCACCTTGGTCCATTCTTGGTCGCAGGTTCCTTCATTTTCACCGGCAGGGCGCGACGGCACCGCGCACCTTCACCACGATTTACCTCGTTCCCGCGTGGTGTCGTTGCACCTCACCTCCTCCGTTCCAAGCCACAAGATATTCAACAGCAAAAGGGGATGAGGTTTGGCCGTGTTCATGTGGTCCGACCTCCTCCGTTATTTTGATAAAAGGCGGCCATAGAACGAATGGAGTACGTCAATTAATTCCGAACGTAAAAACATCCCCTACCTTGAAGAAGTTGTCGAATGTTTATCGTCGCGGGAAAACTGTGTCGCGGGGGGGGGGGGTGATTTTGATGACGGCGTTGGCGAGCGTCAAAAAGAGGATGACATCTCACACCAGCTGCAGAGAAGAGAAATATCGACACACCGTCTCTCCTTGGTGCTCTGGTGTTCTTCACGTTCTTCAACGAGGAAGATGATGTTCTTCAAGGATAGAGCTTTCTTCTCCAATCCTTAACACAACCAAACTAACCCAAAAATAAAATACGCTCCACTTATTTTATTAAGTCATGCCATGAGTTCAAAATTTAAAAACTCAAATATATTAATTGAATTAATGTGTTGGCTTGATTAAATGAGAGGAGAGGCGAAGTCATGACATTAAATACAAGGGAGGTTTTAAAAGGAGTTTAGAGGGGGTTATGGGGAAAGTAAAAATGTGGGGGATTGTGTGGGCCCCACCTCACTAATATCTTAACCAGAAGTTAGGATCACATAGTAGAGAGAAATAAAGTTGTGACACAACTTAATTTCACTTAACATTTAAACCACTTAGTAAAGAAATAAAAATAAAATTGTAAAACAATTATATTTTTATTCCTCACATTTTTAACATCTCCTCCTGAGCAAAATTACATTCGAAAAAGGTGTTCCTAAGCAGTTATCGGCAATGCGGTTTCATCGGTGCCCTCAGATTTTGATTCTGAGCACTGGTTCATAAGTTAGGAAAACCCGCTCATTCGTTCACTAAACGTACCCTAGCTAAAATTCGGAAATTGATTCCCCGCACACCGGGCCTCAGAATCAGGTGCCATCAGAAACTGCGTACTCGTAAAATCCCAATGAAATTAACAAAAAAATTTCCTTGAAATTTACGGGTCTTTACATTACTCTCACCTCAGGGCTTTATGTCACCGTAAAGATACATCACAAACTAGGGGAACAAATGAGGGCATTGAGAACGCATCTGAGCCTCCCGCTCCCAAGTGCTCTCTTGGAGGTTCCCGTGCTGCCACCTGATGCGGACTAGAGGAATCGACCACCCAAGTAGGACCTGCTCCTGTCGATCCTCGATCTCCACTAGGACCTCTACAAAAGTCTCTCATCATCAATTTCCAGCTCCCCATGGTTGATGATATGCGTCAGGTCGTGCACATATCTCCTCAGCTGAGATAGGTGGAAGATGTCATGCACCCAGTGTAATTGAGGTGGTAGAGCCAGGCGATAAGACACCTCGCCTATCCTACTTAGAACCTGGTATGGTCCGATGAAGCACGGAGATAACGTGCCACCCTGGCCAAATCTCTGTAATCCACGTTGAGTTGAGACCCGAAAGAAAATGTGGTCGCCATCCCTGAACTCTAGTGGTCTCCGCCTCTTGTCAGCATAAGACTTCTGTCGGCTCTGAGCTATCCTCATCTGCTCTTGGATGACCTGGAACTTCTCTGTCGTGGCCTGGACTATCTCTAGTCCCACAAGTTTTGACTCTCTAGGGTCTTTCCAACACAGAGGTGATCAGCAAGGTCATCCGTACAATGCCTCGTATTATGCCATCACAATGGTGGAGTGGTAGCTGTTGTTGTACGCAAACTCCACCAAGGGTAGGTTATTCTCCCAGATGTGACCAAATTTGAGGACACATGCACAGAGCATGTCCTCAAGAGTCTGAATGGTCCTCTCCGTCTGACCATCTGTATGAGGGTGAAAGGCGGTACTCAGACGTAACTGCGTCCCGAATGCCTCCGGCAACACCTTCCAAATCCAGGAACTAAAGCAAGCTTCTCGATCGGAGACGATAGATGATGGAACACCATGAATCCATACAATCTCCTGAACATAGAGGGGTCCCGAGCTCTATTGATCCCTGCTCTCTGATGGGTAAGAAGTGGGCAGACTTGGTGAGTCAATCGACAATCACCCAAATGGAGTCATGACCTCTGGAAGTACGTGGAAGTCTAGTCACAAAATACCTAGATATCCCATCCCACTTCCACTCTGGGACTTACAAGGGTTGTACCAAGCCTGTGGTACCTGGTGCTCCGCCTTCACCTGCTGACAGGTGAGAAATCGAGAAACAAACTCTACCATAACCTTCTTCATCCTCGGCCACCAGTGTTTTCGTCTGAGATCCTGGTACATCTTCTCCACTCCTGGATGTACCGTTAAAGGGGAAGTGTGAAACTCTCTCAGCACCTCCTCCTGTAAACTAGTTGGTACCATGGTATGTCCTCTGAAAAGGACGACGTGCTCTCCACCTATAGAGAAACCATCATGTTCCTGTTCTGTGGAAATCTGTTAACGTCGCATCTCATAGTCAACATCCCCACGTTGTGCCTCTCTGACCCACTGAAGAAGTGGAGTTGTGACTATGAGTGACTAAAGGAAGGCCTCCCCATCTCTATCCACGAAGGATATCTGCAAAGCGGCTATCTGCTCTATCGCCTCTCCAAGTAGTTGAATGCCCGTCCTCCTGTTAAGAGCATATGCTACTATGTTCCCATATCCAGAAGTATAGACTATCTCAAAGTCATAGTCCTAGAGGAACTCGAGCCATCGCCACTGTCTCAAGTTCAGGTTCTTATGAGAGAAGATGTACCTAAGACTCTGGTGGTCAGAATAGACTATAAAGCGCTCTCCCATCAGATAGTGCTGCCACATCTTCAAGGAAAAGACCACCGCTACTAACTCCTGGTCATGGGTAGCATAGTTCTACTCATGCTGACTCAACTGTCATGATCTATATGCGATCACTTCTCGTTCCTGAATCAGGACACACTCGAGCCGAGTCCCTGATGCATCGCAGTAGACTACGTACCCTACTCCCTCCTCTGGTAGCCTCAAGATGGTTGCACTGGTCAATCTCCGTCTCAGCTTCTGGAAGCTCTACAAACATCTGTCTGACCACACGAAGGGTTTCCCTTTCTTCATCAATGTTGTAAGTGGTGCTGCAACTCTGGAGAATTCTGGCACAAATCTTCGGTAGTACCCAACCAAACCTAGGAAACTCTGCACCTCTGTCACGCTCCTACGTGGCTCCCAAGCTAGCACTACCTCGATCATCTCAGGATCCATCACAACTCTGGCCTCAGAGATGATGTGTCCCAAGAAGTGGACCTCACGTATCCAGAACTGACACTTAGAGAGCTTACCATAAAGTTGGTGCTCTCGGAGTGTGTCCTGTACAACCCACAAGTGGTAGTCGTGCTTCTCCTTAGCAGTCGAGTATATCAATATGTCGTCGATGAAGACTACGCCAAATCGATCGAGATAATGTTGGAGGATCCTGTTCATGAGACTCATGAACACTGCTGGAGCATTGGTTACGCTGAAAGGCATAACCAAGAACTCATAGTGGCCATACCGACATCTGAAATCCTTCTTCTGCACATCCTCATCCCGAACTCTGAGCTGATGATAGCCTGACTTGAGGTCTATCTTCGAGAACCACCATGCTCCCTTGAGCTAATTGAAGAGGTCGTCAATCCTCGGAAGCAGATACTTATTCTTCACGGTCACCTGGTTCAGGCGAAGGTAATCGACAAACAGTCACAAGCTCCCGTCCGCCTTCTTGGCGAACCAAATCGGGGAAGCCCAGGGTGAAACACTGGGTCAAATGAATCCCTTACCCTGCAATTCCTCCAGTTGTACCCGTAGCTCTCAAATATCAATGGGAGCCATCTGATATGGTGGAGTAGATATCGAGGTTGTCCTGGGGTACAGGTCAATTTAAAAGTCTACCTATCTACGAGGAGGTAGTCCTAGAACATCATCAGGAAAAACGTTCGCATACTGATCCACCACTACAAGAAAAATCAGACTCCGCATGTCAACTGCTCCTAGGATGAGGCTAGCCAACTGATGAGTGATAGGTTTTCCTCTCCTCTGCGTGAGTCCATCATGTGCTGCAAAGGCCTTCTTCTCACCAGTGAAGGTGAACCTGCTCCCATCGGTGCGAACACACCGCACCTTGTTCCTAATACAGTCGATCTGAGCATGGACTGCAGATAACCAATCCATGCCCAAGATGACGTCGTAAGGCCTCGACACCACTACAAGAATATCCCAGCCGAAGCTCTCGCCTCTTAGAGTAATCTCACACTGCCGGCACCCGTGCGTAATCGTCGAGTCTGCTCCCGTAAAAGTATCTAGCCGTAAGGATCGAGCCAACGGCTCTATCGGAATCTCCGAGCTCCGAACAAGGGTAGAAACAATGAAATAATGACTCGCTCTTGTGTCTATAAGAACTGCATCAAGGGTGGAGTAGGCACAGATAGTACCTCGAATCATCTCTGATGCACCATAGTCATAGTCCTCCGCTTCCTGAAGCTGATCCTACCTCTGTCCACCAGCTCCCTGTGGTCAGGGTGGACCTCCTGGTGGTGGTGGTGGTAGAGCCTCAAAGCATCATCCACCACCTGCTGCTCGGACAGCTCCTCTGCCTCATCCGCATGCTCCCTGCAGACAGCCACGGTCGAACCTCTACCTCTGCCTGGGTGGTCCCTCAACCGTCTGCTACTTCTATGCATGGCGGGTCAGGCAGTCACGATCCATGTGGCCCTGCCAGCCGTATGCATAGCACTGTCTGCTCCTCGTAATAATGGCTCTGCTCCGTGTGCCCCGCACCTCTGAGCCAGTGTCCTAAGGTCGTCTGCCTGATGGTCTGGTCCGCTTGGACCCCTATGAAATCCGTCAACTACTAGCTGCAGAAGACTCAGCTACATGCAGCCCTGCGGTAGGTATCACTGCTGGTGTAGGCTCAACAAGAACGATCTCTACAAGAAGGGCTCGCTTGAGTACTACTACCTGCGTCGAAATGCTAAGGGAGATCATTGATGCCCTGATCTCATGCCTCAGTCCCTGCTCGAAGGTCCGGGCCCGGAGGAATGGGTCTCGTACCATGTCCGTGGAATAGCATGAGAGATTGGTAAATCTCGCCGAGTACTGGGCTACCATCATGCTTCTCTTCCACAACTGTAGTAGCTTTTGAATGCACACCGCACGGAGGGTGGCTAGGATGAACTCCGAGCGAAAGAGGCTCTCGATGTCTGACCAAAGGAGAGATGCCTTGTCGTGCACCTAGAGCATCAGGATTTACCATCTGCCTGCTGCCGCGTGTAGGGTACTCGCTACAAGGATCACCATGAGGTTAGCTGGTGTCCCCACTAACCTGAAAACTCGAACAACAGCCTCCAGTCAATCCTCGGCTTCCTGAGGGTCCGTCTCCCTACAGAAACTGGGTGGTCTCTAACACTGAAACTCGTGCAGTTCACTAAGGTGACGTGCACTCTCAGCGTCTGGGGTTGGTGGCATCGGTGGCTCGGTGGGTAGAGCTACCGCTGGTGCCACCATTGTAATAGGGCCTCCCACCGAGGCCTCGTCGCTATATGGGCTATTTTCTCGCACAAAGCTCAGAACCCTAGCTTGCTGTCATCGTGGGGCCATCCATGAAAAGAAACAGGTGTGCCATGGTCAATACAGTATACCTGGTGAGCTGACACAAGTAATCACAAATAAAAATTTTGAAACACACACGCAATCAATGTTTTCGTGCATTGAGTCGGAAATCAGAATTCAGGGTCCTGGTTTATGGATACGTCGGCCACTGCACCAACACTAGACTCCCTAGACTGATAACCACACTCAATACCCTTAACATTATTGCTTCACATAGAAGAAAGATCAGAGTCCTGAGTTCTGCGGTAGAACTGAAATCCTCTGATACTAATTTGTCACGACCCGTCCTCGGGACCCGTGTCGTGACTACCCCAAGCCCGCCTTCCATAGGCCAGGGGCTGGCGACTAGCACCAAAGGCGTAAATCACGATATAAGGGAAGGAATTTCATTTATGGATGAAAAAAAACACCACAAAGTATGCAAGCAGAAGTAAACACTAAGTAAACTGAGTACAAAAGTAAGTGCTGGAAAGTAAATGGGCCAGAATACAAACCCAACTGAAAGTAAAGTACAACTGAAAAGGGAGTACAACAATAGTAAAGTAAAGCAGCGAGTCTGAGTCGTCCTCTGTAAATCCCACCTGAAGGGTGGGTACAGATATCCTCCTCTGCTCCTCATCTCCAGTCGTCCACTCCGAGTAAGTCCCGTCCAGTGATCCACCTCCAGGTACCGTCCAGCTCTACGGGCTCCCACCTCGATCAGCGTTGTCCTTCGTCTACATCCAAAACAATGTAGTGCAGACATAGCCTGTGCAGGGGTGAGTATACGCTACTCAGTAGAGACCCTGAGACCCCTGAAGGTCTCCCAGAATCCACGAAGGATAAACCACAAAAGAAATATTACAATCATGAAGTAACAACAAACTCGACTTAGGTATATTCCCATACATATACCTAAGTCATCAATTCCAGTTCAGCTCCAACATCAGAGCCCAAGTTCGATATAGTCCACACATGATAGCACAATCCAATCCACACAGGATAACACAACTCAATCAACACAGGATAGCAAAACAATCATATCGAAGATAATGATTGAATGTTAACACTCAGCACACAGGTATACTTCTTCGTAAGGCGGCGATAGAGTTGATCAGATGTAGCCATTGATTCATCTAAGCTGTCGGACCCACATATGATACAAGACCAGCTATGCTGTCGGAACCACAAAGTATACAAGACCAGTTACTCTGCCGGACCCACATAGGATACAAGTACAGAGTCAAATACTGTCGGACCCACGTAGGATACAAGAACAGTATTCACGTACTACCAGACCCACGTAGGATACAAGAATAGTAGTAATCACTATCGAACCCATAGAGGATTCCAGTATGGTCGTCGTCGCTGCCGAACCCACGGAGGATCCCAGTAAAGTTGTCATTGTCGTCATAGTCGCAGCGTGCTCTAGGGTTCCCGCACTCAACATCCTTGATTCCGGGAGGGTCCTCTCCATGAGCCAAGGGGGTAGATACATCACCTGACACATAGTTTGGAGTTGATTTATCCAAAAGTTCTGTCTCGTCAATAGGAAATCAACGCGATAGACGGCGCGTCAATCAGATGCCCGGTCTGAGAGTTTTTGGCCTTTTCGTCCCAGGGGCCCAGTTGGTTTTTATGTCAAAACCAACCCGACCATACGCCAAATACATTCAAACCTTGATTGGATTAATCCAAAAGAACTTTCTCACTAAGAGGAAACCAACAGAGTCGATGGCACGTCAATCGGACGTCCGGAGCTCAAGTTATAAGCGTTTCCGCTCTGAGCGCCCGGTTGGTTTCGTGTTCGAACCAACCCGGCCATACCCAAAGTTCTCCAAAACCTAGATTGTAATATACCAAAATGACTATCTCGATCCAAGGATTGCTACGCAACTGACGATGCGTCAATCGGAGGTCTATAGCCAATGTTATGGGCGTTTGTATGAATTTGTCCGAAATCAGGGGGTTCGGGCCCGGTCCGACCCCGCCCGATACCCCTGGGTCGACCCGACTTGGTCCAGGTCCGGACCGGTTGGGCACGGCAGGAACTGTCTGGCATGGCCCGGCCCAGCCGGTGCGGCCCGGCCCGACATGGGGATCTGGCCCGGCGCGGGCGGTCCGGCCCAGTGCGGCCTGTCCGGTCTCGTGCGGGCGTCCGCTCGCTGAGCAGACGCGAAAAGGGGTGGGGGGGCTGACCCCCTTGCTTTTTGAAACAGCGCCCCCCACGTGGAGGGGGCCCGCCTTGTCTGCCGCCGGGGGTTACGACCCCCGAACATCCCGAACGGCCGGTGCTGTTGGCCGGCCAGTGCCGCCGCGAGACCCCTGCGGTCCCACCTTCCTGGAGTGTCAGTGGCCGGCGGATCCGGCCACCCTCCCCTGCACCGCTGTGGCCCTTGTTTGACAGGCGTGGCGTGATGGCGCCGTGGCCCTCCGCTACCACCCTCCATGTTTCTTCGACGCGGTGCGACTGCGCCGCGCCCCTTCTCCTTGTCCCATTCTAGGCCGCGGGTTCCTTCTGCTTCACCGGCGCGGCGCGACGGTGCCGCGCACCTTCACCGGGATTTACCTTGTTCCCGCGTGGTGCCCTTCCACCTCACCGCCTCTGTTCCAAGCCACAAGATATTAAGTAGAAATAGGGTAGGAGCTTCGGCCATGTTCGTGCAGTCCGACCTCCTCCTTTATTTGGATAACAGGCGGCCAAAGAACTAACAGAGTATGTCAACTAATTCTGAACATAAAAACAACCCCTACCTTGAAGAATTTATCAAATGTTGATCGTCACGGGAAAACAGCGTCGCGTGGGGGGGGGAGGGGTGGTTTCGATGATGGTGTTGGCGAGCGTCAAAGAAGAGGATGAAGTCTCACACCGATTTCAGAGAAGAGAAAGATCGGCACGCCGTCTCTCCTTGGTGCTCTGGTGTTTTTGTGTTCTTCAACAAGGATGATAATGTTATCCAAGGCTAGAGCTTTCTTCTCCAATCCTTAACACAACCAAAATAACCCAAAAATAAAATAACCTCCACTTATTTTATTAAGTCATGCCATGAGTTCAAAATTTTAAAACTCAAATCCATTATTTTAATTAATGTGTTGGCTTGATTAAATGAGAGGAGAGGGGATGTCACAACATTAAATACAAGGGAGGTTTTAAAAAGAGTTTAAAGGGGGTTATGGGGAAAGTGAAAAGGTGGGGGATCGTGTGGGCCTCACATCATTAATATCCTAACAAGAAGTTAGGATCACATACTAGAGAGAAATTAAGTTGTGACACAACTTAATTTCACTTAACACTTAAACCACTTAGTAAAGAAATAAAAATAAAATTGTAAAACAATTATATTTTTTTCCTCACATTTTTAACATCTCCTCCCGAGAAAACACACCTTCGGAAAAGGTGTTCCTAAGCAATTATCGGTGCTACGGTTTCATCAATGCCCTCAGATTTCGATTCTGAGCACCGGTTCAAAAGTTAGGAAAACCCGCTCGTTCGTTCACTGAATGTACCCGAGATAAACTTCAGAAATTGATTATGGGAACACCGGGCCTCAGAATCAGGTGCAGTCAGAAACTACGTACTCGTAAAATCCCAAAAAAAATAAGAAAAAAAATTTCCTTGAAATTTACAGGTATTTACAGCTATACCCGCACCTTGTTGTGTCGGATGAAAATTATGGACAACGCTGACTAAGCCCATGAGTACCAGGACTGGAAGGTACCCGGAGCTGGACCTTATGATGATTCGGTACACATAATAGATTGATGGATGTGGAGTGCTGATGAGGCTATTTGTACTACCCTTCAGGTAGGAATCCAAGAGGATGACCCAGAAGCTATTTTCCTTTGTTCAGTTTTACTTGTACTTCTAGTTCCTTGTACTTTACAGTTGGCATTGTATTTCCGGCCCCTTTTACTTTTCATCACTCTTTTGTTATGAAATTTATCTAGTGTTTTGTATCCATTTGTGTGCTCTGTTGTGTGATTTTACAGGTTATAATGGCAATGCCTTCCCAGTTTTAGGGAATTACGCCTTTGGTGCTAGTCTCCAGCCCCTAGCCTATGGAAGGAGGGCTTGGGGTAGTCACGGCACGGGCCCCGGGGGACGGGTCATGAAAAATTGGTATCAAAGGAGTCAGTAATACCATAGAACAAAGGGAATTTATCTTTTCTATGAAGCAATAGTGTTAAGTGTAGTGAGTGTGGTTTTTAGTTTAGGAAGTCCAGTGTTGGTGCGTGGCCAACGTATCCATACACCAGGACCCTGACTTCTGATTTCTGACTCAAAGCACAAAAACACAGATTTTGTGTGTGTTTTCAAAAGTTTTCTTTAATTCATCTCACCAGGTTATCTCACCATGTATACCTTTTTAACCATAGTGCACCTGTTTCTTTTTAGGATGCCTCCACGAAGACATCCGGCTAGAGTTCCGAGAGTCTTACGCACTGATATTCCACTGAGCGATGAGACTTCGGTGTAGGGACCTTTTCCAGTGAAGGCACCAGCGGTACCACTCACCATTGGGCCACTGATTCCACTATCCCTAGTAGCAGACGATGCACGCCTCTTGAGTGCATTGCATGAGTTCCAGCA
The DNA here is from genome assembly GCA_963277665.1 of Viscum album. Classification (NCBI taxonomy): domain Eukaryota; kingdom Viridiplantae; phylum Streptophyta; class Magnoliopsida; order Santalales; family Viscaceae; genus Viscum; species Viscum album. Next base: position 360,016 of record CAUJRU010000339.1, read on the forward strand.
CCCGAGGCCACCCAGGTTCATGGTAGAGATGGACCCACAGGCGGTTGAGGATTGGTTGGAGGCTGTGGTAAGAGTTTTATGACTGGTAGGGACACTAGCAGACCTCATGGTGATACTTTTTGCCAACCTTCTACAGGAAAAAATGGGAATATGGTGGAGCTTGATGCTCCAGGTTCATGACGAGATGATGCTTCTCTGGGCAGACTTTGAGAGCCTGTTTAGGGTAGAGTTTTTTCCAGTGACTCTTCACGCTGTGCACATTTAGGAGATACTTCATCTGCAGCAGGGTAGCATGGTTTTAGCTTAGTACTCAGTGAGGTTCATATACCTCTCACGCTACTCCACTGATATGGTGTTGGACCCATTATTCAGGGCCCGTAACTTCGAGCAAGGACTCAGGTGAGAGATATGGGCTTCAATGATCTCACTCAGTATCCTTACGTTGGCGGGGGTGCTAGTGAGAGACCTCCTAGTGGAGAGTTTCCTTACTGAGTAGTCTCCAATAGTGAGATCCACCACTAGTCGACACGTAGCTGATTCTTCTACAGCTGGAAGCAAACAGATATCGCAGAGGTCCAAGAGGACCAGACCCACGGGTGGACGAACTCATGACTTTGGGTCAGTTGTGCGGGGCATTAGAGATTGAGCTAGACATTCCAGGAGCGGGCAGTGTTACTCATGTGGTAGGTAGGGTCACATGGCTCATGACTGCCCGACCCGCCATTTGAATGATCAGTAGATGGTCGAAGGACCGCCTAGGCAGAGACAGAGATTCGTTCAAGGTGGTCCACAAGGCACAGGAAGACGTGGCAGAGGAGCTGGTCGTGCAGTTGGTGTTGGGTGATAGTTCGAGGTGTTACCACCACCACCACCAGGAGGTCCACCCCAATCGCAGGGAGTAGGTGTACATGGGAGAGATCAGCTCCATGTAGTTTAGGCATACGATCATGGAGCTCCGGAGATTATTTGAGGTATGATCTGTGACTACTCCACTATATCTATAGTACTTATAGACACAGGTTACAGTCATTCTTTCATTTACACTACCCTTTTTCGGATCTTGGAGATTCCAATGGAGCTGTTGGCTCGATCCTTACTGCTAGAGACTTCTAAAATAGCATATTTTATCATTACACATTGGTTCTAGTAGTGTGAGATTACTCTAGGAGGCGAGATCTTTGGCTGAGATCTCCTATTAGTGGCGTCGAGGCCTTACGACATCATCTTGGGTATGTACTGGTTATCTACAGTACATTCATAGATTGACTGTATTAGGCGCAAAGTGCGGTGTGTTCACATAGATGGGAACAGCTTTACCTCCACCGGCGTGAAGGGATCCTTTTCATCATAAGATAGACATGGTCGAAGGAGAGTGCAGCCGATTACTCATCAGTTGGCTAGCCTTACCCTCAGAGTAGTTGATGTGGTGAGTCCGACTTATCCTGTAGTGGTGGACCAGTATGCGGATGTTTTCCCTGATGATGTCCCGGGTCTACCTCCTCATAGAGATGTGGAATTTTACATTGACTTGTACCCAGAGACCGCATCGATATCTACACCGGCGTATCAGATGGATCCTTTGGATCTTTGCGAGCTACGGGTACAGCTGGAGGACTTGCAGGAGAGGGGCTTCATCCGACCCAGTGTTTCTCCCTGGGCAGCCCTGATTCTGTTCGCCAAGAAGGCGGATGGGAGCTTGAGGTTTTGTGTTGACTATCGATTCCTGAACCCGGTGACCGTGCAGAACAAGTACCCACTCTCAAGGATTGATGAACTCTTAGATTAGCTGAAGGGAGTGCGGTGGTTTTTGAAGATAGACCTCAGATCAGGTTATCACCAGCTCAGAGTTCGAGATTAGGATGTGCAGAAGACAGACTTTAGGTGTCGGTATGGCCATTATGAGTTCTTGATTATTCCATTCGGTGTAACCAATGATCCAGCAGTGTTCATGGGGATCATGAACAGGATCTTTCAGCCATACCTTGAGCGCTTTGTCGTAGTCTTCATCGATGACATTCTGATCCACTCGACTACTGAGGAGGAGCATGCCTATCATTGGCAGGTAGTACTGGACACACTCTGAGAGCACCAGCTTTATGGTAGGCTCTCGAAGTGCCAGTTCTGGATCATATAGGTTTACGTTCTAGGACATGTCATCTTAGAGACTGGATTTTTAGTGGATCCAGCGAATATTGTGGTGGTACTTTCATGGGATCCACCTTGGAGTGTGACAGAGTTATAGAGTTTCTTGGGTTTAGCAGGTTATTACCAGAGGTTTGTACCAGACTTCTCAAGAGTTGTAGCACCACTACCATCCATGATGAAGAAGGGGCAACCCTTTGTGTTTTCAGAGAGATGTCGGTAGAGCTTTCAGAAGCTGAGGCATAGGCTCACTAGTGCCCCCATATTGAGGCTTCTAAAGGAAGGAGTGGGGTACGTAGTCTACTACAACACATCAGGGACTGGACTCAGATGTGTCCTAATATAGGAGAGATCAGTGACCACTTATGGTTCTTAGTAGCTGAGACAACATGAGCAGAACTACACTACCCATGACCTGTAGTTAGCAACAGTGATCTTCATCTTGAAGATGTGGCGACACTATCTGATGGGTGAGCATTTTACCATGTACACTGATCACAAGAGTCTCAAGTATATCTTCTCTTAGAAGGATCTGAACCTGAGATAGCGGGGATGTCTTGAGTTCCTCTAGAACTATGACTTCGAGATAGTCTATACTCCTAGGAAGGGGAAATTTGTAGTAGATTCACTCAGTAGGAGATCTGGTATACAAATGCTAGGAGAAGAGAAGGATCAGCTGGCCGCTTTGTAGATATCTTTTGTGGATAGAGAAGGAGCAGCCTTCCTTCAATCTCTTACAGTCGCTCCCCCACTGCTTCAGGGAGTCAGGGAGGCGCAACGTGGAGATGCTGACTGTGAGGCATGACGTGCTTAGATATCCACAGGATAGGCAGCTGATGGATTTTCTGAAGGTGGGGACCATGCCATCCTCTTCAAAGGACATACCATTGTACCAATGTCACTTCAGGAGGAAGTGTTGCGGGAGTTCCACACATCAACTCTAGCGGTACATCTAGGAGTGGTGAAGAAGTACCAGGATCTTCGACGACAGCACTGGTGTCTAGGAATGAAGAAATAAGTTACTGATTTTGTCTCTTGATTCCTCACTTTTCAGCAAGTGAAGGTGGAGCATCAGGTACCAGTAGACTTGGTTCAGCCTTTAGAGGTCCCAGAGTGGATGTGGGATGGGATATCCATGGAATTCGTGACAGGACTTCCATGTACATCCAGGGGACACAAATATATTTGGGTGATCATCGACCAACTCACCAAGTCGGCCCACTTCCTACAGATCAGAGAGCAAGGTTCAGTAGAGATCTTGGGACACCTCTATGTTCAGGATATTGTGTTGATATATGGAGTACCCACGATGATTGTCTCCGATCGTGATATACATTTTACTTCCCAGCTATGGAAGAGGTTGGAGGAGGCTTTCTAGACGTATCTTTATTTTAGCACCGCATTCCATCCTCAGATGGATGGTCAGATTGAGCAGACCATTTAGACCCTTGAGGACATGCTATGTGCTTGTGTCCTTGACTTCAGTTGCAGTTGGGAGGATCACTTGCCTTTGGTGGAGTTTGTGTAAAACAACAGCTATCACTCCACCATTGGGATGACACCTTTTGAGGCATTGTACAGGCGACCATTCATATCACCTTTGAGATGGATTGGCCCTAGGGATTCAGCACTCATGGGAACAGAGATGGTACGAGCTATCAATGGAGAAGGTGCAGATCATCCAGAAGTGGATGAAGACTGCACAGAGCATTAAGAAGTCGTATGAAGACAGGAGATGGATACCTTTGGAGTTCGAGGATGGTGACAACGTCTTTCTATGGGTCACACCCTGATGAGTTATACGAAGATTTTGATGAGGTGGAAAGTTATATCTGATGTTTATCGGACATTTTCAGGTCCTCAGATTAGTTGCTGAGGTGGCATACCGCTTAGCCCTTCTAGCTCAGTTGCACTGGGTGCGTGGCGTCTTCCATGTATTCCAGCTGAGGAGATATGTGCACGACCCTTCCTACATCATCGACCATAGCGAGCTGGAAATCGACAATGGGGAGACTTTATAGAATCTATCCATTTTATTACATAACATTTCATTACATTTTACAAATAGAGTATCTTTAAAGTCTAGTGTCTTGGAAAACAGGAACATAGAACATTAGAACAACATAAAACATTCTTCTAAACTACTTGTAAGGCTTCATAATAGGTTCATCCTATGTACATTTATTGCATCTCTTATCCTGGAGAAAGACATCAAAGGAAAGGGTGAGTAGAAGGCCCAGTAAGGGAAATAAGAGATACATTTTACATGTGAACTAGAGAAACATCAATAAAGTCATGGTAAATAACTTTAAGGCATGAGAAAGAGATCATGAGGAATATTATAATAAAAATAACGTATTTCATAACATGAAAATGTGGGTACAAAATTTAACTAAGAAAATCATTTCTGTATCACCAATTTCAATCCCCAAGGTGTCATTAAAAAAATTACCAAGTTTGTTCACCAAGGTATCGTTAAAATGGTCATCTCTAGATATTAAGTCTTTACCCAATGCATTAGAGAGCTATCAGGGAGCACCCTTAATTTTTATTAATTATCATCTAAGCCACATATATCATCATCAATAATTTCATAAATAATCCATATAGCATAAAATAAATGGGTTTCATTTCATAGTCATAACATTTTAAAAAACTGCTTTAAAGACGTGATCTTTATGTCACTTTAAACCCAAGGAAAAGGAAAGCGGGTCTCATGTATGTAAATACTAGAATTTAAAATAGATCATTTTTATATATATGAAAATACCCGGGTATAATAAATTGTTTTGATTATTCACTTAATAAAATAAAAGAATTTGAGAAAAAGAGAGAGACATTTTGAGATTAAAATTCAGCAGAATAACGACTATGTTGCAGGGTTTTAGAAAACATTGAAAAGAGAGGGGACATGGGTCACCCACTGATAAATGATCCATAAAATAGTAAAGGGACAGAATATAAAGGATATAAGAACATGGTAATGAAATTTAAAGGGAATACCATATGAAATGAAAAACATTAAAGGAAGACAAAAATAAGATTTCTCTTATAAAAAATTCGGCAGCCTAACAATGTCACTTAAAACTTCAAAAAAATGAATTGATGAGATTAAATATGGTTTCTCATAATGTGAAAACAAAAGGAAATTATGATGGATATAGATATAGTACCCAAACATAAGAAAAAGGAACTTTGAATACTTGACATGAAAATAAAACTTTGAAAATGAGAAGGGTGAAAGAATCCCTTATAAAAATTCGGCAGCCTAACGACACCACTTAAAAATTATTAAAATGAATTGATGAGATAAAATATGGTATCTCATAATATGAAAATAAAAGGACAGTGTGATTGATATAGAGATAATTCCCAATCATAAGAAAAAGTAACTTGGAAGACATGACATGATAATAGAACTTTGAAAATGAGAAGGGTGAAAGAATCCCTTATAAAAAATTCAACAGCCTAACGACGCAACATAAAAATTCTTAAAATGAATTGATGAGAGTAAGGGGGTTATCTCATCATATTAAAATAAAAATAATATTATGGTGAATATAAAAGAACATCCTCCAACCTAAGAACGTGGAACATAAAATAGATGACATAAAAGAGAGTACTTGAAAAGAAAAAGAGAGGTAGGATCCCTTACCTTAAAATGTAACTCTTAAAACATGAAGGTCGGGACCCTGATGGATTGGGGAACCTTTGTAGGACCTCTTAGGAGGTAAAGAGACCATAACTTCGTGGGGGAGGATTTGGAAATGAAATGAGTGAGGGAAAGGCTTGGTATTTATAGGGGAAGTGAAGGGAAAAAACATTAATGACCAAGGGACACCTCATCAGTGGTATTAGAAAAACCATGGGCTTTCCCATGGTATTTTCCCATGGTATTGGCCACTTGGGACACCTCATACATTATCTTACTATTCATAAGTCGACCATAATTATTTCATAATTATTACATCCTTAAAGATGTCATTAAACACCCGAAACTAAAAAACTGTATTTTCAATATTCACCAAAAATTCAACTTTCTCAGAAATATCCCAAAATTTCACCTTAACCAAATATCGATGCTCTGATTTCAAAAAATGAACTCCATTTTATGAAAATAATTTTCTAAATATTTTTAATTTAATTTTTAAATAAAAACTCTATTCACTGAAAATTCAACTGTTATAGAAAAATCCCAAAAATTCACCTTAACCAAATATTGATGCTCTGATTTCTAAAATGAACTCCATTTTATGAAAATAATTTTCTAAATATTTTTAATTTAATTTTTAAATAAAAAAACTATTCACTTGAGAAAAACTAATACTTAACCAAATATTTCTAAAATAGTTATTTACCTATTTTATTGAATCACATTACTTAATCAAGGTGCGTAAATTATATTAATACTTTCTTAAGTGATGTTTCTTAATCCATTTGGTCACATTACTAATCATAAGCATAAAATCACTATTCGTAATTTACTATTCATAAAAAAAATTAAGTTGATCTTATTAGACTCTAAATTTATTACTAAACATAACCGTAGAAGACCATTTTTTGAAAATCATTACACATTATTAATTATTTACGGTTTACATAAATATTTTTAAAATATCCTTTTTATAAAATTCATCAATAATATGCATACTATATTTATCCAGACATTTGAAAATTCACAAACACCACCATAAAAAGAAATCACATTTTTTATTTAAATCAAAGGATTACACAAGGAAGTTATGCTCTCGTTACATATCCCCTTATAACACCAGCATAGGAACTAAGAGTAAGGTGTGGTAGGGTGATAGAATCTTGGGGCGGCTTGGCCAACATTTCACAAGTAGTGATTTCTATCAGCTTGAACTTCTCGTGAAGGCGATTCCGTTCCAGCTTCACATGATGAAGTCCAGCTTGGGTTTGGTCCAGAACAAAGTCGAAAGCTGCTACCTCTTTCCTGAGTTCCGTCAAATGGGAGTCGATCGGCCCGAGACTACTGGATGGGGCCATTGAATCTTCTTTCTATATTAATTAATCATGATCAGTTGTATTTATAGACAATAATTGTAACATTTAGTTTCTGATGGTCATATTGACCAATGGTTGTATAATAGTTGAAACCCAACGGTCTCATTTTAATTATACTAATTTTATTAAATGAAAAATAAAATAACCCACCAAATATAGGGAACAAAATTAACTCAAAAATTTCAGGTCAATACAATCTTTCCCCCTTAAGAAATTTCATCCTCGCAATTTTAAAATTAGTCTTGGAAATTTCGTTGAAAGTCCTACATTGAAAAAAGAGTCAGTAAATCTATTACTTTAAAAGAAAGAAAGGGAAGTACAAAGGTCACTCGAGTTAACCCATACTAGGATTCCATGTAGGAAAATGTGGATATGGAAGAGAATATAAAGGTTCGTGTTCTGATGGAGGGTGATATAAAACATGATTAGGAGAAAATTAACCACAAGAAGATCACAAACTTAAGATGTGTTAAATAGTCTTTGATTACCCAGTTGGAAACGTAAACCAACGATGTTTTTGTTTTGCGTTCCTTTTCATAATTTTGAGGAAATCATTTACTACATAGAATAAAAACATAAGGAAATATACTTACCTTCACGTAGAGTTTCATCCTTTAATAAGTTTCTACTAAGACTAATCTTTTATCCAAACAATGATCATTTCAAAAGACTTGGTCTCATCAAAAGCACAAGAATCATCTTCTAGAGAATCACATAATCCACAAAAGAATAACTATATATTTCCCTTTTCTTTAGTCCTCCACTAAAACTATAATGGTTTGTACGAGATCATATAATCCCCAAAAGGATATTCCTTTATAAAAATAAATATGACTATTAATATCCAAAATTCATCAAAAGTACACAATGTTCCAGAAAGACCATTCAATACACAATCATCCTTAAAATTATTCAGAATAATCCAAACTAAAATTGGAACCCAATACTCAGAAGGATTTAATCACATATTCTTCACCAATAAATCTTAACATTTATCTACAAATAACATCGACTACTATTAATGTTATATACTAAAGTGTAATTAACCTATTCACATATTCTCTATGATAGGTTCATCATTTTCCATAAATAACCCAAATCACCATATGTTCACAATAAATACAAAAATTCTTAAAAAAACAACCATTCCTCCTCAATTTAAATCATGTTGTATTTTATTTCCCTTAGGTATATAGCAATCCAAAAGAGAAAATGTCATCTAAAATAACCTTTATCATTTAATCACCAAATAATTTTCCTATAAAAAGTATATTCATTTGATAAAACATAAGTTTCCAAAATCAACTTATTCTTGATCCATAAAAATTGCAGGTTCATTAGTCAGGCTGAAGGGCATAACAACAAACTCATAATGACCATATCTTGATTGGAAGTCAGTTTTTGGAATATCATCATTCTTCACCCTCAATTGATGATAACCAGAATGAAGATCAATCTTAGAGAAGAATTCAGTCCCAGGAATTTGGTCAAATAAGTCATCAATTCTTGGAAGAGTGTATTTGTTCTTCACTGTGATCACATTCAGTTCTCTATAATCAATGCATAGCTGCATCAATCCATCCTTCTTCTTCACAAAGAGAACCGGTGCTCCCCAAGGAGACACACTTGGTTAGATAAACCCATTCTCCAAAAGATCTCGGATTTGTTTTTTTAATTCCTCTAGCTCCACATTTTCTATCCTATAGGGGGTCTTTGACATCAGATGAGATCTAGGTATGAGTTCAATGGAGAAATATACCACTCTTTCTGGGGGAGGTCTGGGTAACTCCTCAGGAAATACGTCAACATATTCCTAGATGATGGGGACATTTTCTAAGAGAATAAATCCTTCATGAGAAACTTATTTCATTTATGAATCTTTTAACTAAAAAGGATTTTATGTCATAAAACTTCATGCTTAGAAAAATTAAATTTTTCTATAATTCCCTCATAATGATCCATAAAAATCTTGCAATTAACCAAACATATCCCCCTGGAGTGTCGTAATCAGGAGTAAAACAAGGCATGTTTTCGTGTACCAGTTCTCGTTTGAGTCTAGCTCAAAGCAGTGTTTTTGGGTTTTACTCGTATGTACATTTGTGATAGAGCCACCTCTACCTACTCGTATTCATACAGAGATGTATTTCTTGATAAACCACTTACTCAATACTCACCAAAATACCAGGAAGAGTTACTATATTTAAACTTTTCTATAGGGTTATTCCTAAAGTTTTCATATCCTAATTTCCATAAATAACTAAACTATCCTTTGATACTAACTATAGCATCCCGAATTTTTATCACATAAACTTTCATTAAATTTTACAAACAGAGGATCTTTAAATTCTAGTGTCTTGGAAATCAAGAACATAAAACATGAGAACAACATAAAACATTCTTATAAACCACTTGTAAGGCTTCATCATAGGTTCATCCTATGTACATTTACTGAATCTCATATCCTGGAGAAATAAGTCAAAGGAAAGGGTGATCATAAGTCCCAGTAAGGGAAACAAGAGAAACATTTTACATGTGAACTTGAGATACATCAATACAGTCATGATAAATTACTTTAAGGCCTGAGAAAGAGATCATGAGGCATATCATAATAAAAATAATGTATTTAATAACATGAAAATGTGGCTACAACATTTAACTTAGACAATCATTTCCGTATCACCAAGGTACATCCCCAAGGTGTCATTAAAAAAAATTACCAAGGTTATTCACCAAGGTATCGTTAAAATGGTCATCTCTAGAGACTAAGTCTTTACCCAATGCATTGGAGATCTATCAGGGAGCACCATTAATTTTTCTTTATTATCATGTGATCCAAATATACCATCATCAATAATTTCATAAATAACCCATATATCATAAAATAAATGTGTTTCATTTCATAGTCATAACATTTTAAAAGCTGCTTTAAAGACGTGATCTTTATGTCACTTTAAACCCATAGAAAAGGAAAGAGGGTATCATGTATGTAAATCCCAGAATTTAAAATATAAAATTTTGATATATATGTGAATACCACTTTAGAATAAAGAGTTTTGAGTATTCACTTAATAAAATAAAATAATTTAATAAAAAGAGACATACATTTTGAGACGAAAATTCGGCAGCATAACGGCTATGTTGCAGTGTTTTAGAAAACATTGAAAAGAGAGGGGACATGGGTCACCCACTAATAAATGATCCATAAAATGGTAGAGGTACAGAATATAAAGGATATAAGAACATGGTAATGAAATTTGAATGGAATACCATATTAAATGAAAAACATGAAAGCAGACAAAAATAAGATTTCTCTTATAAAAAATTCAGTAGCCAAACGACGTCACCTAAAACATCAAAAAATGAATTGATGAGATTAAATATGCTCTATCATCATGTGAAAATAAAAGGAATGTATGATGGATATAGATATCATACCCCAATATAAGAAAAAGTAACTTGGAAGACTTGACATGAAAATAGAACTTTGAAAATGAGAAGGGTGAAAGAATCCCTTATAAAAATTTGGCAGCCTAACGATGCCACTTAAAAATTATTAAAATGAATTGATGAGGTCAAATAAGGTCTCTCATCATATGAAAATAAAAGTACAGTATAATGGATATATAGATAATTACCCAACATAAGAAAAAGGAACTTGGAAGACTTGACATGAAAATAGAACTTTGAAAATGAGAAGGGTGAAAGAATCCCTTATAAAAAATTCAGCAGCCTAACGACGCCACATAAAAATTATTTAAATGAAATGATGAGATAAAATAGGGTATCTCATAATATTAACATAAAAGGACAGTATTATGGATATAGATATCATAACCCAACATAAGAAAAAGGAACTTGGAAGACTTGACATGAAAATAGAACTTTGAAAATGAGAAGGGAGAAAGAATCCCTTATAAAAATTCGACAGCCTAATAACGCCACTTAAAAATTCTTAAAATGAATTGATGAGAGTAAGGGGGGTATCTCATCATATTAAAATAAAAATTATATTAAGGATAATATAAAATAACATCCTCCAACATGAGAACATGGAACATAAAATATATGACATAAAAGAGAGTACTTGAAAAGAAAGAGAGAGGTAGGATCCCTTACCTTAAAACGTAACTCTTAAAACATGGAGGTCAGGACCTTGGGGGCTTGGGGGAACCTTGGGAGGACTTCTTGGGAGGTAAATAGACCATAACTTTGTTGGGTAGGATTTGGAAATGAAATGAGTGAGGGAAAGTCTTGGTATTTATAGGAGAAGTGAGGGGACAAAGCATTAATGACCAAGGGACACCTCATCAGTGGTATTGGCAAAACCATGGGCTTGCCCATGGTATTTTCCGATAGTATTGGCCACTGAGGACACCTCATACCTTATCTTACTATTCATTATTCGACCAGAGTTATTGCATAACTTCTACATCCTTAATGATGTCATTAAACACCTGAAACTCAAAAACTGTATTTTCACTATTCACCAAAAATTCAACTTTCTTAGAAAAATCCCAAAATTTCGCCTTAAAAAAATATCGATGCTATGATTTCAAAAATGAACTCCATTTTATGAAAATAATTTTCTAAATTTTTTTAATTTATTTTTTAAATAAAAACACTATTCATTGAAAATTCAACTGTTTTAGAAAAATCCCAAAAATTCACCTCAACCAAATATTGATGCTCTGATTTCAAAAATGAACACCATTTTTTGAAAATAATTTTCTAAATAATTTTAATTTAATTATTAAATAAAAAAAGACTATTCACACGAAAAAACTAAAACTTAACCAAATATTTCTAAAACAGTTATTTACCTATTTTATCTAATCACATTACTTAATCAAGGTGCCTAAATTATATTAATACTTTCTTAAGTGAATGTTTTTTATCCATTTGGTCACATTACTAATAATAAGCATAAATTCACTATTCATAATTTACTATTCATCAAAAATTAAGTTGATATTATTAGACTCTAAATTTCTTACTAAACATTACTCTAGAAGACTATTTTTTGAAAAATCATTACACATTATTAATTATTTAAGGTTTACATAAATATTTTTAAAATATCATTTCTCTAAAATTCATCAATAATATGCATACTATATATATCCAGACATTTGAAAATTGACAAACATCACCATAAGAAGAAATCATATTTTTTATTTAAATCAAAGGATTATACAAGATAGTTACGGTCTCGTTACATATCCCCTTATAACACCAGTATAAGACCTAAGAGTAAGGTGTGCTAGGGTGATAAAATCTTGGGGCGGATCGGCCAACATTGCCTGAGTAGTGATTTCTATCATCTTGAACTTCTCGCGAAGGAAATTCCTTTCCAGCTTCACATGATGAAGTTCGACTTGGGTTTGGTCCAGAGCAAAGCCCAAAGGTGCTACCTCCTTGCCGAGTTCTGTCAGGTGGGCTTCAATCGGCCCGAGACTACTGGATGGGGCCATTGAATCTTCTTTCTATATTAATTAATCATGTTCAGTTGTATTTATAGACAATAATTGTATCATTTAGTTTCTTACTGTCATATTGACCAATGGTCGTATAACAATTGAAACCAAACGATCTCATTTTAATTATACTAATTTTATTAAATGAAAAATAAAATAACCCCCAAAAAATAGGTAACACAACTTACTCAAAAATTTCAGGTCGTTACAAACTTTTATGCAGGTTCCAGTAGAGATTGAAGATTGACATGAGTGGGTCCTTCATGGATGGTCGATACCTCTGGTGCGCATTCTCTGGTAGCACGAGAACCTCTAGGAGAGCACATGGGAGTGGGAGCTTCATATGCGTGCTCAGTACCCCCACTTGATCTCTTAGTTGAGTTGTGGCTTATGGGGACGTAGAGCCCTGAGGTGGGGAGAATGTAAAGACCCAGAATTTCCATTTATTTTTTTAATTAAATGTGAATTTTTCAAGTCCTCAAAAATTAATGGTGCATGATTCTGAGGCCCGATGTGCCAGGAATCAATTTCTGATGTTTTGTTTGGGTACGTTCAGTAAATGTACAAGTGGGTTTTTCTGACTTTTGAACCGGTGCTCGGAATTGAAATCTGAGGGCACCATTGAACTCGTAGCGCCAGTATTCACTTAAGAAGACTTTCACATCGACAACAGTTGGTCGAGGGTGAAAGTTAGTTTTTGGGTTTTTCATGGAAATAATAAAATAAAATAAGCACATGTTTTATTTTATTTTATCTATTCTAACCACCCATGTGGAAGTTGGAGGTGGGGACCACCACACCTTAACCTACCATGAGAGGTTATAGTGGTGGGCCCCACCCAAACCTAACCTCCTAGGAGTGGTTACGGTGTGAGGACCACCCAGGACTAACCCCCCCCCCATTTAATTGAGGAAAACCTCTCAACTCCCTCATAAATTAGGGAGAGCCTCTTGAACTCCTCTACCATTAATGGTGCCCCCCAAAATTAATGGTGTCAACCCTCCCCCTTAAATTAAGTGACACAAATTATTTAATTAAATGCTACAATTTGAATTTTAAACCCAACAAACTAAATAATACATAATATATTATTTGGAGGGGCTACCTGTTCATTTGTTGGCAAAAGGTTGGAAACAGAGGATTAGAGATCTTGGTAGAAAACTCTCCAATGAAGAACGCTTTCACTGGAGAAGAACACACCATCGATGAAGAACGTTTACTTCGACTTTAACCATCTTCCTTAGAACTCTTTCTGATGTGAGACACCCTCATCTATGGTGAATCGACGTTCGTCTTTTCCCAACGGTTCGTCTTCTACCCCGCAACCCTGTCGATGAACAACGAACAAGGTAGGAATTTTATTTTATGTATGATATTATTCCCTTGATTCTTTCCTTCTAAAACAAAGAACACAGACCAACTTATTATCAAGTTGATCTGCAGATGTTTTTCTATGCGGGTTGGGAATATTTTGTTAAATGAGGGATTATGGGAATTGATGTTTTTAAGATATCTTCCATGGCGTTCTTTTCTTTGTTCGTGTGAACTATACGTTACCACTATAAAAATAGAGGGTGTGGGCCAAAATAACATGGACCGACCCCCTGCCGATCTTATTTGTGGTGTTCTTCGAAAAGGCGACGAAAACGACGAAGGCGACGAAGGCAACGACCGCACCACCCATGGCCTCAGCAACCTGCGCTGCCCCCACGACGTTTCGACCACCAACCGGACTAGCCCCTGCACCCCGGCCGGTGGGCGGTGCGGGTTCCAACCCTCTGGCCCCGTCAACTGTGCCCCTTGCCCTGGCTATGCTTCCCCCGGCCGAACAAGCTCCATGCCACCGGGCTAAGCTGCCTACGCGGTGCCCTCCGGACTGAACCGCCCTCGCGGCCAGCTGGGCTGGGCCCAGCGGGTTGGGCCGAACCCAATGGGCTGGCCCACCCGATGGGCTATTCGAGACCCAACGGGTCAGGTCGATTCGCCCCAGACGAGGTTGGGCCGGGTCATTCCGACCGGGTCGGACCGGACCCGGGCCCACTATGACCCATTGCACTTATTTATGCCATATCTTTGGCACCGGACGTCCGTTTGATGAACCGTCAGTGGCGCTAGAATTCTTGGAGTGTGATGGTCCCTATGAGTATACCCCACTAGGGTTTTGGGTATAGTTGAGATATGGTCAGGTTGGATCATGCACGAATCCAACCAGGCCCCCGGGATTAAATGATTAATAACTCATAGACTGGGAGTCCGATTGATGCGCCGTCAGTTGCGTTGAGACCCCTATGATGTGGTAGACCATTGGGATACTTCTTCATGTGACTTTGTGGCAGTTAGAGAATCGACCAGTAGCTTATGGAGCGGATCTTCCGGAGATAAGCGAGCATTTGTGCGAGAACCTAGTAACTGGCTGAGACTTGACGACTGCTGACCTATTGACTAAGAGTGACCAACTATCCTAGTGGGTAGCGCCTGATTGTGGAGGCAGACCCACGATAGAGGAGCACCTGGTTGTGGCGGCAGAACCACGGTACTCGAAAAGAGGAGTACCTCTACAGGCTTTGAGGTGGATTGTCTGGTTGTTGCGGTAGACCCATGGTGGGGAGTGCCTCTGTGTGACAGAGCAGACCCACGGTACTCGACAAGAAGAGTACCTCAGTAGTCCAAGGTTAGTGGGAATCTCCTGGTTGTGGTGGCATGCCCACTATACTCAATAGATGAGGAGTTCTACATTAGCTGAGGGTTCGAAATGTTTTACCCCTCGAATAAATCCTACTTTGAGCTGAGTCAGTTTTTCAATGTTTTTCCTCATGATTGAGATGGATCACTTGATAACTTAGGTATATTTATGGGCATATACCTAAGTAAGGTTATCTATGGATTTCATGCTTTGTGGTTTATCCTTTTGGATTTTGTGAGACCTGGAGGGTCTCAGGGTCCCTACTGAGTATCATTATACTCACCTATGCATGGGTTATGCCCGCACCTTATTGTGTTGGATGCAGATAATAGACAACGCTGATTGAGGCCAAGAGTACCAGGACTAGACAGTACCCAGAGGTGGACCTTACGATGTGTCGGTACACGGATGATACTGACAGACGTGGAGTGCAAAGGAGGCTATATGTACCTACCATTTAGGTAAGAATCCCATAGGATGACCCAACAACTATTTTTCCTTTCTTCAATTGTACTTGTACTTCCAGTTCTTCGTACTTTATAGTTGGGCTTGTATTTCTGGCCCCTTTTACTTTTTAGCACTCATTTATATATAGTTTACCTAGTGTTTTGTATCCAGCTGTGTGCTCTGTTGTGTGCCTTTACAGGTTATAAAGGTAATTCCTTCTCAGTTTTAGGGAATTACGCCTTCGGTGCTAGTCGCCAGCCCCTGGCCTATGGAAGGAGGACTTGTGATAGTCACAACATGGGCCCTAGGGAATGGGTCATGGCAACTATCAATATAAGGTCCTAGGGGGTTACACACAATAGCATATTCGAGAATCATTCCTATCTAATTGAATAACTATATAGGACACAGTTGTCCCCACCACTGGAGTCCCGGTTTTTTCCAAGAATATATGATCACCAAATCTAAAAGTAAATTCATATTATTGAAGTTAATAATAATTGGAATTGAGTTTATTTATTAAATATATTTATAGGTTTTAATTTAAATACATGAAAAATATTATTTGAACGAATATTAGTTTAAAATATTCAAGGTTAAATTAATATTCTTGAAAACCAAAGTCAAGTTAATGAATCAGGTGTCACCACGTAATATATTTATTATATTACAAGAAGGTTATAATAATATAAATAATATTTATGACTCAGTATAGTATTCATAATATCATTTATATAGTGTGTAGAAATATTATAGGGACCAAAGAGAAAATTTCAGCTAAGTGTATAACACACTATAAATAGAGGCAGAGAGGCTCTTAATGAAAACTATTCACTAAAAAATATTGAGAACCTCTCTCTATTACTCTCTCACCCACATCCTAGAGAGTTAATACCTCGATTCAAGTAAACAGATCAAGCTCTTTCTCATTCACTACAAGCAAGGAGATATGGTAATCACTATAGCATTTAAGGTGTCGTTAGATCTCCATGCTAGCACCCAAAATTCAATGATCGATGCTCCCAAAGATTTGTGAATCATGTGTGGATGATCTAGAGGAATTTGAATTTGGATTATTTGATTAGAAATCATCGGTGATGAATGGTGAACAAATGCATGACTTCATATTGAACCAGGTATTTATGGTTTTATTTTGTGCTTAAAATTCCTTATGTGAGATACTTCAAATGTAATTAGGTAGTGTTTTGCTTTCGACGATGAAGTGATGTTGATCATAGTATGGGTTCATTTTCCCTTGGTCCATCCCTAATAGCATATAGTGAGGCATCCAATCCTGAGAATAGGATGAGTGATCCCCTCTATGGGTTAGTTATATATAGAGTTAGGTATCCCTCTATGTGGAAAGAGGTGTGATCCTCTATCATTGTTACCTTGGTTGGGTCAACTATCCCCTTTTTAATATCCAACGTGTGTGATACACTTATTAGTGGGTTAATATAATTAGGTATAGGTATCCACCATAGTCTCTAGGCATCATCTTTTATCTATGTATCAACATTTTTTGTCTTCCAGTTTGGTGTAGACTAATTGAGAGATTATTTGAGATGATACATCCCAGTTATTTTGTTCTTATTTATTGGAAGGCCCACTGAGTGTGGTCTCTCGGATAAGCGACATCAGGGTTATAGAGACCTAGAGAGTGAGTTTTATTAAATGGATGTTACCATTGAGCCTCTGGTAGTATCCTAGGTTGGTAGAGAGGACATGACCTCAGTTTGATACTTAGAGTCTTCTATTTATAATATTTTGGTTATCTTTTTTATTCCCTTGTCTTTGTGATTTAGAGTCTACACTCTCTTAAATGGTTTATGGTTAATGATTTTGGGGTGTCCTAAAGGGTATGTTTATACTCACACTTTCATGGGAACCATCCACACATTTTTTGTCTTATGCAGATGATATGACATTTGACGGATTCTTAGGAGGACTGTGGGTAGGTTGATCTTAGTCATTATAGATAGATCAAATATGGTTTCAGACAATTTATCTCATTATTAGTTTCCCTTTTTTTGTTATTAGGTTGGAATCTTTTGTAGTTTTAGTGGGATTGTATTTAGACCTTTTTTTCTCTACACCTTATCATACTCTGATGTGGGATTAGTTATTTTGAATAAATTAATAAAATTATTTTTTTATTATTTTTCATTATACTAGTGTATGGAGACATGTGTGTGTAGGTACTTTAGGATAAGGCCTTACATGTGTGTTATATGCCTACTCGGTGATAATCACTATCCCCTATCCTATTAAAGGTGGGAATGGGGTGTCATTCTCATCTTAACAACAACTATATAGGCCCTAGTGTGTTGGTTCATGGTATAGTTGTCTCAGAGTGAGTCATATTAATATTAGAGTTTGGATATAGTCAAAAAATGAGGTTTATTTTGGTAACTAGTGAAATAATGTTAAAGTATCTTGAGTTTGGTTTTTAGGATACGGAGCCCAGTAATAGCGTGGTGATATACATATTTATTCACTAGGACTCTTATAACCTGATTATTGATTAAACACATGTAGACAATGGTTATGGGGTAAAAATTAGTACATGTGTCATATATGAATGAGCTGTGTTCTCCATATCCTTCTAGAGTTAGCTCCTCAGATATTCTATTTTGACCATGGAAAATAATGACTATTGTTGGATCCTTGCATGATGAAAATGAAGAAGGATTCAATAGTAGGTCCGTGATTATGATCCTCCTAGTAATTAGGCTTTGTTCTAGTGACATGTGCAATAGGTAGTTCCTCCAGGTCGATAGAGATGGGTATGTTTCCACCTGTTGAGTAGCATAATGACCCACATCTAGTGGTTCATGAATATTCTCCCCATAGGGTTGAAAAAAAGTTGTTCCTAGTAGTACTAGGAAATGATATACCTATGTTGAGTGCACTTCATGAGTTTTAGTTACATAGACCATTCTGGTTTCATAGTGACCTAGAACCCTTTCTCAAGCAGTAGATTACTGAACCAATTCTATGGTGAATTTTTTCTTCTTGGTTGGGAGCCCTTTTTATGGTGATCCTCAGGGAGAAAATTCTATAAGGAAACATAGGGTGTTGGGGAATCTCTATAATGGTGATGCTTGATGTGGCTTCATTCATGCTAAGAAGAGTCAAAATTATACCACTAGGACATATTCACTTATAACATGATTTAAATTCATGTAGGTGAATAAATACTGACCAAAGAGGATAATGCCAATGTGAAGAAGATTATTTCCTTTTAATTTTATGTTTGAGGCCGTTTTTGATTTTCTAAGGTGTCAAAGAAATCCTTAGTTGTGTAGAGAATACAAGAAAGGTGGAGTATAGCGTTGAGTAGTAGGGGCTTGTGATTCAGAGGCTTTAGGTGTGTTTAAAGGTACAACATGTTCCTTATCTGCTATAATTTTAGTTCTAGTACATAATTTCAATCCACTTTTCCCTGAATACATTCCTTGTTCGAGACTCGACAATTCTAGTTGATTTGTTTAGCTTGACCCTTGCATTTAGTGGTTCCTATTAGGATTGATTTATTGATCATAAACTTTTTCCGACAGTGTGACTTGACTCTAAGAGTATAAAAACATGCATATAATATTTCCATAGTGACGATGAGTCCTTATAATTTTTTCCTCAGTATAAATAGGTTATTTAATCTCATTTCTCAATATTACAGTTACTAGTAATGGTTATGGTGTATATGAGTTGGTGGGAAAAAATTTCCTTTTTGGGGAGAAAGGTTCCCAGGAAATGTAGGATGAGCTAGTATATAAGATAATACAACCAATTTCTTATTAGTTAGATAGTATGACCATTGGAGAAGTATATTTTATGAGATTTTAGTTTCCTATGGTGGAGGATGAATGATAGGGAATCATTCTTGAGGATGTTCTAGGCTTACCTCCCCATCGAAAGACTAACTTATTCATAGACCTATACCCATAAATTTATTGATATCTACACTGGTATATCATAAGATCCCATAGAATTGTAAGAGATGAAGGTAAAGTTGAAGGATTTATAGAGGAATATATTCGTTAGACACAATAAATTCTATTGGGTTGCCCCAATTTTGTTTTCCTAGGAGGAGAATGTGATATTGAGGTTATGAATGGATTAAAACTATCTAAAATTAGTGACAGTATTGAATGAGTATCTGCTTCCATGAATCAGTGACCTCTTCAACTAGTAGTTTTTAGATAATTGGTTCTCAATGTTTGACCCTAGTATGGGTAATAACTAGCTCCAGGTTCAATATTAGGATGTAATGAACGTTACATTCCAGTATCACTATGGTTTCTTGGGTTTTTGGTGGTCACATTGGTTATGGAAGAGACCCCAGCAATGTTCTTAGGACTTGTGAACCATATCTTCAACCCTTATTAATTCAGTTCTTGGCAATATTATTTTATGACATACTCATATACTCAGCATCATTAGTGGAACATGTGAGGTATTTGAGGTTTTTTTGTATATAATATGAATAAAATATTTATATATAGAAATGTATCAAAGTGTTATTTCAGAATTTCATAGGACCACTTCTTGGGACATGTCATCTCAGAAGATGGATTAGTGGTGGACCCAACAAATTCTGATGCATTGTTAGCTTGGAAGACACTAAAAAAGGGATTGGGGTGTATAGATTCTTTATACTTCTAGGTTCTCATCATATATTTTCACAACTCTTCTAAGATTAGGGAACCTTTGACATCTTTTTATAGAATGGGGAAACCTTTTGTGTGGACTGATAAGTATCATCAGTCTTTCCAAGAGTTGAAATAATGGTAGGTGTGTTCCCCCATCTTGAGACTACCATAGGAGGGTGTTGAGTATGTAATATTCTGCATTTCCTTATATAATGGGCTTGTAAAAGTTTTTCTAAAGAGGTAGATAGTGATTGATTATGGATTCCATAAGCTGTGAGATCATGGGAAAAAATGTGCAACCCAAGACTTAAAGTTGGATGAATTAGATTTTTCCATGAAGTATTGATGAAAATATCTTAATAGAGATATAAAATAACCAAATATCCATTAAACATTCTCCTGGTGTATTTTTTAAAGGTGGGTATCATGCCATCTTTTTTTTGAGGATCGACAACGTTTCTGGCCACACTATGATGGGAGGTACTAAGGGAGTTTCTTATGTTCCCCTAAAAATATGTTTAGGAGTGGAAACGATGTATTAGGACCTTTTATGTTATATTTTTTAAATTATAATATTGTGTGTTGTTGATTTTATCTCTTGATACCACACCAACCAACATGTGAAGGTCGAGGTTATGGGGTGGAGGTGGAAGTGGGAAATTGTCTCCATGGGTTTTGTAAAGGGACGTCCATTATTAGTGATAGGTTTTGATGTTATCTGATTGATCCTAGGCCTAATAAAAATCTTGGATCACTTCTTATCAATCTGAGAGCATATTTTAGTTGGGAGAGTTTGGGGTTCCTATAGATGCACAAGATAGTTAAAATACAAGTAATTTACTCTACGATTGTCTTAGACCATTTTAATCTCTTCACATCATGATTATGGATAGTATTATAGGTGTATTTGGGACTCAATAACATTTGTGCATAATGTTCCACCCCCAGACAGATGGCCAGTTAGAGAAGACCATTTAGGTTTTTGGCGATATGCTTCGAGATTTTATATTGGTGTCATTCGTAGCTAGGGATGATCTTCTACCATTGGTAGAGTTTTCATATGAAAAATATTTACCATTACACCATTGGGTTTTCACCATTTGAATCCATGTATGGCAGAACCCACTGGTCACTACTATTTTGGTTAGATCTAGTGGAGAAAAATTCTCATGATTGTAGAGTTGATGTGAAAAACAATAGAGAATGTTCAGATCATCTAGGTGTGGGTGAGGACTTCGCAGAGCTATCAGAAGTCATATATGGAATGATTATTGATTCCTTTGGATTTCGGAGAGGATTTCAAGTGTTCTAAGATATATCACCTTGAAAAGGGTTATAGATATTTTTCTGAGGTGGTATACTATCTCTGATATTCTTATGACCTTTATTCATAATTGTGAATGGTTTTTGAGAGGGTATGTCACTTGTCCCTACCACCATAGTTAGACCGAGTTCATATTGTTTTCCACATAATGAACATGAGAATATATGTGAATTACTTGTCACATGTTATCGATTAGGGTGATTTGGACATTAAGGATGGACCTACCCTCTTAGAGTACGCATTGACCATCAAAATCCAGTAAGATAAGACCCCTCATGGGAAAGTGGTTTTCTTCATTGCGTGTTTTTTGGTAGTATAGTATCCTTTGGGAGAGATCATGGGTCTGGTAGAACCATATGTGATCTTAGTATACTCAAAATTTTGAGTAGGTTTTCACTTTTTATGATAAAATTATTTGAAGGTGGGGAGAATTTTATGACTTAAAATTTTGTTTTGACACTTCATAATATTTCAAATAATATTTTTAGATTAAATCATAGAATCAATGTGGGATTCTAAGATAATAGAGCCTCAGTGTTGATATTATAAAAATATTAAATAAAATACATCACATGGGATCATTTTTTTCATAAATAATGGACTAACTCTGGGATGGTGTCTCATATGGTAAAACCAATACCACTATTAAATATAGATCATAGGTTTTCCCCTAGAAATTACATAGGTCATGACGACGTTGAATGCTTCGATATAGTGAAGTCATGGGATAGTTAAATTAATTAAATGAATTAAAAAAATTTATTAATTTAAATTTCATTTAATTTCCAACCCATAACATATCCTATATTTAACCTTATTTATGGAAAATTCCCTAGGGTTAGTTGTATAACCCTAGAGGATGGAAATTATAGAGAGGGAGAAATTTGTTGGTCAGTTCATTGGTGGGTGATCACATAATTTTGGATTGATGATTAGAGTAGCATGGTGTTATTAATAATTTATGGAGTTATTAAATATCTCTAAATATTGTGACAAAAAATCTTTCTTCATCAGTGATCGATCCAACCTAGGTAAAGAATTTAGTTTTGTGGTTTATTTTCCACATTCATGACTACTGATATGAATGTGAATTAATTCAGTCTAAATTAATTAATGGATCTTTATTTGTTGGTTTGTCCCAGGTTTGTATTATATTTTTAGATTTATGTATTTGATATTTTTTATTCATTTAATTTATTGATTTGATAATCTACCTCATTCTTCTTGTCCTGAATATGATGAACAAAATGAAAAAAACCTTCATTCAATTATCACTTTTGTGTTTTTTGCCTTTCCGCCTCCATTCGTTAATGTTCATAAATGATGTTTCTATTTTTGGATGATTAGATGATACTTGGGGTATCATTAATTGTGAATTAATTATTATTCACAACAAATAATGGTTGTGAGTTTGTTTTTGGGTTTTGGAGACATGATATAGGTGCGGCATCGATGATGGAAATCCAATGATGGTATGGGAAATGGTGTTTCCATGATCTAGTTTGAGTGGGTATCTATGGAGATACGATGGTAGGTGTTTTTGAAAAAATGGTGTCTAGAATTTGGAAACAGGTAATGATGGTGATATGAAGTGGGTGTGGGTAGTGAATTTTCCACGAGTTTGAACATGAGGTGGCTTTGGGAATCTATCAATGATTATTTTTCAAGTAAAGGATTTACAGAATCAATCCATCAGTGACATTGAAGCCTCAGTCAACTTAGATCTATATATTTATGGTTTTGTTTTGTGGTTGGTGTGATAGTATAGCTGATGTGGGTTTATACACATGAATATAGCAATTTTCTATGAAATTCTACGATGCACAACATGTACTTCAAAAGAACACATGCTATGTGGATCCCTTTATGTAACAACTAAGGTTGGTGAAGTTAAATATTGCATGCCATGTGAAGGAACCCTGCACCGTGTGACCCTTATCTAGCTAGCATAGCATGTACATAGTGTACATGCCTAGGAGTCCATGTGACCACACATGCTGTGTGTGATAGGGCACACCCCACATACTTTGAAAAAGTGTATGGGCATTAGTATATGAAAAATACATATTGAAGACATGAATTCCACATTCCATGGGTTGTAACAACATGCCATATATCTAGGGATATATATTCTATGTGAGATAAAGTATACAGACAGTGCCAAACTCAATGAGACCTGACATGTACCCCATGGGACACATAGTTTACTCCTTCAGGGATGGCTATAACCCTCTTTGTCCTAAAACGTTCTTTTGTATGATTTTGGGTGAGTTTCCTCAAATTATAATAGTAGGGATGTCTTCCCTTAGTCCATCCTTAAGAGGACATAATGAGGCATCCCTTCAAGAGCATAAGATGAGCTATATCCTCTATGAGTTAGTTTTTGGATAGAGTCATGTATCCCTCAGTGTGGTCTAAGGTGTTATCCTCTATCATTATTCCCTATATTAGGTTAAGTATCCAATTTCCAAAATCCAAGGTGTTTGATATCCTTCCTAGTGGTATAATACAATTGGGGTTAGGTTTTCCCCCTAAGCATTGGGTGTGATTCACTATTTGTGTATCAACATCATTTTTCTTACGTGGAGATTTAAATCAATTGACTGAGTATATTAGATGATCCAACTAAATTATTTTTGTGATTATTCATTGAAATGACTAATGAGTGTGACCATTTAGGTAAGGTCCATCAGTGTTAGAAAGATACGATGAGTGATTTATCTCAGACTAATGTTACCCTTCAACCTCTAGTAGGATCCTAAGATTGTAGTGAGGATGTGACCTTGCCTTGTTATTTAGAGTCTTCCCTTGATCATATCAGGTATATCTTGTTAATTTATTTGGATTTTTTATTTTAATATAACTCTACCTTTTATGATTTATAGTTAGTGATTCTAAGGTATCTTATAGGGTATGTTCATACTCACCCTTGCATGGGCTCTTCCCACACATGTCATGTATTATGTAGATGAAATTCCTTTCAAATGAGTCCTAGGAATACTAGAATAAGGTGCATATTATTTATGATAGATAGACTATGGATGGTTATAGTCATTGCATCTCGATAAAACTCCCCCTTTTATTAGTAGGTTGGAGTATTTTTCGGTTTTGGTGGGATTTTATTTGGGAATTTTTCTTTTTCATACACCTTTTTATACTTTGATGTGGGATTATGTGTTATGAATTAATTTATTGTATCAATTGTTTGTTTTTTTCTAATTATAATGGTGTATGAAGACATGTGGTTGTGTACAACTATTTTATTCTAAGGCCTCCCATGTGCGTGATATTTCTACTTAGTGCTAGTCGCCAACCTCTAGCCTATTTAAGGTGGGATCTTGGTGTAATTATTTGCATAATTCTATCCAAGAGGGTGCTAGTCAGTCATTTTATGAAAATTATAAAAACATAGCTTTAACTAGCAAAGCAATCAACTCACTCCAAAAGCCAACGAGGGGGGACATGGTTATCATGTAGTTTGTAAAATCATGATACTAAACCATGCGATAAGAAGTTAATTCACTGATTTTATTAATTTAATTATCAAGACCCCCTTTTAAACTCTATGCTCCTCCTATTAAAACTTAATTTGAATATTTTGTCCTTAGAGGATATCTAGAGGTTATTTTGGATCTTCCAACCTTGAAACTTTAAAGATTGAAGTATGGGTTGGTGAATTGGATCTCTTTTAGTTAGCGTAATATCAATTTGATCATAGATTCTCCTCTCCTCTATTCCCTCCCTCTCCGAGAGTGGTGATTCCTCATGTTTTTTATAAATCTAGATCTTTACTTGATGAATTGTAAATCTATGACTCTTCATTGATCATTATATCCATCAACTCTTTGTTGTTGGTTCTCATGTGGGTTTTTTTAATCTTGATTGATGTAAGTAGTTTTGTAAAGGAATCTATGTTAATTAAAACCTCTTATTATTGTTTAATTTATATTGGTTTTATAAATGATTTCTAAAGCTTGAATTGAGCCTCTTGATAAATTATTTCAAATGGAATAGTGTATGTGATGAAATACTTTGACAACAACATTTCAAATTAAGTGTGATTTTCATAAATATGATATTGATTCAGTAAGAATGTTTTGAACGTGAATTTTATGATCCAAAAAGGGAATTAAATGTTTTATAATTTGAAATTAGATTATTTGAAATGAAATAAATGATTTTTTAATAAAATAAAATTTTATGATTGTTTTTGAAATGAAATTCAGGTTTTGAAACTTGAACATGGGTCCAGTTTAAATGAATAATTGATTTGAATGATAACCCCATAAAAATTTTATTTACCTTTCATCATAATGGGGACTGTGTATTTAGGTGGGAAGAACATAAAAAATAATGATGATAATTCTAACTAAACTATCTTGAGGGTCGGGAGTTTATTCTTTAAGATTCTCTCATATACCCCTAGGTTTGAGACATTGGGAGTGTGTGTGCACTTGAAGCCATATTTCACTGAGATGTGTGAGAATACTTATATTAATCTAATATAAAGTATCTTAATCATAATGGAATGATTGAAAACTCTTATGCATACCTATGATTAATTAAAATGATTTATTCATGACTATCTAGATAGAAATGCTCATTCATGTCAATTTTGATACAGATTCATATATCAAACTGATTTGATAAAAATTCATTTTGTATTCTATTCTGTATTATCGAATGAAATGTTTTTTAAAGAATGATTTGATAAAAATGGTGAAAATCTATCCATTCCATGTTTTATTAAAAATTGAGTAATGTTGGTTTATTTGTTATAGATTTTTTATGAAATTATTGGTGAGATCCTACAAGGATATATTACTCACATCCTACCTTTTATCCTAGGGTTTTGTATATTTTCTTATGGAAAGTCTAGGAAAAGTGAAGGCATCCCATGGATGTAGTGGGTGTACTTGTTTAGAGAATATAGGGAGTTGAAGGTGAGTGGTGAAATACATGATCCAATTGTTAAATGGGGATTTGATGATGATATTTTGATAGTTAATTTGAAGAATGTCTTTGAGACTTGTGTGTATCTACCTATGGTACTTTCTATCTTATGGAGTGTTTGTTATACTGACTGTTTATCATTTTATATCAAACACTTTATCCTTATAAGTTTTTTATGGTGAAATCATCCTTTATTGTTTGTTTTGATGCCTAGGTTCTAGTCTTCAGCCCATGGGGGCATGAACTAACTTTATGACATGTCAGAATTGATTCGGGTTCCACATAAGTGGGTTATATAGGTCTATTCCTTGAAATTTTTTACCAAAGGAGGTCATGTTCTTTTTTTATGTTGTTGTGTAGTTTGGGAGGTCTTGGAAGATAGGTGACAAGATCGTTAGGACTTAAGGGGTAGGTTATGAGTGAGTTCCTAACCCACTCTCATTATAATAGACCTTAAGTTATCATTGTATGTTGGGAAAAAGTGTCTTTAAGGAGTTGTTTGATCTGCTTCTAGACTTTTCCCTATGTTTTAATATAATATTTTTTATTCCCTGTTGAATTCTGATTGATAAAGTTGATGACCTCATGTCTCTTGATTGGAGTTTCCCTTTTTATATGTCGACATTGTGTAGTAAAATACCTCAAGAAGATGTTTGAATAAACCTTTGGAGGTATATGCCAATGAACCATGAAAAGTGAAACCTCAAGTTTATTAGAACCTTTTTGAGGTTATTGTGAACGTCATCCAATCTTAGAGCCATATAGATACAAATATTCATGTCCAGGATATAGAGGTTGTACATTAGAGGGATGATATTATAGATCATGTCTAGAACTTACATTGTTAGTATCCAATATATTTCTAGTGTACCAATAATCCTCATGAGTTAGAGTATTGACTGAATAAGGTTGATAAACTCTTTGAGTTTTTAGAGATTCTAGATTCAGTTAACGTGAAATGTGTTGTCCTCAAACATAAATGGACTAGCAAAAGGTGGTGGGATTAGATAGTTCTGGCTAGGAAGAATGTGAGCTTGGAGTGTAAATAATTCAAGGATATTTTCACAAAATACTTTTATCTATAATAAATTATGTTTTTTGAGTTGTTATAGTTCCTTAAATTTCATCAAGAAGATCAGATAATGAAACAGTTTTCTAATCCATTTTCCAAGCTTGTGCATTTTTCACCTAAGGTGGTATCATATGATAATCTAAAAGCTTAGAGGTTTGATATGGGTATTTAAGAATATATCCAACCTCATGTTTTTCTACTGAATATAACCTCAAATAAATATGTTTTGGGTAGATATTTTATGGAAGAACATGACTTTTCTGGTAATTTATGTTTGATGGGAGTTACTCCTACTCCCAGTAGTGGATTGAGTGGTCCCTTTAAAGTGAATAGTAAGTGTGGTGAGTCTTATGATGGAAAAAATAGTGGCATATCTGGACATTATACTTCTTATAAATTTTATATAATATATAGTAAAGGTCCTCTTCCTTATTTCTACTCTGGAAAAGTCATGCAAACAAAGTATGCTCGTATGGAGGCACTAGAGAACTATATATCTTGTGGATGATCAAGTAAAATAAAAAAAACAATTATATTTATTTTACACTCTACATAGTGGTATAGACATGACATTACTAAGATGATTTGTGGCACTATCAGATTCTTCAAGAATAAAGGGGATCCACCCATAAGAATTAGAAGTGAATCTTCTTCATGTAATTGATGAATCTCCAAGGAATGTTAATGTGGTCCAATGACTTTGAGAGCTACCATTACAGTTACTTGATCTTTAATGATTTTTTTTGTTTGATACTGTTGCCTCACATTCCTTCATATCTACCCATATTATTGAATTACTAAATCTTATTACAATTCTTGGTCCTTATGTTATAGATATTTTTATGCCTCTTTGGTTTAATATAGAGTAGGGTATATAATTCTAGTCATTCCCTTTCTCTTTATTGTAAATATATCATGATTGGGACTTTTTTTAATGGATATGAAACCTCTAGATATCATTCAATAGATGGATTGTATTATTTCTCATAAATATCATATCAACTATTATCTTCAGCGAGTCTCCTTTACCTCCATTTATAGAGTGTTTCACATATTTTATAGAGAATAAGACCTGAAGTTGAGTTGAGTTGGACATCCTCTTATGGATTTGGGTAGGATGATATCCATTTTTTTCTTTGAAATGGAATAGGATTCTTTATTTGGTGATCTTCCTCTAGTAACAGAAGAATTTCTTGATATGTTTCTATCTGAATTTTCTAGTTTTCCACTAGTGATGAAGATGAGGTTTTCTAACGATTAGGTACCATGTACCCAACATATTTATATTCCTTCCTATCGTATAACACTATTTGAACTGAAAGAGTTAATTAATTGTCTAGAGGACTTATTGACCAAGGGATTTATCTGACCCAACAAGTCGTCCTGAGCAGTGGCTATTCTTTTTTCTATGAAATTTGATGGGACCCCCATCCTTTTTGATGATTATCAAAATATTAATCATGTCACTATCAGGGAAATGTATCCATTTCCTCGAATTGATGATGTTTTTTAATATCTAAAAGGGGTTAAGTGGTTCTAAAAAATATATCATTGGTTTAGTTATCACTATCTTCGGATCAAGGAGTATGATATCCCTAAAACTACCTTCAGAAGAATGTAAGACTATTATGAGAACCATGTTATTCCCTTTGGTCTAACCAAATATCTTTCTATGTTCATGGAATTGATGGATAATATTTTAAATGGGTACCCAGATTTTTTTAGTGTTATTTGTGGATGACATATTGATTTTCTCTAAGATGGAGTGGGATCATTAGTGTCACTTGAGAGTAGTGCTAGACATCTTAACAAATCATATACATTATACAAATATTTCTAAAAGAAATTTCTGTATTTGGGAAGTAAAGTTATTTGAACACATGTTTTTCAAATATGGTGTTTTAGTTGACCCTGAGAAGGTGAAATATATTATGAACAAGGAGGAACCACATAATGTCTTTGAGATTCAAATATTTGGGAGATTAATAGGGAATTATATCTATTTTTGTAAAGGATTTCTAAAATTTTTATTCTCTATTGACCCCTCTCACTCTAAAAGGAATAAAGTTGATACAAGATTAAGAAAATTAGGCTTTCTTTGATTATTTGATGAATCATTTGACTTCTATGGTAGTGTTGACTCTTCTAGAGACTAAGAATGGATATGTGGTCTTCTTTGATGAAAAAAGTTTTGATTTAGTCAGTGTTCTCATATAGGATAGTCATATTATGGATTATGATTCTCATCAACTCAAACATCATGTGAATAACTATCCCACACATTATATTGAACACATATTTGTGATGCATGATCTAAAGAGTTTCTAACATTACCTTCTCATTGAAAGGTTTATTATCTACGTTTATCATAAAATATTTAGTTATATCTTCTTGTAAAGAGATATGAACCTTCAATAGAGGTGATGAGTGGACAACTTATATCCTTTTATATTTTAAATTTCTTACACACATGGTAAGGATAATGTTATTGTTGATTTTTTGAGCAAGAAAATCACATTCCAAGATATGAAAGAACCTTATTAGGAATGGAATATGATGGAACCCTTTTCCCATATTCATTTGGGAGTCTAAGAGGATGAGATTGAGGTTATTTTTTTAATATTCATTTGAAATATTATCTTATCAACATTAATATCCTTAAACAACAAATTGATGATGAGTTCTGAGGCATTATGGAATCTTTATATAATGGGGATACCATTAATGAGTGGTCTCAAGCTTCTGAGGGTATCCTTTGCTTCTAGATCTGGTATATTGGTCATTTGATAATGAAGAAGGCTGTGATGGGTGATTTTTTAAGTAGATCCTAGAACCAATTTTTGTTTTTAAAATTAAAAATATTTATTTATTTTATCTACTTTAAAATTATTAATACTTTTAATTGAGTATTCATTAAATTATGATTAATTTAGATCATATCATAATATTTATCTGCATGAAATATCTTTATATTTTATGTTTTTATTTTTCATAACATGTTGTACAATTTTATTTAATTTTTATTAGGATAAATAAGTCATTTGGGACCTTAAAATATCATTTATACATCCCTTTCACTCTTACCACATAGCCTTTTTTACTATACACCACATAGCAAAATAAAAATCTATGTAACTAATTTTTGAACCATGTAACCATTTTTTCAATTTTGGTTTCCCTTAGTATTTTGACAATTTCATGGTATAACAACACCAAATTTATTGATTAATTTATTATTAGAAAGATAAGAAAATTTTCTATATTTAATTCGAAGAAATAAACATTTGAATTGAAATCATGACATTTTAAATTAGTTTATAATTCATTTTATTTTTTAGTCTGAATTCTACAGATTTTTAGAACGGTTTTGCAATAGTTTTTCAATCATAATGTGAAATATAGAAATCCAATTAAGGTTATTTTTGATTATTTATAAATATAATTTAATTATATAATTATAATTCAATTGGATATAAGGTTGATTCTTAAATTTAGAATGTCTATTTAGGTATGAAATTAGATAAGTTAATCAATTTATAGTTTTTAGGAATTCAGATATATGAATCCCCTATATGATGAATTAGCATACATAAATAACATACATGAATCCAATACATGATTCAGATACATGAATTATCTTATTCGAAATTCATAGATGGTTAATTATCTTATATAGATAAAAACATCTCTATTAAAAACACATACATAAATTTGGATATGCAGATTTGTGAAATTCTGCAAGTTCTAAAATCTGAAATTGTGCCCTGTTTTACATAATGTTTCATACTTTAATTTGATGCATGTTCATTTAAAATATTTAAATGTTTTTAAAAAAATTATAAATTTATATTAATTATATGAAACCTATTCCAATGTATTTTCATTGTTTTAAACATGTTTATATAAAGATCAAAGAGTGTTCTATTTTTACACATGAAACATACAGTTCGAAACTCAAAAATTGTTTTTATTATTCTATGTTTGTTTATTAAATTGTTTTAAAATTAATATTAGTTGATATTGAACTCATTAAAACTTATTATAATATATTTTATACAATGTTATTATTTTTTTATATTCTCCTCATATTTACTGCTTGTTTTGAAAAGAAAATTTTTGAATTTCTTATTTCAAATTCAAACTTGTTATTTTCATGGGATTTATTTTTGACTAATTATTATGGAAGTATTTTAAACAATTTTTTCAAATGATTTAATTTTTTCAAATCAGTCATCAATATTTTAAAATTTGATCATGGGTTGTGCAATTATAATTCAAAAATTATTTCTCTTTCTCTATCTTTCTTATATTTTGTATTATCATTTTTTAATTCTATAAACTCTACCAACTATGTTGAGTTTATTTTTTAAAAAAGGGGCATCAAGATTTGAAAATTTATGTTGGGAAAGTAACAAAATACTCATGAAATACTTCTTTGATGAGATATTCATATTTTTTCAAGTGATACAGTGAAAGGAGTTTGAAGGTTTTGATATTATGAAGTTTTTAAATTCTACCTATGCTAACATTTCTCACTAATACTGAAAGATCTCTCAGGGTATGAATGAAAGTTATACAACATCTTCTTCTACCTCAATAAGAAAATTAAACTAATCTAACTTGAGAAAGAGTACCTATGATTTATTCTTCTTCTATCTATTTCATTTCGGTTTCTTGATTTTGTAACACTTATTCCCATCTTTCATGTGCTTTCACTTTATTTTTATGATATTAAATATAAAATAATTTTCTATATTCAGGTTTTGACTTTTAAATTATAAATTATGGACCATTCAGGTTGTGACTCCTCATATCTAATGTCGGGGATATAATTTGGTTGTGAGACCCTATAAAAAGTTAGATTTCTTGGTTATTATTCCATTAGAAAAATTAGTTTTTAATTAGGTTATGATTCATATTCAAAAATAAAATTAGTGTGTAACTTATATCTCTCGAAGTAGAGAGGTATAAGATTAGACTAGGTCTACTTTGGACCAAAATACTAAAAATAACATCATTTTATTCTTTATTTTGTGTCATTTTTAATTATCTTTGTTAACTATCTTAGATAATTATCTTAGATAATTAATAAATATCATTATTTTTTTGAATCTTTTCTAGTCACCCACTCTCTAAAACATCCACCATCACATTATCCAACCTAAAAATTGGTATCCAATGCTAGACCTTTCTTAAAGATAGTTTAGCTTTATTATTAATTTTCTGGATAACAAAAAATGGTATCAAAGGAAGTTACATTTATAATTTATCCAATACTTCTATAGATTTTTTTTATATTTAATTGTTCTAGTGTTTTTGTAGACCATATAATAAAAGGATAAAGTTCTTATAGGATGGAAGGAATTAATAAAAACAATGTAAAAATTCCTCATAAGCAACCTCACATTTTTGGAAACAATTATAGCTATTTCTAATCCAAAATGGAGGTATACCTCCAAATGTTAAGCATTGAAAATTTTCCAATCTTGTAAAAACCATAAAAATTACCAGAAACTAACCCTAATACTTTTATATGAAGAAATGATATTAAATATGTTTTAAATTTCAAAATTGTGAATATTTTTTATTTCTATATTAAAAAATAACTAGTAATGTGTCTTCATGTAAGATAGCTCACGAAATATGGAATATTTTACAAGTTACTCACTTTTTCTTAGACGAGATGATTAGAACCATACTCAAAATGCTTCAAGGGGTGTACCACAATTTTAGAATGGGTGAAGAAAAAAATGTAAAAAAAATATTCCCATGATTCAAAATCATTGTAATCAAAATGAACATCCTTGGGAAAGATTTGGATAACCCCATACTTATTGAAAGAAACCTAAGAGATCTACCTAATAAGTTTCACTCAAATAATGTTGTGATAAATCAAAGTAATAATTTAAGATTATATACTTTTAATTAACTCATTAGATCACTTCTTTAATATGGACTTTAATTAAATAATATTAAAGAATAAGAGCCCTCAAAGAATAAAGGT
Source organism: Viscum album (assembly GCA_963277665.1). Lineage (NCBI taxonomy): Eukaryota > Viridiplantae > Streptophyta > Magnoliopsida > Santalales > Viscaceae > Viscum > Viscum album. The sequence goes on from CAUJRU010000339.1 coordinate 393,795, forward strand.
ATTAATTTAAAATTATATATAAATATTATTACTAACTCTTCTAAATATAAGGAATAGGATAGTGAAAATGGATAAATTTTGAATATAATAAATTTTATTTATAATTTGATGAATAGAAATAAAAAGTTCAAGAATTGACCATTTAAAGATAAAAAAATGATTGAAAATATAATAATTGTACAACATATGATCCAGATGTAACATGTTATGAATGTATAAAGAAGTTTCATATCAAACCATAATGTCTGAATTTGAAGCAATATGGGAGAGATAAAAAAAAGAAAGAATTGAAATTTTCTTACCATACTGGATGAAGTTTCACCTAATAATCATATTCAATTAATGAATTTGGAAGTGAGAAAGAATAAACCAACCTATTATTCATGGAAACAAATAAAAATTAGGTTAGTAATGATTCTGATTCTAGTTATTATTCTTATAGTGATGGTTAAAACTTTGATGACATGTATGAAGGAAATGAAAAACTTCAAAAAAATATGTTGAGAGTTACTGAGTTTTATAAATAATTGAAATAAAAAAATAATAGGCTTATTAAAGAACATAATAATGTCAATGAGGAGAATGAAAATCTTAATGAATAAATAATAAAGGTAAGATCTATGATGAAACTCTTAATTCTACCTCATATTTTAAAGGTAATATCTATGATGATTTTGATTCTCTTCAGAAGGAAAATGATAACATTATAATGGAAGTTGTGTGATTAAAATTCATGTTATATAATTTTTTCAAGGAAAAGATAAATATATAAATATGGAGTCTATGATGAATCTAAATAAAGATAAAACTAGTTTTGGTTATAATCCAAAGATTCTTAAGTCATACAAGAATACATTTGATAAATGTTTTTCTAGAAATGTTTCTTTTGTTACATTTTTAAATGATTCATGTAATAACATTATTATAATGAATTTTATCTTAAATATCCTCAATCTATTAGTTATACTAAGACTTTTATTTCAAAACATTTATCTGCAAGAGTACCTTACAATAAATGTTTCAAATCTCTTTTGGGACATAAAAATTCTATTGCTAACCCAGTTGGACCCAAAATAACGTCAGTATCAAAAATTTGAGGTAATATATTTTTTGTAGGAAAAATGCCTTAGATGTATCAAGAACGACACATGGTAAATTGAATGTGGATTTTCTCATCATATGATAGGTGACCCATTGAATTTACTCACTTATACCAAATGTGATTGGGGATTTATCACTATTGGATATAATTCTAAATAAAAGTTTAAAGGTTTTGGTGAAGTGTGTATTTAAAATGTTATTTTAATTTCTAATTTTTTATATTTTGAAGGGATTAAATAAAATCTAATTGGAATATATCAATTTTTTGATGATGATATATATATATATATATATTATTTTAAGATATTAAATTTTTAGTTTTTAAAAATGAAAATGTTTTGTTTTATGATAATAAAAAAGATAATATGTACTATGTTAATTTAAATGATTTATCTAATTAAAATGTTAAGTGTCTCACTTATATAGAAACATATGATGTTATATGGAATATATGTCTTGGAAATGATCATTTCATAATGATACATAGATTATTCAATCATGGACATGTTATTGATTTACCCATGTTAAAGGTAAGAAAATATATTTTTTGTGATTCATGCTTAAAAGTAAGGAATAAATCAAATCATTAAACTTGGGCAATCATGATTTTACTTATAGACCTCTTGAATTATTGAATCTTGTTTTATTTTTTCTAATGAAAAATTATAGTTTAAGTGGTATGAAATTTTTTATTTTTTATGATTATAGTACATTTAAATGGGTTTATTTTTATTTATCATAATCATGAAACCTTAGCTAGATTTATTCCTTTTTGTAAGAAATTTCAAAATAAAAACGCTTTTTTAATTATTTCTATTAGAATTTATAATGGAGGTGAATTTTTCTATTTTAGTTATTATTATTATTTTTGAATTAAATGTCTATTCTCACAATTTTTCTTCTCTAAGAACACCACAACCAAATGGTGTCACAGAATGGAAAAATATAATTATTCAAGAGATGGCTCAAACTATTCTTAATGAATGTAGTTTACTGAAATAATTTTGGGATGAATCTATTAATAATTATTTCTATGTTTTGAATAGAGTTTCTGTTAGAACATTTTTTTAAAGAAAATCCCTTATGAATTATTTAAATGTAGAAAACCAAAGGTTGATTATTTTAATGTTTTTGGTTGAAATGTTTTTATCAAAAATATGAAATATAATTTAGATAAGTTCAATCTTAATAGGTTTGAAGGTATATTTATTGTTTATTATTATAATATTAATTATTATAGAGTTCATAATAATATAACCATTATTTTTGAAGAATCTATGCATATAAATAAATATTTTTATGCTATAAAATATATTTTTTAAAATATTGAAGATGATTTTAAAGATTTACATTTTGGGGAAGAAAAATATCTAGATAGTGTCTTTTTTGAAGGGGATTAAAATGATTTGTAATATGATCCATGATTATGGAAGATTCAAAGATATCATCCCATTGACAATGTGATTAGTAATGTTGGTTCTGTTATAAAAACTAGAATCTATACTTTAAACTTCTCTGCTAACTCTTTTTTTATGATCATGTTTCTACTAATGTTACTAATTCTTTAAATGATCCAAATTGGATTATTTATATATAAGATGAGATTAATAAATTTTCTAGAATTAATGTTTGTTCTTTATTTGAATTTTCTGAGAATAAATAGGTAATTGAAACTAATTGATCTTTAGAAACAAGATGGATGATCTGAGATAGATTGTCAAAAATAAATCCAGACTTATTGACCAATTATACTCATATAAGGAAGGTATATATAACACCCTGAGTTTTTATGAATTATTATTATTATTTTAAATTTAATTTAATCTTTTTTATGTATTTAATTTCACGCAACACTAATTATATCTTGTGTTATATGAAGACACCATGTTATTATTTCTTCATAAAAAACAAAAATTTGTACTTTCTCTACACCAAAAAATTATATTATCTTATGGTACATTAAACACATTGTTTTTCTTTTGTTACACATAATGTCGAGTTTTTTCAATAACTTTCACAACACACACGACCTACTTTTAACAAAATACAATGTACTATTAATAATATTATTATAGTTGTCACCTATTCATTGGAATAGTGATTGTGAATAAGATTAATTAAATTATAAAAATATTTTTTACACATGTATATAATAAGAATTATTTGGTGACCAACTAAATAGAAATGAAAATTAAACCCTTTTTAAAATATATGAAATCTTTTATTGGAAAACTATATTTTTTAAATCAAACACATTTTACCACAATAAATTAATTAAACCACTTTTGATGATTATTTTAATGAAATAAATTTATATATATTATTAAATAAACAATTTAACGTTCATCTTATGTGTTCTCTTGATAAGATATAAGAATAAACAAATTTTACACATAAAGATATATATTCTTCTAAAATGTAATTTTACTGCCTTTTAATGGTGTGCCTATTTTATATATAATTTTTTAAATTTCATAAAATTTAATTGAAAAAATAAAATTCATTTTTGAAATATTAATGTAAAATTTATCCTAGGGTGAATTTTTGTAATTTTTCTAAGAAGTTCCATTTTTGGATGAAAAGTGAAAAACACTAAATTTTAATTGAAAAATATTTTTTATATAATTTATTTATATAGTTAAATTATATTTTATTTTTGTTTTTAATTATAATTAGATAATTTATAGATCAATTAATACAATTTAGTTATTTTTAATCAATTTTATATTGAAATTGGATATAAAAACACTTCAAACTTTTAAACATTTTTACTTTAAAACACTATTGCCTCATCATATCTACAGAATTAATTTTAATTTAATTTCTACCACTAATATGATTATAATTTGAAAAAAATATAATATATATTTATAATCATAATAATTTCTAATTTCTAATAAGTTCGACTTAGTTTTTGACCAAAAATATTACAGAAAGTAATTAAAATTAATTACAGTTATTAAGGTAAAAACGAGCTTACTTAGTGGTTAAACATCAACTTATGGGTACAAATAACCTATAAATATGTAAAAACCCATTGGGTGGCCATATGTTTAGCATATCCTACCTTGTATTGAATATGGACCATTATTGGAGGCACATGAAGTAATGTAGATCTCTCAATAGTGTTTAACTTTTTGTATTTACAAGAATGTCACACCTCCTAAACTATAAAAGGGCACTAACCCCCCCCCCCACTTATTCACACCTATCAAGCCCTTTGGATCATAAAAACCCTACAAAACCCTCCTCCCAAATTCCATCCCTTAATCATAGAGGCCTCAATTTGGGAATAAATTCATCCAATGAATCCATTTGGTGCAATCAAAAAGTAGTTACCCAAAAAATATGAGGTTTGAACATATATGAAGAAAGTTAAGACTTAAGGTAATAGAATTTCATATCTATTTTTATATATATTGGATACATGCCAAATTCACCACTCTGTTATTTTATGTGGTTTATATACTAATCTATGACATGTCATATCATGAATTTATTTTATTTAATGATATTAAAAATTCCAATTAATGTTATTATTTCATGGGGATCAAGATTTAAAAGTTACTCAAGTTGTAAGGGGATTTCTAGTCTCACTTTTTTTTCTGGGAGACTTATTCCATATTCACCAATCGCTTATTTTCTATGGTGTATATGTAGACCATGAATGTATTCTATGGTTATTATCCATAAATTTATGGGTATTTACATATTAATTTTATGATCTATCTTTCATGGGATTTAAAGTTCAAAAGTTACCAAGTTGATAAGGCAATTTTGTCTTACTTTATCTTCTTTAAGACAAATGTTATGTTATGCACCTATATTCTTTTAAAAGGTGTATAGACTTCCCTTTTAAATGTTATATCACAAGTATACTTCTGTTTATGATATTCAATGCTTCATGTAATATTTTTTTCAGGGGTATTACGATTCAAAGTTACCAAAGTTATAAGAGTTTATTACTTCAATTTCATCATTTATCGAGATTGTTTATGATTAGACTTCCATTGATAACATATTGTGATCCATATCTCAATAATTCTCATAAATTTTCTTCCATTATATTTATTCATGATATATTCATGTAGTTTTACCTTTTTTATATTATTTGGTACTTAATGTTATTAAGAAAATGTTATTAAGAAAATGTTATTAAGAAAATATAACTTTATTTCTCTTTTTGGTCAAAAATATATTTTCCCAAAAAACCATGGTTTCTAAAAATGTTTCAAAAACATTTTTTCTATGATTTTTTTAAAAAAATTACCCATTTTTTACATTTTTAATAAAAAAATGGTTTTAAAAGGAATCTTCTTGTGGTATTCCGATCAAGGTACTTTTCGAAAATTTTTATGGGGAAAAACAAATGTTCGGAATGTATGGAATTACCTGTCATTATGACTGTAATTTACTTGAAGATTCCTTTGAAACATTACAAGGTTATTTTTATAAAAACATTTTTTTCTAGTATTCTAAAAATTCATTATTTTAATGTGTCTTTAAAAGAATTTTTTTTCAAAAATATTTATGTTAAAAAAGTGTTTTAAATGATTTTCAAATCTTCATTTATAACTTTTCATGGTTATTTTTATAGAGTAATTTTTTCAAAATGTTTTAGGTTTTAAAAGTCAAATTTCAAATTTTAAAGGATATTTTCTCAAGAAATTTTTTAAATTATTTTTTAAATATTAATTTATAAGTTTTCTAAGTGGTTTTCAAAGAAAATTATTTTCAAAATGTTTCACATCGAAAAAATGAATTTCAAGGAAAGGATATCTTACCTAACAAATGTTCCAAGTTATCTTTAAAAATCATTAACTATAAAAGATGACACCCTTCGTATATTTAATTCTTTTATAATAATGTGATCCACATACACCATTCTAATTCTTTCTCTGAATGGTTTATGTTTAGCATGACAATTTCTTTATAAAACCCACTCTTCCACAAGTTAAACTGTGATAAAAGGCTTATGAAACTAAATTTTTTTCATGGGTTATTTTATGATGAAATTATTATGTAAAAGATCTCTTTTCCATAGGTTATAGTTCTATGACATTTTTATGATACCAATTTTATTTCATGTGTTATTATATGATGTTTTTCAAACCCATATATTTTTATGGGTCATGATATTATGAATGTTTTATTATATTGTTTCACATGCATGTATGATTTCATTATGTGATGGTTGGGACCTATATCTCCCTCCAACATATTGGGAAAAGATTTATATCCCATGAGATAAAATAGGAAACAATTTGACAGGCTTGATCTATAATGGGAAATAGGTGTGCCCAAATCCACAATGGGAAATAGGTGAATCCTAATATATAATATAAAAGAGGGTTCCCCTGATCCATAATGGGAAATAGGGGTGTTCTGATCGAAAATGGTAAACAGGTGTGTCCTAATACACTATGGAAAACGGGTGTTTCCTCATCCACTATTTCAATGGTCTTGGTAGTTACATGAAATGGTTTTCTATAATTGTGATGGTTCCACCCTTATATAAAATGATTTTATGGTTCATGATTGATTTATGATGATTTATCACAATTATGATTCATGTATTATTAACTACCAATATTTATTCCACGACTCATGTATATGATCTTTGATATGCAGGGTATGATCTTGAAATTTTATTCTCATGTTCTCTTACCATTTTTCTTCTATTTAGAATATATATATCCTTTTTTTACCCTTACTAAGTATATGAGCTCACCATTTCTTATTTTTTACTTTCCCTGGTTATGAAGAAAATTTTATGTAGGAGTACTAAATGGGAAGATATTTGTGGGAATCATTGAAGATATTTAACAAATTTAGAAGATTGTGTTCCAAGTTTCCAAACATAGTAAACAAATACAGTTCTTGGGAATGCAATTTTTTAATGTAATGAATATTCATATAAAATTATGTAATATCCATATATGTTAAGCCTAGATCACAATAATTGGTATCAAAGGAATGGTTTAGTCAACCTTAAAAAACTAGGATGATAAATCATTAGTGAGATCCCAATGTATATTTATAATAATATTTCTAGGGATGTATCTAGTTAAAAGCTTAAGGTTTCATATATTTAAAATAAGGTATCATTATTTAGGCATCCTATAAGAATTTTTTCATGATTATGTGGTTTCTTACTATGATAAGTGTTTCTCACACTAATCTTTATGGTCTTATTCAATAGGATAAACTAGAAGGATTTGTATTAACAATGAATGTTTCACATGTGGAAAGTATGAACATTATGAAAACTGATTTTCTAAGTGGAAATATCATGAAGATAATCGAGAAGGTATCATGAGTATTGGTTATACTGTTGAAGATAAAGTGACCTTGAATGACATGTGAAAGTTATGAGATGTTCTAATAGTATTGTTTATGTTAAAAATAAGAATAATGATTAAATTGAGGTTGAGTAACCTTAATACTTGATTCATATTTCATATTCTAGGAAAGGGGTATTAAGGAATAATATGATGAATCTTGAGTAATGTCTTAAGAATAAATTTGGAAGATTGAAGTGTATATGTTTTGGAATTCAAATATTATGATATATGAATCATGAAATATATAAGTATTTTTATTATGTGTTTTTAATTAAGGATTTAAAAGGATATGTTTAATGGTTCATAGGAATTAGAAAAGTTATTTATTGGAATGTTGAAATTTTGATTAAGGGTAGGTAACCCTTAATGTGTTCCTAATGTTGAGAAAAGTATTTTTATCTTGGATAAGGAGATGATTGAAATGGATAAAGTAAATTGGATATTACTGATTACCATGGAACTAATTATTGATTTATTGACAAAGTAATCAATTTTTTCATCGAAGAAGTTTATAATTTTTTGATTTAAGGAATATATCCAATAATCATTTGAATAAGAAATCATGCATGTTTTCAATAAGAATTTATGGTAATTAAGGTTATTACTATGTTTCAATAGAATACATGATGAATTTATTCACATATTTGGAATGTGAAAACCAAGAGATACATTATGATATATAGAGGATCAATGTTAAGAAAATTTCTATTAAATTCAGTGAACGTATTTTTAAATTTTTGGATTTCATCTTTCAGAAGGACTATAAGCTTGACCATTTTGGAATGGTTTAAGTTGTACTTCATATGAGGTTTCAAAAAATAAAGTATTATATTTCCATATCGGGATTTATCCATATTGGATAATCTATGCTAGACTTTTTTTATGATAACTAAATTTAGATGTAATGACTTATCATTCTACATATGGATCTTATGATCTATTAGCGCTTTAGTTATAACAAATTAACCTTCTTTTTTAGAGTATGAGATGATATGGAAATTGGGGAATACAAAACCGAAGGGTGATATTGTAGTAAAATAAATTAATTATATCTTCTTAGGAAAATTCTTCAATTTTATTAAAAGGGTCTTTAAAAAATTTCATGTTATTGTCATTTTTGAAGATATCAATGACCTTTTTCAAGCCACTTTTGTTTATAGATTTGTTATAATTAACTTTATCTTTACCACATTATCTATCACCCTTTATTAGAACTTACTACTTATATTTATCTTCAATTTCCATGTTTTCACTTTCCACCTATGTTCCAATATATGGAAACCTAGTTATGAGTTAATTGGATAACTATTATGTTTCCAACATTCCCTTTTTTAAATAATGTTTTAGTATTGATTTTTATGATGTGGGTCTCTATGAAAAGAAATTACGTATTATAACATAGATAACCTAGATGAATTTCAAGGGAAAATCATTTAAGGTGGTAGATTATAACACCCCAAGTGTTTATTAATTATTATTATTTTATTTTATTTTTCATTTCTAATATTTTTCATTTCATGTGACAATAAATATAGCTTATGTAATATGAAAACATCAAGTTCTTATTTCTTTGTATGAAACACCAATTTGATCTTGTGTTACAGAAAACACATAGATTATCTTTATGTATATTAAACTCTAGGTTTTTCTTGTGTTACACACAATGTTGAGTTCCTTTGATAACATTCATGACACACAAGGCCTAGTTTTACCAAACTACAATGTACTATTAATAATATTATTAAAATATTATAATAGTTTTCACATAGCCGTTGGAATGGTGGTTATGAATAATATTAATTAAATTATAAAAATATTGTTTACACATGTATAGACCAAGAATTATTTGGTGACCAATTAACTATAAATTAAAATAAAACTACTTTGAAAATATAGGAAATCTTTTGCTGGAAAACTATATTAATGCAATCAAACACATGTTACCTAAAGTAATTAATTAAACAAAAATTGATAAATTATTTTAATGATATATATATTATTTAATAAACTATTTAATTCTCATATTATGTATTTTCTAGACAAGAGATAATAATAAAACCAATTTTACTCATATATATATATATATATATCTTTTTCTAAAAGGTAATTTTACCACCTTTTAATGGACCACCTATTTTAAATATAATTTTTGAAAAATTTATAAATTTTATTTGAAAAATTAAACTTCATATTTGAAATAAAATTTTCAATATTATCTTAGGGTGAATTTTTGGTATTTCTTTGAGTTGTTTCATTTTTTCATGAATTGTGAAAAATACTGAATTTTAATTAAAAAATGATTTTTTGTATAATTTATTTATATAAATAAATTATATTTTAATTATGGTTTTAAAGTGTAATTACCTATATTATATATAAATTTATATAATTTATTTCATTTTAATCAATTTTATATTGAAATTAGATATAAAAACATTTCAGGATTTTTAACATTTTCACTTTATAAACTCATTGTCTCATCCCTTCTGTGGGATTAATTTTAAACTAATTTCTATAACTTTCGTTATTATAATTTATAAAAATTGAATCCATATTTTGAATCATCATAATTTATAATCTATAGTAATTTAACCTTAGTTTTTGACAAAAAATATAGGAAAAAGTAATTAAAATTAATTACAGTGATTAATGTAAACACAAGTTTAATTAATGGTTAAAATTTAACTTATAGGGTAAAAAGCCTTTAAATATGTACAAAAGTAATTATATGACCATAAATATACCATATACTCTATTGGATTGAAAAAATACCATTATTTTTGGCAAATGATATAAGAGAGACCTCTCAATATTGTTTACCATTTCATATTTACAAGAAAACCAATCCTCCTTCACTAAGAAAGGGCACTCACCCCCCCCCCCCCCCCCGTACTTCTTCAAACCTCTCAAGCCTCTTGTATCAGCCAGACCCTACCCAAATATCCTCATAAATTCACTCATTTAATCTTAAAGTCCTCACATTGGGAATAAATACAACCAAGGAATCCATTTGGTGCAAACCAAAAAGAGTTACCCAAAGAATATGATGTTTGAAAATGTATGAAGAAAGTCAAGACTTAAGGTAAGGTAATATCATATCATTATTTATATCCATGAGGTACATTCCATGTTCAACAATAAATTCTTTTATGCATTTTATATAATACCCTGTGACATGTTATATCATGAATTTATTTTATTTCATGATATTAAAAGTTTCAATTGATGTTATTATTTCATGGGGATCATGAATAAAAAGTTTCTCAATTAGTAAGGGGATTTATAGTCTCACTTTTATTTCTATGAGAATTATTCCATATTCCCTACTAATTTATTTTATGTGGTGTATAAAATAACCATGAATGTATTCTATTATTCATATCCTTATATTTATGGGTATTTGCAAATCCATTTAATCATATATCTTTCAAGGGGTTTATGATTTAAAAGTTACCAAGTTTGTAAGGTAATTTTGTCTCAATTTTACTTCTTTGATACACATGTTGTGTTATGCACCAATATTATTTTAAAAGGTGTATATATTATGTTTTGACATGTTATATCATTAGTCTATTTATTTTCATGATATTATATGCTTCATGTAATGATATTCTTTTATGGGGATAATGATTCAATGTTACCAAAGTGGTAAAAATTTACTGCTATAATCTCATCGTTTATCAGGATTGTTAATTATTATGCTTTCTTTGAAGAAATATTATGATCCAAATCTCAATAATTCTAATGAAACTTATTTTCCTATTGTTATTCATGATATCTTCATGTAATGATTCCTTTTAGTCACTCTTTCATTCTTAAAATAATTAATAAAACGTTTTTTTAGAAAATCTAACTTTATTTCTATTTTCGGTCAAAAATATATTTTCCCCCAAAACCATGTTTTCTAAAAAATAGAAATATTTTACTGTGATTTTAAAATACATGTTTACCTATGTTTTATATTTTAAAATGGTTTTAAAATAAATCATCTTTCCATTTTCTGATCAAGACACTTTTCTAAACGTTTTATGATACAAAATAAATGTTTGGTATGTACAATTTTACCAACCGTCATGACCTAAATTTCTTTAAAGATTCATTTAAAATTTCACAATTTTTTTAACAATTTATAATATTCTTTATATTAATTTTTTAAAATTGGTTTTCAAAAAGGTTTTATGTTTAAAAATGTTTTTAAATTCTTTTAAAATACTCCTTTATAACTTTTCAAGGTTATTTTAAAATATGATGGTTTTCAAAATGTTTTATGATTAAAAAATCTATTTTCAAAGTGGAAATGATATTATCTAAATAAATTTTTTAATTTATTTTTTAAAGTTTACTTTATACGTTTTCAAATTATTTTTCAAAGAAAAGGATTTTGAAAATCCTTTATGTCTAAAAAATGATTTCAAAAGAAATTTTAGTTTCATTAATAAATTATCAAAGTGATATTTCAAAATCCTTATCCATCTAAAATGAATCCCTTTGACATAATTAGTTCTTTACTAGGGATATGATCTAAGGAAACTATTATTATTATTTTTTGAAATGTTTTATGTTTAAGATGACAAGTTTTTTATGAAACTCATTTCTCTTCCACGGGTTATAACATGATAAAATTATTGTGAAACCTTCTTCGTATCATGGGTTATTCTATGATAAAATGATTATGAAACCTATCCCTTTTCCATAGGTTATGATATGATGAAATTTTTATGATACCATTTCATTTCATGGTTTATGATATGATGTTTATGAAACCCATATTCGTTTATGGTTCATGACATGATGAATGTTTTATTATATTGTGGCACATGTATGTCTGAATTCATTATGTGATTAGTGGGACTTATATATCCCTCAAATGAATTAGGTGTGGATTTATATCTCTTGATATAAAGGGGGAAACAAGTTTACTTTCTTGATCCATCATGGTAAATAGATGTTTCCTTTTCCAAAATGGGAAACAGGTGTGTCCTGATCTATAATGGGAAACAAGTGTGTTCTGATCCACAATGGGAAACATGTCTGTCCTAATCCACATTGGGAAATAGGTGCATCCTGATCAACTATGGGAAATAGGGATGCCCAAATCCACTATGTTTATGGTATTGGTAGTTAACCTTTACACCTGAAATGGTTTTCTATATTTATGATGGTGCCACACTTATATAACATGAGCTTATGGTTCATGATTAATTTATGATGATTTATCACCCTTATGATTCATGTCTTATTAACATCTAATATTTATTCCATGAATCATGTATATGATCTTTGATATGCAGGATATAATCTTTAAATATCATTCTCATGTTATTTTTCACTTATTCTCATGTTAATCTTAAGTATCTCCTTCATTTTTAACCTTTCTGAGTATTTGATCTCACCCTTTCTTATGTTTCCTTTCCCTAGGTTATGAAGAGTGGTTTTAAATAGTATAATTAAATGGGAAGATATTTTTAGGAAGCTTTTAATATCTTTTCCCTGTTTTGTTTTCTATGTGTATTTAGACCATATCTTGGGCTACCATACTCCAAATTGAGTGATAATTTTTTTTATAAATATACTAAAATTATGTATATTTAAATAAAATCAATAAAATTATGAATCAATCTCTAGCATATCTTAATTTTTTTATAATCAATAGATTTTTTCAGTCCGAATTTAGTAGTTTTTTAGAACTATTTTCCTATTATTTTTTAATCATAACATGAGATATAGAAGTTAGATTAAGATTATTCTTAATTATTTGGAAAGATAATGAAATTATCTAAGAATAATTTTACTTCAATGAAAGTTTTTTCTTCTATTTATATGTTATTTATATCATAAATTAATAAAGTAATTATGATTACCATTTTTAGAAATTCAGATACATGAATCACTGATGTGATAAATTCAATTATGTGAGTCACATATGTGAATAACTTACATGATTCATCCATAATAACTAAATTATGTTAAATTATTAAATTTTTAGATCAATTATGTCTAGAAAAAAATCCTACGTGGAAAAAACTACTTGAATTTTTCTATGAAGTTTAGTGAAATTCTATATGTTGTTTAAAATATGAAATTGTGCTCTATTTTATGTACTATTTCATACTTTGATTTTCTATATGTTCATTCAAAATATTTAAATTATTATAAACAATTTAAATATTCATTTTAATTATATAAAGCTTATGCAACCTTTTTTTCATTTTTTAAACATGTTTTTATGAAGATCAAATAGTGTTTTATTTTCATGCATGAAGATTACAATATGAAACTCAAAAAAAAAACATTTTTATTATTTTATGTTGTTTCTTCAATTATATTATTTCTAAATTAATATTAGTTTATATTAAACTCAATTAATTTTTTTAAATATCTCTAATTAACTATTATTAATTTTTGATATTATACATATATTTACTATGTGTTTTGAAGAGAATGTTTATTAAATTTTTTATTTCAAATTCGAACATGTTATTTTCAAGGGATTTATTTTTGAACAATTATTATGGAATTGTTTTAAACTATTATTTTGAATAATTTTATATTTTTTTGAATTAATTTCATTTTTTATAATTTAGTTATATGTTGAGAAATTATTATTCATTGGTAATATATCTTTCTATCTCTTTTTGATATTCTAGTATTGTTAATTATGAATTCTATAACCTCTCTCAAATATGTTTAGTTTATAGTTTTTAAAAGGGGTATCAAGTTTTTCTTTTTTATGGTGGTAAATTATTAGTCTATTCATGTGATACTTCTTCAATGAGAGATTTCATATTTATTCAAGTGATACAGTGCGAAGAGTGTTATGGTTTTGATACTGTAAAGTGATATACATTCTAACTATATTTAACATTTCTCACTACTACTAGACGATCTCTCAAGGGATGAATAAAACTTCTACAACTACTTACTCTACCTTAATGAGATAATCAATTTGATCTAAATCAATAACCAATAACCGTGTTTTATTTTTATTATATATATTTCATTTTGGTTGCTCTAGTATATGACATTTCTTACCATATTTCATGTGATTTTACTTTATCTTTATGATTTTACCTAAAAAACATTTTCTATATTCATTTTTCTACTCATAGATTCTAAATTCAAGAAAAATCATTTTGTGACTCCCAGTATCTAACTTTAGGGTTGTAATTGGGTTGTAACTCCCCATACAAAAGTTAGGTGTCATGGTTATTATTCTATTAGAAAAGTATTTTATAATCTGGTTATTATACCCCTTAAAAAATAATATTATTTTACAACATATCTCTCACTAAGTATAGATGTATAAGTGTAAACTAGGTCAACTTTTTACCTAACCAATATAAAAAAATCCTTCTTTTCTTTCGTTCATTCCACTACTAATTTTCTTCATTATTTAAATTTGATAATTAATTTTGATAATTAATCCATATCGTTAAATTTTTTCATCTAGTATATTCACCCCCCCCCCCCATAGACCATCTTCCATCACCTTATCCAAACTAACATGACTATAATATTTCTCAGTGGGAAATATAGTCGGGCACCATGAATATGTTTTATGATATGAGGTGATGTTTATAGTGTTCAAGTATGAGATGATATATTTCTAATTTTTTCACACTATTATTCTTTTTAGTAAATTAAGGTTGAGTATCATAATCCTTCAGGCCTATTTCAACCTATTCCTATTCCAAAGTGGAAGTGGGATGATATCTCTATGGACTTTTTGGTTGAGTATCTATATACACCTCGAGGAAGGAATGTGATATGGGTGGTGATTGATCGATTAAAAAAATAAGAACACTTTATTCTCATTTGTGACTCGACCAAGGTTGAGGACACCATAAATATGTATTTACATAATATCATCAGACTTCAAGGAGTTAACTATTCCATAATCTCTAATATAAACCACTTATTCATTTCTCATTTTTAGAGAGGCCTTAATGAGGTAGTGCGATCCTAGGTGAAGTTGAGCACAATATACCATACCCAGATAGGTGATCAGATAGAATGAGCTATATAGATTCCTAATTAAATTCATTATGATTGTATCATTAAAATTTCAGGATCTTGGGATAGCAATTTAGGAATGGTTGAGGTTTTATTTAATAATATATACCAGTTATCTATCAAAAAGGAACCCTTTGAGGCCTTGTATAGATGACTATGTAAATGTATTCTTTGTTGGTTAAAGATTTGGTGAGGCTACCCTAGTTAGACCTATTTTGTTACAATATTTTATGTCAAAGATTAATTTAATTCATCAAAGAATTTAAATGATTTAAAAATATTATAAATCATATATTGATCATCATTATTTCCCTTTAGAGTTCTCATTTAGCGACTTGGTGTTTCTTAGAGTTTTGTCTAGCTTGGGTCACCGACGACTTAGAAAATAGGTAAAGTTAGCACCAAGATACATGAGATCATTTGAGATTGATAATCATATTGGAAATGAGTTATACCATTTTTCTTTACCGCCTCATATGACATTGATCTATAACATATTTTATTTTTCACAAGTCTAGAAGTATCTCTCTAACCCATCCCTTGTATTGAGTTGGGAGGACTTTGATGTGGAACCTGATTTATCTATGACTAAGTATCTAGTTTATATTGTTGATTCTCAAATCAAGGGTCTTCATGGGAAGTACATACCCCTGGTTTGGGTTCTATAGAATCATGGTTCTGATTCTTATGAGACATGGGAGTATGAGTCTTTAATGAGAGATCAATGAACTCATCTATTTTCTTTGGAGTCTTCTTGAAAGTATTTTTTGGGAAATACATATTTTATGGTGGGGATAATTTTATCCTCTAGATGACCACTTTGAGGTACTTTTGATAATTATTTGTTGATAATCTTTTATTTCATCCATATATCAGGTTATTTTGGGATATATTTGGATTTTTTGAGGTTTATAGAATATTTCATAGTTGGTACACAGTTAGTGAAAACTATGCATCTTTACCCAGGAAACCATACAACTCTCTCTAGAAGCCCAAGAGAGGATGCACTGTTGGCACACAGTTTGTGAAACCCTGTAGCCAAACCATGTGATGTTGATTCAATTATCCAATTTTATTAATTTAATTTTTAACACCCCCATTTTTAACTCCAAAATCCTCTTAGTTGACCATAATTCAATCCTTTTCATTTTATTTTCTCTTTAAATGAAATTTTTTCATTTAAAAATTTGAAACTTTACAAATGAAAGTATCAGTTGGTGTGTTTGATCTCTTACGGTAAGTGTAATCTCAATTTGATCATGGATTATCCTCTCCTCCTTTCCTTCCCTCTTTGAGAGTGGTGATTCCCCATGTCATTGATATATTAATACAATGAATTGATAAATTATGATTCTAAGACTCTTCCTTGAACAATAATTATAACGACTCTCCATTGATGGTCACCATGTGGGTGTTGTTAGACTTGTCTAAGGTGGGTGGTTTCATAAAGAAATATCTATAAATTGAAACCTTTAATGCTTCTTTAATTTATTTATTTTTCAAATTTATTTGTAAATCTTGAATTGACAATCTTGATAAATAATTTTAAATTGAATGGTGTGTGTGATAAAATCCTTTAACAATGGCATGAAATTCAGTGTAATTTCTAGAAATATGATCTTGATTTGGAAAGAATGTTTTGAATGTGATATTTATGAGATGAAAAGGGAATGAAATGTTTTATTATGTGAAATAAAATGATTTAAAATCAAAGGCATCAGTTTTTGATAAAAAAAAATTTGATGCTAGTTTTTGAAATGAAAGGAATGTTTTGAAACTTAAACAGAGGTCCATTTCACATGATTATTAGAAATGATTGATTGAATTGAATGATATAACCACAAAAATTTGATTTACCTTGAATCATATGGTATCATGATTATTTATGTGGGAATAACACATGAATTGATGATGAAAATGATAACTAAACCATCTTGAGGGAAGGGTGTTTGTTATTTGGGGTTCTTACCTATTCCCCATAGGCTTATGATATAGGGAGTGTGTAAACAACTAGAGCCATATTGCACTGGGATATGTGATAATCGATGTACTAATATAACCCTAGGTATATTAACCATTTAGATATGATTGAAAATTATTATACATGTTGATGATTGATTTAAATGATTCACTGAAGTTTACATTGATATAAATGATTATTCATGTTTTTTTAAACATACTTATATCAGCCTAATTTTATGGAAATGAATTTTGAAACCTGTTCTATATTATCCATTGCAATGTTTTGAAAATAATTATTTGATATAAATTGAAAAATATATTAATTACATGTTTTATTCAAAATTGAAAAAAATGGTTTATTTGTTATAGATTTATTATGAAATTCTTGGTGAGATCCTAATAGACTTTATTGCTCACACTCTACCATTACCCTTGGGTGTTTATAAATTCTATTATTCCAGGTGTAAGAAAATGGAATGAACCACTTAGAAGTGGTGGGTGTACTTGATTAGTGTGACATTTGGAGTTAGTGATTATTGGTGTAACATGTGATCCACTTGTTACATGGAGATTTTATGATGATGTCCTGATAGTCTATATAATGACCATTTTTTAGACTTTTATCTGTATACTTATAGTACATTATCTATACTTGAGTGTTTGTCATGCCAACTATTTATCATTTTATATATGATTTTTTATCGCTATGAATTTTTCTTATGATTAAGTCATTCCCTCTTATTTATTTTAATTACCAGTGCTAATTTTCAAATATAGGGATTAAGAATGCCCTTCTGTCCATGTTATAATTAATTCAGGTTCCACTTTGGTAGGTTATTTGGGTAAATTCATGACAGAAAATTCATAAGGTAAAAGGATGGCCTTTATAATGTATATTTGAACTTTATTAGGTGTATTTCGGTTGTGAAAACTAGAAATCAGAAGGCAATACAAGGTTAAGGTTTATAATTTTTATCCCCTTTCTCATTTTTTGTTAAATATTATACCATATTAAAGTACACAAGAAGTATATGTTTGGATTTTATTAAAATTAATTCTATTATATTTTAGTGATTTAAATAAAATTTCTATACAAATTTTAAAGATTTGAAATCATACTTCAAGAGATAAGGTTACACAACTAGTATCTATAAGCATCAAGATCAGTTGAATGATTCCATATGGATTATATTGAATATTATGAATTATGTTTTATAAATGATATTAAAATTAAATTTTAATTTATAATCACACAAATTTTGTGGAGAATTTAAGACTAAATTATATAATAATATTGATAGAAAGTGGATAATTCAATGATTCATATTTAACTCAGATCTTAAAGAGGATGTTTTTATAATTTTTTATTCTTCATGTTCATAATATGTAATTGTTTCTTATGTGAATATAATGCTCCCATACAAAAAATATTAGAATGGAGTTTCTTGGGGTTTATTTATTTTTAATATGGAAATATATATCAAGTAAGAATGTCAAGTTTTATGAACTGAGAACCAAAAACACTAAAATAAGAGAAATATAGAGACTTAAAATACATGATAATTCCATATTCAAAACATGGAAAGAATATATTGTGTGACTACCTGTGAGGATATATGAGAAGTATAGTAGGTAAAATAAAGATAGAGAGACTCTACAATTAAATATATAAAAAGGAGTAGTTGATGAAACTATTCCTTAAAAATATTTATATTAAAGAAAGTTGTTAAAGAAGAAAATGACATCACATTTGGTTCCCAGTAAAATAAAGAAGAAGGAATTTATCCAAAAAATAATTCTAGTGATCATATCTAGTATAGTTTGTTTGATGAAGTCTCAAAGGTTGAGGATAATTACTACTACATATAAAATTTTACGAAGAAATAATCAAGATAATTCTGGTGTGGAATTATCATCAACCAAAGGAAGTGCTTCTAATATTTTATTTAAGGAAGAAAAATACTCAACACTCTCCATGAGGTGTTAGAATCATTTGGTATGAAGAAGGGGTGAAACTAAATTAGAGTTTAATAGTTCATCTACCGAGGATTGAGGATACAAAAATATATTCTTTCATTTCATATAATGGAGATACCCACACATCTATAAATGGTTTAAGTTCTTCCCGGAGTAGTGCATGGAGGAGAATAAATAGAAATGTACCTTGGGTGAGGAGTAATGAAACCTAGAATACATTTACTAAATTAGTATTTATAGGGGAAGAAGAGGGAGTTCCCTTGGAATCAATATTATTCCTTTTCTGAACATTTATAATATAATAGTGAGTACTATTTCCTCTTGGAACATTGACACATTTTTTATGTCTACTCCTTGGATTATATCTTTGTGAAGAGCTAAGTAAATTCTCTGATTCTTTATAATATTTACTTTTATGTAACTCACTCTTGAGATTTTGTGATGTTGTGTGATAGATTAATCATAATAGAAGTTTAACATTATTCCTTGTAACATTGGAATAAAATCCTAAAGGAAGATAATTGAAAAATAAAAAGGAATATTAATTTAGAAACATCCTAATTCACTCATATCCCCTATTTGGGTTTCATAGGTCCTAACAAGTTGTATTAGAGCCAAAATTATTTTACATGCTGTTCAACCTCAATATTTATGTTTTTATTTTTTTTCATTTATGGGTCCTATGTTGAATCCACCATTATTTAATGGTTTTAAATTTTATTTTCTAAAAAATGATTTCATGGAATACTTAGATGGACATGTTGGAGCTCAATATTAAGTGTTTCTAAATGGAATTTTCATACTAAATTAGTATGGTTTGATGTTTGATTCAATTCAAATTGTGAGATTTATACTTGTACTAAGAATGCATTAAATGATGCTCTGAAAGTGGATGTTCTCAAAAATATAGATCACTATAATTTTTCTAAAGATATGTTGATGTAGTTGTAAGATTTAAACAACAAATAATTGGTATTAATAGATGGTTTTAGAACTAGTCAAATTGAAAAACCATTAGGGAAGGTTAATGAAGAATTTCTCATGTAAAAAAGTAAGAGGAATAAGAATAATAATAATAATTATAGGAGGATTTACACTCCAATTGAGTTAAAAAATTTAGAGTATATTTCTATATCTGATTATGACCTTGATATAAATAAATCTTATAAATAAAAAATGCAAGAACCTAGTTATTATTCTTGAGGTATGAGTCTCTTATTTTCCTTTTTTCCTTTAATGTTTTTCAGAAAATGAGTAAAATTGGGAAAAATCCAAAATTTTGGGGGTACACACCATGTACTTTTCCACACGCCATGTACCTTGTCCGTGTGGGATGAGTACACAGGGCGTGTAGGCCAGTTGGCAATAAAGGGTGTAAAAACTGACTACATGCCATGTACTTGTAATATACATATTGTGTAATTAGTTGGTAGGTGAACAGTATGGTGGTGGAAGTATCCGCCAGCGGAGCGACAATACACATCATGTATTTAGAAATACATGTCGTGTACTCATGTTGACAGATGAATAGTTAGGTGGTAGAATGTGGTCGCTAGAGGAACAGTTAAAAAATTGAATGTTCACACTGTATAGTTATTGTTTTCGTTAAAAATAGGTAGTAGCCTCCTCTTTCAATAGAGGAATCTTTGAACGAACTAGGAGAATCGGGAGAGATGTCTGAGGCTTGGAGGGGCTCCCAAATGCTCACAGATAATCTGATTCTTCCATCGGTGATCTCGTTTGGACCGCGCGGGTAAGACCTTCCTTCTTCTTAGGTCTTTTCTTCCAATTATTTCCCGAGGGGAAGTTATTTACGTTTGAATGAGAAATCATTTATCCCAGATCTACAATGTTCTCAGTTGATTCAGGAGGCTTCGTTTTCATATATCGATCAGAGGAGATCGAGGTAGGTGGTCTGGTGTTTATTTCCAATTGTCAAGTTGTTTTTGTATACCGTTGTGCTACGTTCCCATGTTTGGGGTGTTGTATGGCTGAGGCCTTGACTAATTAAGATATCTGTAATTTCATAGATAATCTAATGATAATTATAAACTATTGTCTAGGATCATTTCTTGGATCCAGGGCCACCCCAAGGGTGTGTTTCCCTTGTTTATCCATTTGGCCAGGATACCCGAGGGTATGTCGTGATTGTAGCAAGATTTGAGTTTTTTGAGAGAAAATGTATATATATAATTTCTTGCTTATGTTTTGGGCGTGTCCCAGTTACTTTATTGTCCTAAGGTCAAGGTATTGATTCGCCTAAGGGAAAGGTACTGCTTCGCCTGAGGGCAAGGTATTGATTCTCCTAAGGGCAAGGTACTAATTCGCCTGAGGGAAAGGTATTGATTCACCTGAGGGAAAGGTACTGATTCATGTAAGGGAAAGGTTTTGATTCTCTTGAGGGAAACGTTTCTTATGCCTGAGGGTAGTATCTTCTATGCCTGAGGGAAATATCTAGTATGCCTGAGGTAAATGTTCTGATTAGCCTGAGGGCAAGGTACTGTTTAGCCTGAGGGCAATGTTCACTTGAATATTCACAGTGGTGTTTTCTTGTATTATACCTGCCAAGCTAAATCACAAGATTCATATTGTTTTTACCTTTGATTTGTTAGATATCCTTTTGTAGTTTTTTTTGTGGCATTGTATTTTCATAACTACACAAGCTTCGCAAGCCTAGTTTACTGCATTTTCATAACTGCACATTGTTGTTTCACAAATTCACTGACAATTGGGCACGAGCGTTTGGTGGTTGCCTGCTAGGATTTATTTCTCACACCCTATTTGGGTAATTTATTGGGCCTAAACATATTATATTTTTGTAGGTGGGGATAAGAGAAAGAATCCCTATATAGGTACTTAATTGTTATAGAGGAGTAAGAGAGTATGGGACCGAGCTTAGGCTTGTGATGCTGCTGATTTCATACTGCACTGTTTTATTTTTGCTTTGCTGTATTTTTTCTTTTGTACTGTATTGTTTCATATTGAAGTGTATCATGTTTTGGCTACTTTATTAGACATAGGGACATATTGCATCATTATATATTATTTTTGGTCATTTCATTACTTCAGTACTATTTTCCATTTCAGCATTGGTATTATTTACTGATTCCGCTTTTGTATGTTTATATTTCACTGCTATGCTACACTTTGACAAATGAGGGTATAATTTCCCCACTATCAGACATGGGCCCTCACTTCTAGTCAGTAGCCTCTGGCGTTTGGGGAAATGCGCTTGAGGTCATGTGACCAACCGGGTTCGGGTCACCCATTGAGGGCACCCGGATCCGGGATGTTACAAAGTGGTATCAGAGGATTTTTATTTTCTCTGAGTTATTTTATTATTTGGAGACAATAGAAAGAGATAGATTTTTAAGGGATTTCGTAATAACTATTCCTGCGAATAGCTACTCCGTGTATAGGTAAAGGTTGTATTTCCTCGAATTAAATTGTGATTTTTTGTTTATGATAATTACAATTGATTTTATTTTCACCATTGGGTGATGAACTTGTGGTGTATTGTTTATGTTTTTATACTTGGGTTCAATTTAGTTGCAACCTGATGAGATAAGGGTATGCCATCTCATTCATCATTTAGGCACATGTTATAATCACATGCCATACATAGTTTTCATTCCATGTAACTACATTAGAAATTTCATGTTGTTGTGATAGATGTTGTGCTAGAGTATGCATGTTGTTGTGAAGGATTCCTTGATAAAATAAATGCTATTTTATAGGGTATTGTTAAGTTAGGTTTTGTGAATAAATGCCAAACTTTTGTTCTTGAGGAGTATGGTCCCTCATCAACTGGAATTCGGTGGATCATCGGCTTTTTTTACTTTGTTATAACACATATAAGATTCCATGCTTTGGTTCGCGGGGAGTATGGGCCCTCACGGATCGGAATTTGGATGTTTGGTGTTCATTCAATATTTTTCTGGACTCCAGAGTAGTTTTTGAGGCTTAATGTCCGAAAAAACCTAGAATACACACCGTGTAATTTTGATCACACGCCGTTTACTGTTCTATTCGGGAAGAAATGAATTTTTTTAAGTACACGTCGTGTACCCTGTGTACACGCCATGTAGTCTCTAACCATGTCTTAGGTTGTGTAGGCAGAAACACGGGTTGGACAAAAACTATAGAGGGAACACGCCGTGTACCGGTTGTACACGTCGTGTCATATTGACCCTATGTCCGTCGTGCGACTAACAACACGAATGGAGAAATATTCACTTAAACACGCCGTGTTACTTCTGAACACGCCATGTAGTGTAATCTGAGAATCCATCCATGTAACTAACAACATGGGTCGGTGTTATCCTTTCTAGTAAACGTCGTTTACCTGTGGGACACGTTGTGTAGTCTTGACCAGTGAGAGACTGTGTGGACTTGGTCATGTGGCTGGGGAAACAGGGTGGTGTAAATGCCGTGTATGGGTGTAACATGTCGTGTAGTGTCAGCCGAGTAGCCAGCCGTGCCCCTAACAACCTGGGAAGTTGGAATATAATCCATACATGTCGTGTCTATCTAGAACATGCCATCTAGAGTAAGCTATCTACCCGGCTCTGTCACGGACAACACCGGTTGGAAAAGCTCATCCATGACACACCGTGTAGACTTTATACACATCGTGTAGTCTCGTTATAAGAAAATCCATGTTGCTAAGACATGTAGAAGGACTCGGGTAGGGGACAAAAAATTCAAGTACATGTTGTGTGTGTGGACAACATGCTGTGTGTTTGGGGTGTTACACACCAGTTATATCAGAAGTACACACCCAAGTGAAAGACTTAAGGGAACACACCGTATAGTTATTATACACACTGTGTAGTCTTATATTGTAAAACTCGAATGTTTTATCTCTCCTGTTTCCTTCTTAGTTTTCTAGTTCTTAGTCCTAGATAATCTTGTTCTAAGGTATGTGTTTGACCTTGTAGAGTCATGTTGTCGAGACAACCATGGGTTGTTCTCCAAGAGAGTGGCAATGATTATACTCCAGAGAAGGTAGGAACTGGGCAACCGATGGATCCTCCAGCAGAGCCAAATGTGGAGCCGGCAGTTATACCGAGCATAGGTACAGATGCGCAGTTCCAGGAAGGCTTCATGCGGTTTATGTCGACCTTCTAGGGAGAACCGTCGGCTACCACATCTATGGCAGAGCAGACACCTATATTTCAGCAGTAGCATCCACTTACGTTTTCAGGGGATGGAGGACCACAGGCAATGAAGTCTTGGCTGGGGACTATGCAGACTATTTTTGAGCATCTGGAGACACCTCCAGGGAAGAGGGTCAAGCTCTCTACATACATGCTATGTGATTCCGCCAAGAGGTAGTGGGATGTTACCACCCAAACTGAGCATCATAGAGATATGGCGTGGGAAGATTTTTAGGCATTATTCTATTACTTTTTCTTCCCAAAGACACTGAGGGAAGATCGATCTTGAGAGTTTATGAATCTGCAGCATGGTGCTTTGTCAGTGATGAACTATTCTACCTACTTCACTGAGCTACAACGTTTTGCACCTGTTCTGGTGGGAGATGAGACGTTGAGGGCTCGACGCTTTGAGGATGGTCTTAGATATGACATACGAGAGCTAGTGAATGTTTTTAAGTTTCCTACAGTGCATGATATTGTGAACTAGACACTGATTACTGAACGGAACTTGCAGGAAGCTAGTGGTGCAGGCCAGGGTGGTTCGACACCAGTTTCTAGTACTATTTCTACCGGTAAGAGGAATTGGCAGATGGATATCTCTCACTGTTGTGGTACTAGCCAGAAGAATTCTTTAGGTGGCCCGAAAATGTGCTACTATTGTGGTAAAGAGGGGCACTAGAGACCTCAGTGTCCACGTGACCTAGTGGATTGTTGATCTTGCGGCAAGATGGGTTATCTGCAGAAATTTCGTAGGGAGTTTTTACCATTGGCTAGTGAGATGAGTTCTGTGCAGACTCCATGTGCAGGAGTAGGGCCAAAAAGCTTCTTAATAGTCAAGGAACTGGAATACGTCAGAACATCCAGGATGAGGTGGTGGTCGTGGCCGAGGTAGCCAGACACCAGGATCTCAGAGACAGCAGGGCGGGTTAGCTCAGGGTAGCCAGACTGTGTCGCAGGGCCGCAACACTGGGTAGGCATATGCAGTGTATCAGACCCAACACGAGCAGGATCCCAGACCTTCCACTGTCAGAGGTACTATTCTAGTTGATTCAATTTTGTCTTCAGTACTTTTTGATATTGGTGCTACACATAGCTTTATATCTGTTCCCATTGTGGAGAGCCTTTGGCTCTATGTTTCTTCTTCTTCTGATATCTTGACACTAGAAACTCCATTGGGAATTAGGACGGTAGGTGTGTGTATGTTCATGGAGTTCCCCTAGAGGTTGGTGGATGTCACTTTGTATGGGACTTCTATGTCTTAGAGATGATGAGCTATAACGTCATTCTCAGGATGGACTGGTTGGTACCCTTTTAAACCATTGTAGATTGCTATCGTCGCAGGGTGAGTTTCGCATCACCAGAGGGTGGAGAGTTTCCATACAAGGGCGAATGGGATGTCCAGGCGAGCTGAGATGGACCCAAGCATCCTGGGTGAGGTGGTGTGACAACCCAGATTGTGAGTTTATATCTAGATGACCAGGGAAACTGTTAGAAGGATTTCCCTCCAGTAGTTGATCGTTTCAAGGATGTCTTCCTGGATTACTCTTCAGGTCTACCTCGGGAGTGATAGGTGGATTTCTCTATGGAACTTATGCCTGGAACAACACCGATTTCCATTACTCCTTATAGGATGGCTACTCCAGAGTTATAGGAGCTCAAGAGGCAGTTAGAGGAGTTACTGGCAAAGGGTTTCATCTGACCCAGTACTTCTCCCTGGGGTTCGCCTGTCCTATTTGCGAAGAAGGTGGACGGTACCCTCAGACTTTGTGTGGATTATCAGAAGCTAAACCAGTTGACAGTCAAGAAATGATATCCCTTTCCAAGTATTGATGATATTTTTGATCAACTTAGAGGAGCATGAGTTTTCTCAAAGATTGAATTGAAATCCGTATATCATCAATTATGCGTTAGACCATCAGATATACTTCTTATAGATTTTCGGAGCAGATATGGTCTATATGAGTACTTGGTCATGCCGCTCGGACTCACTAACGCACCAGTAGTTTTCATTGCTCTGATGAATCGTGTGTTCCACCCATAACTTGATTCTTTTGCGGTAGTCTTCTTGGACTATATCTTAGTTTACTCTCACACTCGACATGACCATGCTACCCATCTTGAGATTGTATTGAGTACATTGATAGAGCATCATATATATGTTAATCTCTCAAAGTTCCACTTTTGGATGGACCAGATTCACTTCATGGGTCATATTATCTCTAAGGCAGGAGTTGTAGTGGACCAAGAGAAAGTGAGAGCAGTAGTTTCCTAGGAGTATCCTAAGAACATGTTTAAGATACGAAGTTTCTTAGAGATGGCTGGTTACTATATGAATTTTATACAAAAGTTCTCCCACTTAGCATCACCGCTGACGGGTTTGACTAAGAAGGGTGTAAAGTTCAATAGGTCAGAAGCTTGTGAGACAACATTTTCGGAGCTGAAGAGAAGGTTGAAATCAACACCAGTACTAATACTTTCAGATCGAGGGAATAACTATACAGTTTACTGTGATGCATTAGGTATTGGTCTGGGAGTAGCGTTAATGCAGGGTGATCGAGTAGTTGCGTACGGGTCTCGGTAGTTGAGGCCACATGAGAGGAATTACCCAACGCATGATCTCGAGTTGGCTGCAGTTGTTCATGTGTTACACTATTGGAGAAATTATCTCTTGGGAGAACATTTTGTTGTGTTTATGGACCAAAAAAGTCTTAAGTACATCTTTACCCAGTGTGACTTGAATCTGAGACAACGAAGGTGGGTTTAATACCTTTAGTCCTTCAACTTAGAGATTTCCTAGACACCTGGCAAGGGTAACATAATTACTGATGCACCAAGTAGGAGAACTCAGATATAGGCAGTGCAGGAGGCCACTGGTGAGTGGAAATTTATGGTTTTGTTCTCTGAGATGCATTTAGAGGTGCACGATAGTCAGGGGCGAGCCTATCTTTCTTCATTAGCGGTGAATTCTACCCTCCTGGATAGAGTGAGGATGAGACAACTATCAAATTGAAAATTCCTCGTTCTACGGGAGTTAGTGGAAAGTGAGGACCCTCCTCCCAGTTGGACGATAGGAAATGATGACGTACTGTGTATCCATGGATGATTGTGGGTTTCATGGGATATACACGAGGATTTGATGCGGGGGTTTTATGCTTCATCTTAGGTAGTGAATCTCGGAGTTACCAAAATGTACAGTGACTTGAGATGTTAGTATCGGTGGTCAGGTATGAAAATAAAGGTAGCTGGTTTTGTTACGAGATGTTCCACCTATTAGCAGGTGAAGGCAGAACATCATAGACCAGTCGGAATGTTACACAAGTTACCCATTCCAAAGTGGAAATGGGATGATGTTGCGATGGACTTCGTGACTAGGTTACTGAGGTCATATTGAGGCAGTTATACTATATGGGTTGTTTTGGAGAGACTTATGAAGGTAGCTCACTTTTTGCCGATAAAGGAGACCTTTGGTGTTGACGAGCTCAGAAATTTGTATATCCGAGAGGTGGTTCGTCTTCATGGGGTTCCTTGTTCTATAGTTTTAGATAGGGATGACCGTTTTACGTCTCATTTATGGAAGAGTTTTCAGAGGGATCTGGGTACATAGGTACTTCTAAGTAGAGCTTACCACCCTTAGACTGATGGCCAGTCAGAGCATACGATACAGGTGCTAGAGGACATGTTGTGTGCATGCGTCCGGGACTTTGGGGACTCTTGAGAGAAGCACATACCCCTAGTCGAGTTTTCCTACAATAATAGTTTTCAGGAAACTATAGAGATGACACCTTATGAGGCTTTATATGGTATGCCATCTCGATCACCTTTGTGCTGGTTGAAGGTAGGTGAGATAGCTTCTCTGGGACCACATCTCGTGCAGGAGACTTTATAACAGGTCCAGTTGATTCAAAAGCGGATGAATACTGCACAGTTCTGTCAGAAATCTTATGCTGATCACCGCAGACGACCCTTAGAGTTCGTGGTTGGGGATCAGGTTTTATTTCATGTTTCACTGAGGTTGGGACACAAGCGGATCACCAAACAGGGTAAAATTTCACTGAAGTTTGTGGGGCCATTTGAGAATCTGGAGAGAGTTGGGCCGGTTGCCTATCGGTTGTAGTTACCACAGAGGTATCAGTCCATGCACAACATATTCCATGTATCTCAGCTGCATCATTATCATTCAGACTCGTCTCACATTTTTCAGCCTAAGGCGGTTGGGCTTTAGGCCGATGCATCCTTTGAGGAGGATCTAATTCGTATTGTTGATAGAAGCATGATAGTTCTCTAAGGCCGGTAAGTTCCTCTCATACGGGTGCTATGGCAGCATGGTCGAGTGCATGATGAAACCTAGGATTGGGAGATCGTCGTACATGCTTTGTGGCCAATGTTGTTCCCTGATTTATCTTCACCACCCTTGGAAGGACGATTCGAGGACGAATTGCTTTAAGGTAGAAGTTTTTAAGAACCCATTCTTATTCTTGAGGTACGGGTTTCTTATTTTCCTTTTTCCTTTAAGGTATTTTAGAAAATGAGGAAAATGGGGAAAATCCCAAATTTTGGGGGTACACACCATGTAATTTTCGACATGTTGTATACCTTGGTCATGTGCGATGAGTACACATGGAATGTAGGCCTGTCGGTGATGAAGGGTGTAAAAACTAAATACACGCCATGTACTTGGTATATAAATGCCATGTAATCAGTCGGTGGGTGAACAGTAAGGCGGTGGAAGTAGCCGCTAGTGTAGTGACAATACACGCCATGTATTCAAAAATACACACTGTGTACTCATGTCGACAGATGAACAGTTAGGCAGTGGAAAGTGGCCGCCAGAGGAATAATTAAAAAAATGGAAATTACACGTCATGTACATGAGATTACAAACTATGTAGTTATGTTTTTTTTTCAAAAATAGGCAGTAGCCTTCTCTTTCAACAGGGGAAGCTTTGAACAAACTAGGAGCACCAGGAAAGATGGATGAGGCTTGGAGGGGATCCCGAACGCTCACGGATAATCTGATTCTTCCGCCAACAATCTCGTTTGGACCGCACGGGTGAGACCTTCCTTCTTCTTAGGTATTTCCTTCCAATTATTTTTGGAGGGGAAGTTATTTACATTTCAATGAGAAATATTTTATCCTAGATCTATACTGTTCTTGGCTGATTTAGGAGGCATCGTTCGCGTATATTGATCAGAGGAGATCGCGGTAGGTGGTCTAGTGTTTATTTCCAACTGTTAAGTTGTTTTTGCGTACCATTGTGCTACGGGACCATGTTTGGGGTGTTGTATGGCTAAGGCCTTGAATAATTAAGATATATAAAATTGCATAGACAATATAATGATAATTAAAAACTTGCTGTCTGGGATCATTGCTTGGATCCAAGGCCACCCCGAGGGTGCGTTTCCCTTGTTTAGCCATTTGGCCAGGATATTCGAGGGTATGCTGTGATTATAGCATGATTTGAGTTTCTTAAGAGAAAGTGTATATATATAATTGCTTGCTTATGTGTTGGGCTTGGCTTGGTTACTTGGTTGGACTGAGGGTATGGTATTGATTTTCTTGAGGGCAAGGTACTGATTCACCTGAGGGAAAGGTACTGATTCACATGAGGGAAAGATATTGATTCACCTGAGGGAAAGGTAACAATTCACCTGAGGGAAAGGTATTGATTCACCTGAGGTCAACGTTTCTTCTGCCCGAGGGCAGTAGATTATGTGTCTGAGGGTAATATCTGGTACGCCTGAGGGAAGGGTTCTGATTAGCCTGAGGGCAAGGTATTGTTTAGCCTGAGGGCGATGTTCACTTGAATATTCACTATGGTGTTTTATTATGTTATACCTGCCAAGCTAAAGCACAAGCATGGTATTGTATTTATCTTCTATTTGTTAGATATATTGTTCTAGTTTTGTTGTGGAACTGTATAGGAGAATGTCGGCCGGGGCCGGGTCTCGAGAACTTATAATTCAATTAAACTGAATTTTTAAATAAAAATTAAATGGAAATAGAACTGGTAGGAGTAATTTCTTTTGAGTTTTTCCTAGTTTACTACATTTTCATTACTACACACTATTGTTTCACAAATTCACAGATAGTTGGGCATGGGCCTTTGGTGGTTGCTTACTGGGATTTATTTCTCACACCCTGTTTGGGTCATGTCTTGAGCCCAAACAGATTATATTGTTGTGAGTGTGGATAAGGGAAAGAGTCCCAATATAGGTACTTTATTGTTGCAGAGGAGTAGGAGAGCATGGGAACAAGCTTAGGCTTGCGATGCAGCTGAGTTCCTGCTACACTGTTTTATTTTTGCTTTGTTGTATTTGTTCTTTTTACTTTTTTTTAGATTACAGTGTATCCTATTTTGGATGATTTCTTATACATAGGGACATTTAATTTTATAAAAGCATATAACATTAATGACAAAGATCAGAAGAAGTACATGTGAAAATCCATGAAGGGAAATTGTCCAGCCAGAGCTGGTTAGTACCGAATGGGCCTGAGGATGCCAGCTGATGGGCTGTGTTGTTTCCATCCCTTTTGGTGAATGAGAATGTGCACAATGAGAAGCATTGGTGAAGTGGGAGAATTCTCCTGATAATGGTTCCAAATGACTGGAGTGCACCTTCGTTGTGATTAATAGCATTGATTATGGAAAGACAGTCAGACTCAATGATGATGTCACCCCATCCACATTCAATAGCGAGCATCATACCCGCAAGAATGGCCTTGGATTTAGCAACTGTCGGTTCCCAGAATGCCTGATGTGGTTCATACTTAGCAGCAAAGATTTTCCCCAGATGATTTCGCGCAAGGAGGCCAAGGGCAGCAAGCCCATATTTTGGCAGTGATGCATCCACGTTAATCTTGAGAATCCCTTCCAATGGGGGATTCTTGTGAGAAGGATGGGAGGGGGAAACACCCGGCATAGAACGTCCATTGTGGCCTTCCCAACCTTCAATCCAAGAAGTATCCCAATCAATCCAGAATTTGGGGGTCTATGAGCATGATGAAAAACAGCGTCGTTGCGCCGGACCCAAATAATCCAGGCCAAAGTGCAGAATGAACCAACATCAGCTGAGGAGAGAGAGGAGCATGAAAGCGTCAGAAGATCAGGAAGGTCAGAGGCCAATTCCAGCGAAGCAATAGACGCCAGACCCCATTGATTCCAGATTTCCTTAGCTCCTGGGCAGAAAATGATAGCGTACCGAGGAGTTTCAGGAGTGTTCAGATAGAAAGGGAAAAAGGCGGTATTGGCCATATGTCAATAAATGAGAAGGCTCATTGTTGGGAGAGTGCCCATATATACCTACCACCCAAATTGACGAATTTTTGGAGGGACATTGAGAGACCAAATCGATTTCCAATGTCCCTCATCCTGGCCTACTGGGTGGATTCCAAGAGCAAGTCTGTAGCTGGATCTCACTGTGTAATCACCTGAAATGTCATTGATCCAGAAGAGACGGTCAGGGCCTGCGTCTAGTCCCTAGGGGATGCTAAGGATAATTCTTTGATCTCTTTCGTTAAACCATTCAAGGATCTTTTCCAAAAACCACCTTTTTCCCTGGTTGCAAAGGAGGCAGCTGATAGTGGCATCTTCCAGACCTGGTTGGGCGGGGGATGTAGCCCGTAAACTATCCTTCTCAAAAACCCAGGGATCAGTCCAAATTTTGACAGATGATCCAGTCCCAATACTCCAGCCCAATCCTTTATCCAGGAACTTTTTAGCCCCTCATATGCTTCTCTAGAGGAAGCTAGGATGGGGACCAAGAGAGGAAGCATGAAATTCCATGTGGGGAAAGTACTTAGCTCATAGAACTCGTGCACAAAGAGATGATGGATGGTTAATAAGGTTCCATCCTTGCTTGGCCAGAAGTGCATCGTTGAAGAGAGGAAGATTTCGGAACCCCATCCCACCCTCTGATTTGGGTTTGAAAAGTTTCTCCCAGGCCATCCAGTGGGGTCGATTCCTTCCATCGTGATTCCCCCACCAGAAATTGGCAGTATGTGTGTGGATCTGGTCAATGATGGCCACCGGGAGCTTAAAAAGGGACATAACATAGCTGCGGACAGATTGGATGATAGCTTTGATGAGGGTCTCTTTGCCAGCTTTTGAAATTCTTTTTGGGGTCCAGCCTTGAATTTTTTCCTCAATCCTGTCCATGATGGATGGAAAGATTTCTTTTTTAGACCGTCCAATCAATGTTGGAAGCCCGAGATACTTCTGATGTTTAAAAACTATATGGATGCCAGCTGATGCGCAAGTTCATCCCTCTTAGAAAGAGTCACCCCTACACTGATGTAAATTTTTTATTTACCATGATTGATTGTCTGGCCAGATGCCCTCTCTTACTGACGAATCGCCTGTCAGATCACCCGACATTCATTAATTGTTGCTCTGGAAAAAAGGAGGCAGTCATCAGCGAAGAAGAGATGCGACACTGGAGGGCTAACTCAGCAGACTTTTGTCCCATGAATAGACTTAGAGGATACAACCCTGGAAATAAGATTAGAAACAACGTCAGCCACCAGGATGAAGAGAAAAGGGGAGAGGGGGTCTCCCTGGTGAAGGCCTGGAGATGGGGTGAATTATCTGGTAATCTCCCCATTGACCATGATTTTAAAAGAGATAGTTGAAACGCAGTTCATGTCCATATCTATCCATTTAGTGCAAAAACCCATTTTCAGCATAACGGCTCTTAGGAAGTGCCATTAAACTCTATCATAGGCCTTGGACATATCCAATTTCTAGGACATGGTTCCTATTTTCATCATAGATCATAATTTCATATAGTGGAACACTTCATGGGCCACAATCTCATTATCCGTGATCATTCTCTTGGACACAAAGGCGCTCTGATTTTTGGAGATAATATCTGGTAGCCAAGGTCATAGCCGATTGAAAAGGATCTTTGAGAAGATCTTGTAAGAGACATTACATAGGCTGATAGGTTGAAATTCAGAGATCACCATTGGTTTCTTGATTTTGGGGATGAGGACGAGGACAATTTCATTGATGGACGTAATGCTGGTATTACCAGCCCAGATAATTTTAATCATATTGCAGATTTCAGGACCGATTATGTGCCAGTATTGCTTAAAAAATAGGGCGTGGAACCCATTCGGTCCCAGAGCCATGGTGGGATGAAGATGTTTCAGAGCCAGGCGTATCTTGTCATCTTTCACATCTTTGGAGATCTTCTTATTGATCGCTTCAGTTATCACAGTTTTGATACATTCTTCCACCACAGAAGACATGAAAGGGGTTCCTACAGAGAAGATGTTCTGAAAAAAGCCAGTCAAGGCCTCATGGAAACCATTGGTGTCAGAAACTTTGCTTCCATTGGGTTGTGATATGCAAGTAATAGAGTTTTTTCGACGCCTGGATGAAGCTTTCTGTTAAAAATACCGGGTGTTAGCATCCCCTTCTTTAATATGGTTGTCCTGTGCGTGCATAGACCAAAAACTTTCCTTAATACGTAGGGTCGTGTCCAGCTCTCTTTGTGTGGTGATAATCATAGAGAGATTGCAATTTGATGTGGGTTGTTTGAGGAGAAAGTTCAGTCTCTTTTCAAGAAATCCACAGTGCCGGTCAGGGTGTCGAAATTTCTTATTGCTCCGTGACCTCAGATCGGATGCGACCTATTAGAGGTTGAGGCAAACATCCTCGTGAGTACATTTCCAGCTTGATTGGATCACCTCTTCACATTCCTGATCTTTTGACCAGAAGCTCTCAAATATGAAGGTACTACTAAATTGTTTAGTACGTTCTCCACATGTACAGTCAATGAGGATTGGATAGTGGTCTGAGTAGTTGAGGACCATGTGGTCGATATGGAACATGCTGAACAGATCAATCCAATCAGTAGAGCCCAGAAATCTATCAAAACGCTCAGCGATACGGGTGCCTTCCGAATTGCCGCGGAACCAAGAAAAAGGATTTCCTGAGTACCCCGGATCGACCAGGTCCGCCCTAGAAACTGCATCCTTGATGTATGAAAACGAAGCTGAAGGTAGGATGGTTCCGCCCCTCTTTTCCTTATAGAACATAATCTCATTTAATTCTCCTCCGAACAGAATAAGGCTCGGTAAGTCAAATCGCAACTTGCATAGAAGATCCCATGACTTCACCTTGTCATTATAGGATGGCCAGCCATAAAAACCCACAAAAGTCCAGGGTGGGTGAAGGTCTGTATGAATATTCACTGCCACATGGTGCGGGGAAAAGGAAAAAATTTTGACATCGACATTTTCTTTCCAAAGGAGACAGAGTCCCCCAGAATGGCCTTGTCTAGGGACCGAGAAACAGCCTTGGAATCCACACTTTAGAGCAATACCATTGGTATCAGTGATTTCCAGTATGGTTTCAGACATGAATACCATATTGGGGCGACTTTGAGCGTAATTGCGCTGAAGCATGTGAACCGTTCGAGGGTTTCCAATCCCACGACAATTCCAACATAACACAATCATTGCTCTATGCAGGGCTGGGTCTCTCCTGATGCCACTTTTGGTTCCTCATAACTTGCTTCTCCATTTGTCGTTTTCCATCTTTTGGTGAGGTTCCTTCCTGATTGACATGTTTCATTTTGTCTCTTCCTCACCGTGGGTTTTGGGTCTTCTGTGTGCCCATCACTCTCACCTCGTTTCCTCCTTTTCCACGTTCGACGGGTGATTGGACCCATTAGTGGAGGTCCCGAAATTCCATGGTCCTTCATTGTAAGAATGTCAGCTGTAGTCAAAAGTGGGTCAGGGTCCGGATCTGGTGGTTCGACATGCATCAGCATTAGCTTTGAGCAATGTGATGGTTATTTTTGTTGCATCATCATCAACTTTTACGATGTTGAAGAATTGTCCCTCAGGGGTTTAGGTTGAGTTCCAGCTTCTCTATGAGTTCCAGCTTCTCCCTGATTGGGAGGGCCATCCTTTGGGAAATCCGTTGGCCTAGGCATTAAGGATTTTTCAGGTATGGGGTTTGTCGGACTGGAATGTGCCAATGTGAGACGGTCACAATATTTTTGTTTTTCCATCTCAGGGATGAAATAATATTTATTTGTTTTGGCATGGATCCAGGAGCAGTACTGGAGGATAGTGTTACCTGCATCAATCTTTTGTTTAGTGGTGCATGTTCTTTCCAGATGGCCAAGGTGACCATAGTAAAAGTAGAAAATTGGGAGTTTCTCAGACTTGAATGATATCCAATTGTTGGTATCTTCAATCATTAATAACATTCCCTTCATCAGTGGATCTGACACATCAATCTCCACCTTTATTCGAACCTAGGGGCCCCATTGTATTGGGAATGAATTGTCCCATTCAAGAAAGTTCCCTAAACTGTCCCTAATATTCCTCATAGTATGTTATGTTCTTGCATGGAAAGGGATCCCTTTAATTTGTATCCAGAAGGGGGAATGGGTTAAAATCACTCGCTGAATATCATCTCCCCTTTGAATTATTCCATGAGGAGGTGTTTATTATAGAAGGACCATGGTCTTCCACGTAAGATTTTGTCTATATCTTCCTCTTTAAAGAACTCAAAGATGAAGTGGTTGATCCCCGCTTTCCGAATATCCACTCCTGCCTCAATTTTCCAAATATTCTGTAGAGTGTTTTTGAGCACCCCCTGATTAACATATATGTTTTCCACAAACTTTCCCACCACGAGTAGAGAAAAGCGCTTTTCTAGCAGTGTGTCTTCATTTCTCCGTGCCTCAATTGTCACCTTTTCTTTGTCCGTCAGGGACAACCTCTTCCATTGATTAACCATTTCCAAATCCATAGTGCACAAATTATTTCTATACATAGGGATATATTGTGTCACTATATATGACTATTGGTCATTTCTTTACTTTAGTACTATTATCCATTTCATCATTGATATTATTTACTCCTTCTGTTTTTGTATGTTTATATTTCTCCGCTGCGCTACACTTTGACAAATAAGGGCATAGTTTCCCCACTATCAGACCTGGGCCCTCACTACTTGTCGGCAGCCTTTGGATTTTGGGGAAATGTGCTTGAGTTCATGTGACCAACCGGGTTCAGGGGCACCCATTGAGTGGCACCCAGATCCGGGGCGTTACAAAAAATTCTAGACCCCCCTCCCATAAAGTTGAACATTAGTGTTTCCTATGAAGTAAGGAAAATATTATCAATCTTCAAATCAGGGTTTTTTCATACTGTCACCAAGATGAGGTCCAACCCTTACAAAAAAAGGTGTTTTAATGGGTAATTATACATAATGTATATTGTTAATTTATAAAAAGATATTCCCATATAAAATAAAAGGATAAAAAAAGTTGAAGTGTCCTTGAAAGTTTATATAAAGTATATCCAAGAAGAAATTAAGGTCCAAAGAGATTTTATTGAAGATTTTTAATGAGAAATCAAAAAAAAAGATGACCAAAATGAAGGGCAAGTATTATACAGCTCAAGAAATAGCTTAAAGTGAGGAGAAAATATAGAATTTAATATTTGTAAGTTATACAAGATATGGATTCCTAACTAAAGAACAAAAATGATAAAATCAAGGATCTCGAGATAAATCTCAGTTACAAAAAAGAAAAAGAAAAGGTGGAGCTTTCTTCGATGGACGCATTAATTATTTGGGAATATGAAACATCAAATATGTAATCTAGATATAAGTTGAATGTTATTACTAAATATATAAAACAACACTCACAAAAGAATATTTCTACAATGTTCCAATTTTAATGTAAGATTGGGATATATCATGGGTTTTTGTTTAGAAGCCCAAGTGATCAATGGAATAAGAACACCTGCTAGGATAACATCTCAACCTATAAGATATTAAATTTGATACAATTTCTATAGGATATGTTTCAGATGTTTTAACTCTATTCATATGGAAAGTCATTACAATAGGATTTAAGAAATATAATTCATAAAGAAAACCTATATTCCTATGACACACTGAGAAAAGGTTCAAATTTGAAAAAAAGTATTATTATATAAAATAGATTCAATTTCTGGGAGGAAAAATATGGAGTACAAATAAAGGTGCATCAAGAAACTATGATGGAGCCCTCGCAATTGATCTATTTTAAAGATATAAATAAAATCTAGATGATTAATAAAAAGTAAAAAGTTATTCGATATTTGAAAATGAAAGAGATGTAGTAAAATATAGTATCACCAATGAAAAATAAGTCCGAGGTGATTATCATGGCTATTGAAGAGGAAAAAATGAATTGTTCCTTAGTGGTATCACAAAAAATACCAAAAGGAAAGAAATAAAATTTGGTGTAAGAGATGTCCTATGTTGAGGAATAATGAAGATATATTAAACAATAAAGCACAAATAAAGGGATCCAACATGTGTGAGATTATTCTCACTAGTAATGTTTATCCCAAGACAAATAAAGAAGAATACTCCCAAAATCAGAATAAAAAAATATATATAAGTGGTGTTGAAAAAATAAAAATTGAAAAGGATTGGAAGGAAGTTGTAAGAAAAGGGTTGGTCCGCCATGACCAACCACAATCCTCAATGTGAGGATGTCTAAGGTACCCCTATCACCATGAATTATAATGTTTCTAATATTTTTTGTTTAAGGTGATGTAAATCTAAGGGTAGATATTATCCATGTGGTGGATTCCCTAACAACTCACATGATATTGAACTAAATATAGATCATATTAAATCTAAAAAGTGTACGTAATAATTAAATTCATAAGTATTTCAAGTCTCATTTGATATCAAGATTGATCAAAGGTGTAAATGTTGATCTTGACTCAATAATTAGTATGAAGATACTAATTTTTTCATCAAAACTACATCTAGAAGTTTCTTAGTGAAATGAAGTATCTTAATAAATCTAGAATTGTATAGAGATGATCTTGATCTGAAAGAGAAATAGTGTCAAATTCTACCTAAAGGAATCAATGTTATCATTCTAAAAATGGTTTAAAAAAAGTGATACCAAACCATATATTTAGTGGAATTAAGACATTAAGAAAAAAAATAAATATTGGTAGAAGGAAGTAGCACCATAAATGAATTTCATGTTCAATTTCTTTTCTATAGTAATTAGTGGTATCAATTGTTGAATTTTATAGGATACTAAATGCTGTAGAACAATAATTATTCTCAACATGTGGTATCCTCATTTTGAATAATATTTCAATATATGATGGTAAAATTTGAGGGGAGTTAGTAATGAGTATTCAAGGATTAATAATACTCATAGAGAAGATCCATGTGAAGAATAAAAGAACTTAGATTTCAAGTGGTATCATTATATTACTATTAACGAGTTGTAAAAATTTAATTAACAATTGGTATAGATCACACACTCATTCATATACTATTTATATGCTAATGGTTTGGTGTAGTTGTGGTTGTTATCACATAAGAGTTTAAAGAAAGTGTATGGTTAAAGTTTCTTTTTTTTTCTAGAAAAAATGTAGTGATATAGACTGTAACACCCCAAGGTTTTGAAAATAAATATTGAATTTATTTTATAATCTATCCATTAAAAATAACTTTTCCTCTACTATCTTTTGAATTTCAAAAAATAGTCATCTAGAGTTGTGATCAGTAAGTCATTTGGATTCTAATGAAACAAACATGATTTTTGGTGAATAGTAAAATACCCTAATGAATAGTAATATGAATAGTAATTTGACCCTTATGAATAGTAAATAATGATATTTTTTTCTTAAAGTAATAAGATAATGAAATCTTAATTAATTTTTCAATGTGATATAAAACTAATTATACCTTTAAAATTGTTATTTTTTAAATTAACTATGATTTTATTAAAAAATTAAATTAAAAATATTTAGAAAATTACTTCTAAAATGGAGTTAATTTTTTAATTCTAAACATTGAAAAATGGTAGGGGTAAAGTTTTGGGATTTTTCTGAAATTATTGAATTTTTTATTAATAGGGAAATAAAGTAAAATACAGTATATTCAAATTATCAGTTAAATACACTATTTATGACATCATAAGTGATGTAATGAGACTTTTTTTGAATTAAAATGCACTTATTACTATTATAGGTCACATGAAACAACACTATTGGTTTTCTTGATGGAAATAATAAAATAATGAATAAAATATTCAAAATTTACCCCTCTCCTCCACAATAACCCCCCTCACTCCCTCTTCTCCTCACTCCTCTAAGCTTTGAATCTCCTCAAAGATATACCCAATTACCCTTCCCTCTTCACTCCACATGTCCAATAAGCTCTTGTTCTTTCCAAAAGACCAAAACCCCTTCCCATAAGGAGATTCTCAAAGATGTTATTTCAAGAGGTAAAGAACCCTTCTTTTTCAATTAGTTTGTTTTCAATCTATCTTCTTTTGTTATCCTCTCCTCACCTCCTCTGTCCAAATGACCATGATAACTCTCGTATCATCTATATAATAGAATTATATCATGTCAATGGAAGAACCATCATCAATATTCTTACTCCCTCCCTTTTTTTATAAACGAAATCAACGTCTATGAGGTTCCAATTTATAACCTTCGTGGATGACAAAGTTTCGTTCTTCAATTCATCCTTCCTTACTATTCATGTAACCATTTTTATGGTTTAAATAGACTATAATATATTTATTATAACCTAATTAATATTCAATAACCAGTATATGTATATATTATTAGTTTATATGAAAAACCTAGTTCATAATAATCTAAATACCGCCAAATAATCGAAGTGGTTGTCATCTAATGATTCATCCTCATTACATGAAACCAAGTGATAGAAATGACCATTAACAATTATTTATGTTCAGAAATAATATTTAATTTCAATTCTGGATATTTACAACCATTCCACATGAAATCCATTACTTAAAAACAAGAGAACCGATTATGAAAATCAAGAAAACAAACACTCTAGAATGACAGAATTCAATATTATAACTTATCAATAAGGACATAAATGAACTAAATAGAATTATGATAAAATAAATACATGTATAATAGGTTCATAATTAAATTATTATTTATTCAAATTTCATATTCTAGGACCTTATGATCAAGAGGGGGGAACATTCTGACTTAAGGTAAGGGTTTTCTCACCTGAACCTCCATTTTCATTCAGGTTACTTTTATTGTCTAATTACATCAATTAAATTCGTGTATATTATTATGTAATAATCATAAAATATGTTTGGGTGGTTTATATATGTTTACCAACCATAAAACTTCCTTATTTTATGCATAGTTACACATTTTAAAAGGAACTTTCAAAATTGTTTCCTTAATACAAACCTAATTCAATGGAATTTTTCAAATTCTTACCTATTTTAAAGGGCACTCTATAATCTATTCTAGGAAACCATTGTATTTATAAAATCACTCATTTTATTATGAAAATAATATATCTCTTCACTTATGGTTTTATACAAATATTTTTTCAAAATAAATCTTTTTTTCAATATAAAAGAGTATTTTTCCCAAGAATTGCTTAATGATTTTATAAGTGTATTTTTGTCTGATTCAATAGTCTTGTTGATTCTTATGTATTATTGGGTTTAATAATTTATGATGTCATCTACTATATTTGATTGAATGATTTATGAATAACTTTATTTTTGATGATCCATCCTAAAACAATTCACCATATGACTCAGAATGGGTTGTGTTTTATGTTTAATGATTGGGGAAAGTTAGTTACACTCCATATGATAGTTTCAATATGAATGTATATGTTGTTTATTTTTATCCTTGATCATATGAGTAATGCATTTGAAAAATTACGTGATGGGTGCGGCCTGCTATTTCACTTTGATGAATCGATAGGTCTCATGAGACAAATAGATGTGGAATTAGCTGAGGCCTTTCCCAATTTGATATATGGTTTTGGCCGAGGCCTTAATCATTTTTAGGCATCTTGGATGAGGCCCTGAAAAAATGTTTTAGAATGTCTTCCATATGCACTTCCCTCATTATGAGTCTATTAATTGAACGTTCATGTGTTTATTTGACTAGTATAATACCCATGATTATTTTTTATTATGACATTATTTACTCAGCTCATATTATTTCCATAATATATTCAAGTTTATTATTTATAAAGGCATTTGTTTCATTTATTCAACATGACTAATTTTTATGTTTATGTTTTCTTCCACTGTATTTCTTACTCTTACTGAGCGTTTGAGCTCACCCCCTTTCTTATGTTTCATTTTCCCAGGATATGAAGAAGTAAGTTATGAGTGACTTGCAGGCATAATCTAGGAGGCATGGATGTTTCTAAATGAATAAATTACTGTTGTATTTCCCTTCACAATGTAAATTTGAACTTATATATGTATCTTGTTTCCAAAATCTACTAAACTACTTGGTCCTTCAGGATGAATATTCCTTGTTTATTTTCTAATGTAATAAAATAAGGCACCGACTCCGGTCAACTAGGATTGAGTCCTTATAGTTGGTGTTAAAGGATGTTTAGTAGAAAACCTAGAAACTAGGTTAGAAAATTTAGATTAGGGAACAAAGACCTAAGTTAGTATTTGAGGACAATCATACAACAACATCCTGATATTTTGGTAAGGAATAGATTATGTGGATCTTTCTAACAAATATATCCCTATGTGAGTACAAACAGGTAGAGGTAGCTCTATAAGAGATGTACCTAGGAGTGAGAGCTCCGATAAAGAGTTTTGGGCTTGACCCAGGGTATCCTGGTACATGACAACGGTCATTTCTACACTCTTGGTACTGACACTCCCGGGGAATATGCTAATTATAATTCACATTTTCTTTACAAGACATTATTAAGGATTTAAATGTAAATTTTTCTGCAGAGAAACCATTTTTGTGATTATGGGATTATCCATGCGTAGGATCTCAATTAAAGTTAAGCATTTTGTTAAGTTAAGATTATACATTATGATTAATACCATAATCTAGTGTATGCCATTATTTATAAATGGAACCTAGTGAAAGGAATGGAAACCGCACATAAGAGAGTGTCCCTTGTAGGTATTTCCCTCTGATGCAAGATAATGATGTTGTCTCTAGTGCTGTAACTATTGATGAGAAAATTATAACTATACTGGGATAACTTACTCAGGTTAT
Source organism: Viscum album (assembly GCA_963277665.1). Lineage (NCBI taxonomy): Eukaryota > Viridiplantae > Streptophyta > Magnoliopsida > Santalales > Viscaceae > Viscum > Viscum album. The sequence goes on from CAUJRU010000339.1 coordinate 436,403, forward strand.
GAATAATAACCTTACCTGTATAGAGCATCCGGATCCACCACTTGGATGAGCTATGTTAGATCGCTTTCTGTGACAACAACCTCCATCATTCAATGGGACTACAAACCCATTTGTAGCTGAGTAGTGGATAAGTTCCCTAGAGATGATATTTATCACTTTGGGATGTAATGAAAGTGAGAAGGTCATCATGGTAGTTTATCGTCTATCGGGAGATGTGGATCAATGGTGGTCGTTAATCCAAAACACAAAGTAGAAGGAAGATATAAAAGAGATGGAATGGAGGTACTTTAAAGAAATATTCCAATAGAAATACTTTCATCGTGAACAATGAGAAGATATAGAAAGGAAATTTCTAAATTTGAGGAAAAAGGAAGATGATAATGTTTCAAAGTATGAATATAAATTCACAATGTTAGCAAGACATGTAATGGACTACATATGAAATCCAAGGAGAAAAATTGATTGATTCTTTGATGTCCTAAATCCATTCCTATAGCGGGCTCTAGTCTCCCAGAGTTTCTCATCATATGAAGATATAGTTTCATGTTCTATCATGAAAAAAAGGAATTCTCTAAGTTTTATGACTTTAAGGGAAAACAAGAGAATAAGGGGGCTCCTGAAAACTCTGGGAAAGGAAATAATGAAATAGGGGAAATAGAAGAGTTGAATTTCCACACTGTAAAAATTGTGGAAAGAAACACCCTGGTGCCTGATTAAAAGGAAAAGGAGTGTGGTACAAATGTTGAAAGAAATGCCATATTTTTTTATTGTAAGGTAACGAAATAATCCACTAATGTTCAATGCTATAATTTTCGGGATATGGAACACTATGCAAATTATTTTCCAAAGCGTCAAAGAAACATGCCACCGAAAAGGCCTAGGGAGAAGGGATAAGCTTATTCGATCACAACCATTGATATTGAAGTCCCTAATGAAGTAGTGGTAGGTACAATAATTTGTTTCATCAATCTTATCCAATACATTATTTGATTCTAGAGCATCACATTCATTTATATCTTCCTAGTTTTCAAAGAAAATTAGACATGTCCAATTTGATTTGATAAAGGAGTTACCAGTCAAAACTTCTAGTGGATGTATCATTATAACAAAGGCATGTCGATCAGTCCCTCTCATTCTACATAAATGTGATTTAGTTTTTATTCTTATCATCATACCAATGATCGAATTTGATATAATTATCAGTATGAATTTTCTATCAAATTATGATTCGAAGATCAATGACAAGAAGAAGTAAGTTATAGTTTTTGAGAATAGTGTTGAATCCCTTATCTTTAGAGCAGAAACCTCGCCATATGATTCTCATCTTGATCCACCCCCAGTAGGTCTATTGAATTCAATTATTTGGAAGGAATGGAATAAAATAACTATGGGTGAGGAAAAGAATTTTCCAATAAAATATGTGCATGTTTTTCAAGAATATATTGATGTCTTTCCAGATGATTTACCTAGACATACTTAAAAGAAAGAAATTGAGTTTCCATTGACTTAATTCCTAGTTCAAGGTGAAGGTTCCAGGTGCACCGGAAGCGCGTGGGTGGATGTGACCACTTGGATTTTTGTCATTAACAATGATCAATAGAGGATCAATATGATGATAAACGCCAGTCTACATAGATCGAATCATAAAAATGGGAAAATAAAAGGAAAGTCTCGGAACCGTAAAGTAGGATCATTATAGGATTATTGTAATTAATTTAATCAATTGAAAAGAAATACCTTTTGGGTGTTATTTCTTTGTTTATGTTCTTGATCACGTTCTGATGTGATTCGTCGTTGCGTCGCAGAAGCCATGTGTAGACTTCCTCTAAAGATGATCCACACGTGCACCTCATATCTCGGGACGTCGCCAAAGGATTCTCCGGGTGCTAGCGTGGATTAACATTTTCTTGCGTTGTCCGCCTTAGATCGTCTGGATCTGATGGAAGAGGTCTCTCTCCGTCTTGAGAACGTTCTTGGAGGAAGAGGTTCTTTCATCCTTGAAAGAATTTTCTAGAATTGTTGTGCACAACGATTCTCTTATGTCATTAAAAGAGTTAGGACTGTGAGGATATTTATAATCAGTTTTGGGGTTGTAGAGTTATGACAATTAATAAATGTGTTACATGTTTTATTTAATTTGTTGACTATTATTTAATACCCCCATGTTGAATAGTTAATTCCTTGACATGCACCCATGCTGATTATAATAAATATCATTTAATAAAACGATATTTCCTCAAAATCCCGATGGGAAAAACTACACGGCATGTATTAATAAATATGCGGTGTGTACTTTTTTTTCATTGAAAACTACACGGCGTGTACATTAAATGTACATAGTGTGTATATCTTGTTTTCATTTATTCATTTCCTTTACAAAATAAAAACTACACGGCGTGTATATTTAATAATACACGACGTGTACTTGTTTTATTTTATTCATCCTCCAACATTAAAATGATTTAGCCTTCCTTGAATAATTATTAAACCACGTATGGGAATAATCTTTATTTTACTTGAGATACTTGAATACACTTAGTGTGTGACCCTCTAGGCCTCTTTCTCATTAGCATTAGGCAGGCTTGCCTAAATTCCAAGATTACTATCTAGAAATGGGTCAAGGCACCCAAGAGAAAGAAGTTGACGCCGCATTGACATATCACCTCATACGAACACTTACTGTGTAATTTAATTCCTTTGTCTCGATATCTCATCAAGAAGGTTTTATAGTAGTGTCATAAACCTATATTCTTGATTCGTCATTCTTTGACTACCTGAAATAAACTCATCGTTTACACCATAGCCATGGAATTTAATGCGATAGTTCTATTTCAATCAAAGGGCCGAGATATCAACTTCTATAAATGGAAGGGAAAAATCTTTCCTCGACTTATCCATTAACAACATGTCACTCATGACGCACCCAATGTACCCTAATTCCTGCCAACTATCTACGTGACGGTTTTTGTCAGTAAATCTAAGTGCGAGAGTCATGACATGAGTTAATGATAATCTTCCAGTCTAAGGACCATTACACACGCTCATAGATAGAAATTCCCAATGCCACCAAGACGTGCGGAATTTCTACTGGCATGTCTATTCTCATAATCTCCCATCTTGGAGATTACCAAGTGAGAACTCCATGAGAGAGTGTCTCGTCTTCTTATGAGTACTCGCAAATGACGGTCTGTATACTATGTGTCCTATCATAGTATGTCATCCAACCGTAGAATTTTATTTAAGAATATTGTTATAGCATTTCAAGGTTCTCATCATAGCAGGGATCTTCCATGACCTTATCAATGCAACAAATATTCCAGGACATTATTATATTATAGTCATGCAGAACAATGAACAATATATAATAAGTGAACATTCTTGTAATCAATGTACAAAACAGTTGGATCTCAGGACACCAACCCTTACAAACTCCCACTTGGACTAGAACCAACTGCATATGTCTTTTATTCTGCTAGACCTCACATGATGATCATGTTTCTGTGGATTCAAGGCTTTATTCAAGGGGTTTTCCATGTTGTCTTTCGTGGAAATACTGCTCACTAAAACTTTACCTCTCTGAGAAAAATCCCTCAACATATGATACTTTTGATGTATGTTCTTTGTCCACTGATGTGACCTTGTCTCTTTTGTAAGTGCCACCGCTGCAGTATTATCACAATAGAGTGTGATAGGTTCTTTAATGCTCGGAACTACATCCAACTCTTGGACAGAGCTTCACATCTATACTACTTATTTAGTTGCCTCAGAATCTACGATATACTCAGACTCTGTTGTAGAATCTACTGCCACACTTTGCTCTGAGCTCTTCCAGCTCAATGCAGCTCCATTCAAACTGAATATGTATCTAGTCTATGAATTCATGTCATCTAGATCAGTCTAGAAACTATAATATACATGTCCTCTGATGACTAGTTCCTCAACTCCTCCATAAACTAGAAACATATCCTTAGTATGCCACAGATACTTATGGATAGTCTTGAATTCCATCAAATTGAGTTCTCCTGGATCAGCTTGATATCTGCCTACCACACTTAATGCATAATCAACATCTAGCCTCATACATGGCATAGCATACATGACTGACCCAATCGCGTATGCGTAAGGGATCCTTTCCATTCTATTTCTTTCCTCATGTGTCTGAGGACACATTTTCTTAGAAAGATGAATGCCATGTGACATTGGAAACAATCCCCTCTTGGACTGTTCCACACTGAATCTCTTCAGTATCTTGTCAATGTATGTACTTTGACTTAGGCCCAACATTCTCTTGGATCTAACATGATGGATCTTGATGCCAAGAATATATGATGCCTCGCCCAAGTCTTTCATGAATAAGAATTTATCAACCATGACTTAACTAAATGTAAGATAGGTACTTCGTTTCCAACTAGTAATATGACATTAACATATACTATTAGGAAAACAACTGCACTTCCACTAAACCTGTTGTAGACAGAAGGCTCACATTCTTTCTTAATAAAGCCAAATTCTGTTACAGCTTCATCAAAACAAATGTTCCATGACCTCGATTCTTTCTTTAATCCATAAATGGATTTCTGTAACTTGCATACCTTGTTGGAATCCTTTGGAGTCAAACACCCTTCAGGTTGTGTCATGTAGACATCTTCCTGTTGGTTTCCATTAAGGAAAGCTGATTTGGCATCCATTTTCCAAATTTCAATGTCAAGGTAAGAGGAAATGGCCAATAGGATTCTGATGGATTTCAACATCGCAACCAGTGAAAAGGTTTCATCATAGTCAATTCCTTGACACTGTCTAAAACCTTTTGCAACTAGTTGTGCCTTATAGGTGCTGAATTTCCCCTCCATGTCTAGTTTCTTCTTGAATACCCATTTATTACCAATAGAATTTACATCAACTAGAAGATCTACCAAAATGCAGACTTGGTTTTGGTACATGGAATCCATTTCAGAATTCATGGCTTCTTGCCACTTGGCAATGTCTGTGCCTTAAACTACTTCCTTGTAGGTAAGAGGATCATCACTGTCAACAAATAATGAGTCACCATCCTCGTCGACAAGAAAACCATATCGTCCTGGTTCTCTCACCTCTCTTATGCTCCTATGTAGTTCTTGTGTCTCTCGAACAGATTGTTCTTCCATGGGGCTTTATGGAATCTGTTCTTGTACCAACTCCTTTGTATCTTGAGCGTCGACTTCATCGAAGTCTATCTCGCTCCCACTATCTCTTTTGGAGATGTGCTCCATCTCAAGGAATATGAGGTGTCTTGCCACTGCAAACTTTTTGTCTGAGGGGTTGTATAGGTAATATACCCTTGTTTCTTTGGGATATCCTATAAAGATAGACTTTGTGCCTCGGGGTGCAAGTTTGTTACCTGAAGAGGCCTTAAGAAATGGTTCTATACCCCACACATGTAAATTCGATAACATGGCTTTGCGTCCACTCTATAACTCATATAGAGTGCCATCTATCGATTTAGTTGGTACTTGGTTTAGTATGTGTGCTACTGTTTGTAATGAATATCCCCAAAAGGATAATGAAATACTCGCATGACTCATCATTGATCTCACCATGTACAACAGGGTGCGGTTCCTCCTTTCACTTACACCATTCTACTACGGTGTGTAAGGATGAGTGAGTTGAGATAGAATCCCAAATTCCCATAAAAAATCATTGAAGTCCTGATTAAGATATTCTCTTCCTCTGTCTGAGCGGAGTTTCTTAATCTTCTTACCAAGCTGGTTCTCAACATCATTCTTTTATTTTTTTGAACCGATCAAAAGAATCTAACTTATACCTCATTAAGTAGATATATCCATATCTACTAAAATCATCAGTAAAAGTTATGAAGTACGAGAACCCACCCCTTGATTCAACTGGAAATGGTCCACACACATCTGTGTGAAATTATTCTAGAAGCTCTTTATCTCATTCACCTTCCCCACTAAATGGGGCTTTGGTCATTTTGCCTTGTAGACATGCATGACATACACCAAGTGGTTTTAGTTCGAATGAATCTAAAGACCCATCTTGATGTAATTTTTTCAAACTTTTCTCATTGACATGACCTAGTTAGTGATGCCAAAGTTGGGTGTGGTATGAGTCATGTGAATTTACTTTTTCATTGATTTTCATTACTTGGTTTGTGTAGTCTAACACATAAAGGCCGTTATATAAATTTTCCCTACCAAAACAAATGTTATCTTTATAAAAGTAGCAACATCCACTTCCAAAAATGAAGATGAATCCATCAGTATCTAATATGGATACTGAAATAATGTTTTTGGTTATAGAAGGCACATAACCACAACCTTTTAAAACCAAGATCATTCCAGTTGGCAATGTGAGGTGGTAGTCCCCAACAGCTACAGCAGCAAGTCTGGCTTCGTTGGCTGCTTGTAGATCTACCTCACCTCGATCAATTTTTCTGAATCTACTTGGTTTCTGTATTTGGATGAAGACGTGAGCACCACAAGCAGTATCTAATACCCAAATGTTTGAAATAGATAGATTTCATTTGATAACAAATGCACCTAAAGCTTCCCCTTTCTTCCTTGGCTGGGTGCAGTTTTCTTCCAGTGGCCCTTCTTGCCACATGAAAAACAAACAGCATCCCGTTCCCTTGCCTCCCCTTTGATCATCCTTTTCTTGGAAGGCCTTGAAGATGATTTGGCCTTAAAGCTCTTCGCATTCCCTTTCCTTTTATTTACCATGATGACAGATGGCTTTTTACGCTTCATGTCGTTGTACACTTGGCTAATGAGGATAATAAGATCAGACAGAGACTTCTCGATGTTGTTCATATTGAAGTTCACAACAACGTTAGAGTAGCTCTGGGGGAGTGATGCAAGAATGAGATCGGTACCCAGCTATTCGGGGAGTTTAAACCCTAGAACCTCCAAGCGCTCAATGTTGCCAATGGGCTTGACTACATGAGTCATGGCTGGGGAACCCTATCCAAGCATGCTCTGAAATAGAGTCTTGGAGATCTCAAGCCTTTCTTGTCTTGCTCTCTCCTGGTATAGACCACGGAGGTGATCAAGCATGCTATAGGCATCCATGTCTTCATGAGACTTCATGAGCTCACTAGAAATTAATGACAACATCAAACATTTAACGTCGAGTGAATCGCTCAAATATTGATCATAGACCAGGAAATATTCATCACTCTCCCCTTGGGCAGGAGGATCAGGAAGTGAGGACTCCAGCATGTAAAACTTTCATTCATGGCGTAGGATAACCCTAAGGGGCCTAAACCATTCCTAAAAGTTACTGCCAGTGAGGATGTTGTCTTCATCCAGAATTGATCACAGAGAAAATGTGGTTGACGAGTTTTTCATTTCAATTCTACAAATTAAAAGAGCAGATTTATCAGTACTTTCTTGATTACATTTTTATGAGAAATAATAAATAAATTTATTAATTCTCCCACTATTTAATCAATTACCAATGGCCCTCACCATTGAACTTGGAATGTCCAGTTTCTTTGACATATAGTGGTAAGGATTCATATTCCCCTTCGCATAACCCCAACAAGGGTTGGTCAAGCTATTTTGAAGGTATTTAGGTAGGCAGGTCTTTTCCAGCTATGAGCTTACAGTTCCTTGATCTGTTGAGTGGACTCCCCAATCCTGAAATCCTGACTTGTATTTCCTCAACTCTTGCCTCCAATATTACATCAAGTCTAGCAAGGTATACTCCTCTTGATGTAATATGGTTATGTCAACCCGAAACCTTTCATAAGGGATTCCTTTATAAAAGTAAGTGTCCCAAAAAGGGTTGGTTAAACACATAGTTTTATTGATTCTTGCCCTTAATCAAGTAACGAAAGGCTTGGTCTAACTTAATATGGTATTGAGGGATTTTATTCCTTTATGCGTAGTTTCACATTATAACATGCTTTTTAATATTAAGTGATGCTTTCTTAAGTGATTAACCATGTTCCGATAATGTTTACACATAGTCCGGTTTTTATTTTATTCCATCTTTGCATGCTTGGTTTATTTCATTAATTATGTGATCGTGACAACACATACATAATAAATAAACAATGCAATCAGACAGAAATAAAATAAGATGGTATGATCATGAGATTCTATTGGTTAGCTTATCCAGTGGTTTGATAAGTTAACCCTTACCTAGGTAAAAACACCTTGAACTGATGGTTCATGTTTTGCAGCTCCCACCTGTCCACCTTTGTATCTTCTTGGGTTGGTTTCTCCTCAACTTCGGGTTTTGAACCATATCCTCTAGCTTGGCAGATCCTCCATTACAAGGGGTTTACATTAAAGAAACTATGGGCATGCATGCCCTACATTTTTGGAAGAAGCCTCGCAGGCCAAAAAAATTAAATTAAGAAAATTTAAATGAAACTATACACACATACAAAGGGTCTTTGGTCTAGCTCATGATGATCCATAACATGAAACGACATTTACGGATATTTAAAATTCAAATTTTTTTAATCGTTCTATTATTTAATATAAGTCACACTTGAATTCAATTAATTATAATCTTATAATTAATCAATTCTTTATCTTAAATTCCTTTCTGAATTTCCTTGAGATTCTTCTCATCCATATTCCTTGTACAGGTCTTTTTACTTTCGGAGGAAACCTGGTTAAATTCCATTTCTGGAAAGTACACTGCGTGTAGTTTATATTTACATGACATGTATTTCTTTTCACCCTTTATCCAAAGTACACGCCAGGGGCTTTGGTGTGTTTTTCTCTACTTTGGAAGTTTTGGAGTACAAGGAGTGTAGATAAATCATACACAGCATGTACTTCCTTGTTCTGTGGTAATTGTCCTGGTGATCCCGTGTACGTGGTACCCGGCTTCTCCTTTGTACATGGTTTCACTTGGGCCGGATCGGACTACACGGTGTGTTGTTCCAACATACACGCCGTGTATTACGGTTCTCACGCATCGTTTAATTCTAGTCAACACGGGGTGTTAAATACTTAGGCATACTCAATTCACACAGTGTGGTTTGGTGGACCAGTGCCGGTTTGTTGAACCTAAGTACACGGCGTGTAGTTTTCATTACACACTGTGTATTCCCATGTTGTACAGACAGAAAGAGCGGCTCCTTCGGATGAGATATTCATTTTTATTTTAATCAAAATTAAAATTAAAAGGCTATTTTTGTGATATGAATTGAGAAATTAAAGAGGAAGAATAGATCTCGTTTATTCAGATTTATAGAATGATTTATTTCGAATTGAATCAAATATAAATGCGTAAATTATCAACTAAAATTAAATAACTATAATCAATGTTGTATCCTCCCTCTGATACTAATTGAAGGTTCCAGGTGTAGCAGAAGCACATGGGTGGATGTGTCCACTTGGATTTTTGTCATTAACAATGATCAATCCAGGATCAATATGATGATAAACACCAGTCTCCATGGATCGAATCACAAAAATGGACAAAGAAAAGGAAAGTCCCGGAACCACAAAGCAGGATCGTTACAGGTTGATTATAATTAATTTAATCAATTGAAAATAATTACCTTTTGGGTGTTCATTCTTCATTGATGTTCTTGATCATGTTTCAATGTGATTCATCATTGCTTCACAGAATCCAAGTGTAGACTTCCTCTAGCAGTGATCCACACGTGCACCTCATATCTTGGGACGTCGCCAAAGGATTCTACGGGTGCTAGCGTGGAGAAACCTTTTCTTGCATTGTCCTCATTAGATCATACTGATCCTATGGAAGAGGATCTCTCTCAGTCTTGAGAGAATTCTTGGAGGAAGAGGTTCTTTTTTCCTTGAAAGAATTCTCTAGAATTGTTGTGCACAATGATTCTCTTGTGTCAGGAAAAGAGTTGGGGTTGTGAGGATATTTATAATCGGGTTTGAGGATGTATATTTATGACAATAAATAAATGCATTATGTGTTTTATTTATTTCATTGACTCTTATTTAAAACCCTCATATCAAGTAATTAATTCCTTGACATGCGCCCACACTGATTATAATAAATATCATTTAATAAAATGATATTTCCTCAAAATCACAACTTGAAAAATTACACGGCGTGTATTAATAAATACACGGTGTGTACTTGTTTTTCATTGAAAACTACACGGCCTGTACATTCAATGTACACAGTGTGTATATCTTGTTTTCATTGATTCATTTCCTTTATAAAATGAAAACTACACGGCGTGTATATTTAATAATACCCGGAGTGTACTTGTTTCCAAAATAAAACTACACGACATGTAATCATTGATACACAGTGTGTACTTTTTTTATTTTATTCTTCCTCCAACATTAAAATGATTTAGGCTTCCTTGAATAATTATTAAACCACGTAAAAAAATAATCTTTATTCTACTTGAGATACTTGAATACACTTAGTGTGTGACCCTATAGGCCTCTTTTTCTTTGGCATTAGGTGAGCTTGCCTAAAGTCCAAGATTACTATCTAGCAATAGGTCAAGGAACCCAAGAGAAAGAATTTCACACCACATTGATGTATCACCTCATCTAAATGCTTACTGTGTAATTTAATCCATTTGTCTCAATATCTCATCAAGAAGGTTTCATGGCAGTGTCATAAACCTATATGCTTGATCTGTCATTCTTTGACTACCTGAAATAAACTTGTCATTTACACCATGGCCTTGGAATTTAATGCAACAATTATATTTCAATCAATGGGCAAAGATATCAACTTCCATAAATGGTAGGGAAAAATCCTTCCTCGACTTATCCATTAAAAACATTTCACTTGTGACGCACCGAATGTACCCTACTTCCTTCCAACTGTCTACTTGACAGTTTTCATTAGTAAATCTAAGTGTGCAAGTCATGACATGAGTTAATGATCATCTTCCATTCTAAGGACGATTACACACACTCATAGATAGAAATGTCCTATAAAACCAAGACATGCGGAATTGCTACTGGCGGGTCTGTTCTCATAATCTCCCATCTTAGAGATTACCAAGTGTAAACTCCATGAGAGAGAGTCTCGTCTTCTTACGAGTACTTGAACGTGACGGTATTTATACTATGTGTCCTATCATAGTATGTCATCCAACCGTAGAACATTATTTAATAAAATTGTTATTTAATTTCAAGGTTCTCATCATAGCGAGGATCTGCCATGACCTTATCAATGCAACAAATATTCCAGGACATTATTATATTATAGTCATGCAGAACAATGATCAATATATAATAAGTGAACATTCATGTAATCAAAGTACAAAACAATTGGTTCTCAGGACACCAACCCTTACACAAGGCTCATATCAAATACCCCTTATAGAATTTCCACTTTGGAGATAGTGGAACTAAAGAAACAACTATAGATATTGAGTGATAAATGATTTATTCTCCCTAGCGTTTCTCCATGGGGAGTCCTCATTCGTTTTGTTAATAAGAAAGACGGGTCTATGAGGTTGTGCATTGACTATAGGGAGATCAATGTTATTAAAATAAATAACTAGTGTCCCCTACCTAGCATTTATGATTTATTTGATCAACTTCATGGAGCCCAATATTTTTCGAAGATTGATCATTGGTCTGGATATCATCAGTTGCTTGTGAGGAAGTAAGACATTCCAAAAACAGCATTCCAAACCAGGTATGAGCATTACAAGTTTACAATAATGCCTTTTGGACTATCTAATGTACCATCTATTTTTATAGATTTAATAAATAGATTTTTCAAGGAATATTTTGATGATTTTTGGTGATTTTTATTGATGATATCATGGTATACTCTAAAAGATGTGAAGATTCATGAAAATCACTTGTGCACTAATCTGAAGACTCTTTAAAGAAATGAATTATATGGGAAGTTTAGCAAGTGTGATTTTTGGCTCCAATAATCTTTCTTTCTGGGCCATATTATCTCAAAGGACAGAATATCTATATATCCTATGAAGACAAAGCCTTTGCAAGAATGGCCTACTCCAACAAACATAACTGAGGTACATAGTTTTATTGGTTTAAATGGTTATTATCAGTGTTTCGTTCAGATATTCACCCATTTAGCCAACCCAATGGCTAAACTTACATAAAAATGGGTTAAGTTCGTTTGGAAAAAGGAATTTGAAGAATGATTTAAATAATTTGAATATAAGATTAGTGAATTATCCAATCTTGACTTTACCATCAGGGAATGATGGATTTGTGATATTTAGCGATGCATCAAAGAAAGGACTTGGTTGTGTCATTATACAGAATGATAGACTAATTTCCTACGCATCTAGGCAGCTAAAAATTCATAAAAAACTATCCAACTCATGATCTTGCATTAGTAGTGGTAATATTTTCTCTAAATATTTGGAGACATTACCTCTATGGTGAAAAATGTGAGATATATACAGATCATAAGAGTTTGAAATATATCTTCTCACAAAAAGAACTCAACATGAGACAAAGGAGATTGATTGAGTTACTCAAGTATTATAATTTCACAATATACTACCACCTGGGGAATTCAAATAAGGTGGTAGACTCTTTGAGAATAAAGGGCCACAAAATTATGAACAAGATGAGAGTTGAAAGGGATCCTTTGTTCATGGATCTAGTAAAGATATAAATGGGAATTATCAAGGAAGGTAACGCATCACTAATTTTAAAAAATGGTTTCCAATCCTTCTTTAATGGAAAAAATAATAAGTTCCTAGGATGATGATGAGGAGTTTAAAAAGAAAATTAAAGATATAAATGATGTAAAGTTGATTTACTTCATATATGAAGGTGGTATTTAGAAATTTGGAATGAGGATTTGTGTTCCTGTTATTCCTGAGAAAAAGAGGGAACTATTTGATGATTCTCATATCTTTAATTTCTCTATACACCCTAGTAGCACAAATATGTATAAATATATAAAGGAATATTTTTGGTGGGAAAACATGAAGAGGGAGATTGTTGATTATGCGGTGAGATTTTTGGTGTGTCAACAGGTGATGGCTGGAAGAAAACATCCTAGAGGAGTCATGAGACCCCTTCATATTCCTATGTGGAAATGGGATGATATTACAATGGACTTTGTCATGGGGATACCAAAGACTCCAAGAAATAATGATGTGATATGGGCCATTGTTGACTATCTTACAGAATCTGCACATTTGCTTTCTATAAGAGAAGATTTAGCACTTGAACATTTAGCAAGACTATATATTAATGAAGCTGTAAGACTTCATGGCATACCCTTAACAATTATTTTTGATTGCCATCCCCATTTTACATCACAATTCAGGAAAAGTATTCAAAAGTCCCTAGATATTGCTCTTCATTTGAGCACTGCCTACCACCCACAAACTGATGGAAAATTAGAATACACTATTCAAACTTTGGAAGACATGTTGAGGTCTTCTTCACTTGACTTTCAAGGTATGTGGGATCTGTATTTACCTCTCATAGAATTTTCCTATAACAATAGCTTCCATTCAAGTATTCAGATGGAACTATATGAAGATTTAAATAGAAAGAGATGTCATACACCAACTTGCTGGGATGATGTTGGTGAAAGAAATCTCATCGAACCAGAACTTGTTGAGGAAACAATGGAAAAAGTGAAGATTATCCAAACCCATATCATAACATCTCAAAGTAGGCAAAAGATATATGTCGATAACCGAAGGAGTGATTTGTAATTTCAAGAAGGAGAACATGTTTTCTTAAAAGTATCTCCATGGAAGGGTATTATATGATTTGATAAGAAGGGAAAATTAAGTCCCAAGTACATCGAACCTTTTGAAATTCTAGATTGAATTGGAAATGTAGATTACTGTTTGGAAATTCCACCAAGTCTCTCCAAAATTCACAATGTGTTCCACATATCAATGTTAAGGAAATACATGCCAGACCCAACACATGTACTCACCTATAAATAAATAGAACTTGAACCTGATCTATCTTATGGTGAAGAGCCTATCAAGATTCTTCATACCAGAGAACAAGTATTGAGAAGTTGGACGACTCATCTGGTAAAAGTTCTTTGGAGGAACCATAAGATAGACAAAGCAACATGGGATCCTAAAGATCTTTTGTTGAAGACATACCCAAATTTTTTTAGGTAACATTTTGTGAATTTCAAGGATGAAATTTTTGTAAGGAGGGGGTTATGTAACACCCCAAGGTTTTGAAAATTAATATTGAATGAATTTTATAATCTATCCATTAAACACGAATTTGCCTCTACTATGTTTTGAATTTTGAAAAATGGTCATCTAAAGTTGTGATCAGTAAGTCATTTGGAGTTTGATAGAATAAACATGATTTTTGGTGAATTGTAACATACATTTATGAATAGTAATATGAATAGTAATATGAATCTTATTAATAGTAAATAATGATATTATTTTATTTTCATAAGTTAATAAGATAAGGAAATCTTAATTAAATTTTCAATGTGATATAAAACTAATTATAGCTTTAAAATTGTTATTTTTCTAATCAACTATTATTTTATTTAAAAATATAATTAATAATATTTAGAAAATTATTTTTGAAAAAATGGAGTTCATTTTTGAATTCTAAACATCTAAAAATTGTAGTGGTGAATTTTTGTGATCATTTTGAAATTCTTGAATTTTTTATGAATAGTGAAATACGGTAAAATACTGTATATTCAAATTATCAGTTAAATACACTATTTATGAAATCATAAGTTATTTTAGGACACATGGTTAGATATATCATGAAATTATTTCTATTAGGGGTCACATTAAACAACACTATTGGTTGTCTTGATGGAAATAATAAAATAATCAATAAAATATTCAAAATTTACCACTCTCCTCCACTATAACCCCCCCCCCACACACACACAAACTCCCACTTCTCTTATCTCCTCTAAGGCCAAAAGATACTCAAATATCTACCTAATTACCCTTACCTAGTTACTCCCCACATCCAAGAAGCTCTTTTTCTTTCCAAAATACCATAACCACTTCCCTTAAAGAGGTTCTCAAGGAGGTTATTTCAAGAGATAAATCTCCCTTCTTTTTCAATTAGTTTCATTTCAATTTATCTTATTTTGTTATCCTCTACTCACCTACTATTTCAAAATTACCATGATAAATCTAGTATCATGTATATACTATAATTATATCATGTTAATGTAAGAACCATCATCAATATTCTTACTCCCTCTTTTTTATTTTTATAAACGAGATCAACGTCCCTAAGGTTCCAATTTATAAATTTCGTGGATGAAGAAGTTTCGTTCTTTAACTTATCCTTCATTACTGGTCATGAAACCATTTTTATGGATGAAACATAATATAATATAATTATTATAACCTAATTAATATTCAAGAACCATTATATGTACATATTATTAATTTATATGAAAAAGCTAGTTTATAATAATCTAAATACCGCTAAATAATCGAAGTGGTTGTCATCTAATGATTCATCCTCATTACATGTAAAAATGTGATAGAAATGAGCATTAACAATTCTATATGTTAATAAATAATATTTAATTTCAATTATATATATTTACAACCATTCCACATGAACTCTATTACTTAAAAACAAGAGAACCAATTATGAAAATCAAGAAAACAAACACTCCGGAATGACGGGATTTGATATTATAACATAACAATAAGAAAATAAATGAAATAAATAGAATTATGATAAACTAAATAAATGTCTAGTGGGATCTGAATTAATTTATTAATGAGTATAATTTCATATTCTATGATCTTAAGTTCAGGAGGGGAACACATTCGGACTTAAGGTAAGGGTTTTCTCACCTTGAACCTCAATTTTCATTCGGGTTACTTTTATTGTCTAATTACTTCAATGAAATTCGTGTATATTATTATACAATACTCATAAAAAATGTTTGAGTGCTCTATATTTTTTTAAAAACCATAAAACTTCATTATTTTATGGATAGTTACACATTTTAAAAGGTACTTTCAAAAATTTTTCCAAAATACAAGCCCGATTCAAGGGAATTTCTCAAATTCTTACCTATTTTCATGGGAACTCTATAATCTATTTTTGGAAACCACTATCTTTATAAATTCACTAAATTTATTATTAAAATAATATCTTACTTTACTTCTGGTTTTATACAAATATTTTTCCAAAAGAACTCTTCTTTTCAAAAGAAAAGAATATTTATCTCAAAAATTGCTTAATGATTTTATTAGAGTATTTTCGTCTGATTCAACACTCTTGTTGATTATTATGTATTATTGGGTTTAATAATTTATGATTTCATATACCATATTCAATTGAATGTTTTATTAATAACTCTATTTGTATGATCTATCCTAAATCCATTCACCATATTACTCAGAATGGTTAGTGTTTTATATTTAATGATTGGGGAAAGTTAGTTACATTTCATATGATAGTTTCAATATGAATATATATATTGTTTATGTTTATACCATATCATATGAGGAATTAATTGGACTTATTATGTGATGGGTGGGGCCCTTTATAGCCCTATGATGCATCAATATGTCTCATGATACAAATAATCTTGGAATTGGCTAAGGCCATTCCCAATTTGATATATGGTTTTGGACGAGGACTTAATCATTTTTAATTTTCTTGGCCGAGGCCTTGAAAAAATGTTTTAGAATGTCTAAAATATGAAATTTCCACATTATGAAGCTAGTAATTTAAATTTCAGGTGGTTATTCGACTAGTATAATACCCATGATTATGTTTTATTATATAATTATTTACTCATCTCATATTCCTTCCATAATGTGTGCAAGTTTATTATTTGTAAAGGAATATGTTTTATTTATTCACCATGACAAATGTTTATGTTTATGATATCTTCTATAGTATTCTTACTCTTACTGAGTGTTTTAGATCACCCCCTTTTTTATGTTTCTTTTTCCTAGGATATTAAGAAGTAAGTTATTAGTGACTTACAGACATAATCTATGAGGCATGGTTGTTTCTAAATGAATTAATTAGTGTTGTATATCTATTCATGATGTAATTGTTAACTTATATATGTATATTGTTTTCAAAATCTACTAAAATATTTGGTCCTTCTGGATTAATATTCCTTGTTTATATTTCAATTTAATAAAATAAGGCACTGGATCCGAGTGACTGGGATCAGGTCCTTACATGGACATCTTGTGACTGTTGAATAAAAATGTTGTACCAACACTAAGCTCCAAAATTATAGGTTTATAGAATTTTTTAATAAAAAAAATTCTAAATACACTTCTAAAAAACACACTTTTAATAGCACTAGTTTCGGGCTTTAATAGTGATTACAAAGTGTTATCTACCAAAGTGAAATTAAAAGATAACCTTTTTTAGTGCTTGTAAAAATCTCTGATAAAGGCACACTTTAACAGTGCTAAAAAACATTGATAAATGGGGCCTTTATCAGTGCTTAAAAATCACCGGTAAAACCCCCCTTTATGAGCGCTCACGAACAACACAATTAAAGGGGGGAAATTATTTTTTGTTCAGTACTCTCTGCACCACCCCTTTATGAGTGCTCCCACATTTATCAGTGCTTTTCACACACACATGATCCCCCTTTAACAGTGCATCCCCCACCCTTTAATAGTGATTTAAGAAATTCCAACCCTCCTGTGCATGCTTAGATTCAAACCTTAGACCTCCCATTTTGGATTTAAATTCCTTTATCGCTGCACCAACTTGTTTTATTATATATTTTTCGATGTTTCTATTTATATATATATATACATGCATACTTTTTATTCATATATTTATTTAATTATTTTTAAATACATTTATAAAATTTATGTTTATGTGTGTGATATATATAAATATATAATTATATTTATTTAAATATATTATATACTAATATTCATTTATAAATACTAAAATATAATATTAATATATATTTATTTATTAATACGCACATATTAATGAATTTGTATAAGGTAAATAAAATGGATAATTGTTTAGTTTAAATAAAATAAAGAATAAATATTTAATTTATATATTTAGAAATACATATTTACATAAATATGTTGATATATGCATTTATACAAGTGATTTATTATAAATAAATATAATAAAAAAGCATATTTTTAATTATAAATAAAACTAAATTATGAAAAATGATAAAATTTTAAAACCATAATATCGATATGAATTTAATACAATATAATAAAGTCATTCCACTAAAAATAGGAAAAATAATTCCTTAAACAAGGCTGAAAATCCATTAAATGTTAAAAAATTGGGATACCCCGACAAAAGACTCATTTTTTGGATGCCTTATTTGCCTTTTTTCGTGGGAAATGTGATTTTGGGTTCCTTGAATGAATAGTGTGTATAGCACATCATATGATTCAATTTGATTTGTGATAGGTCCCAAACAGACATTCAGATCAAAAGTTATGGTCATTTGAAGTTCAAGTCATGTTTTCAACTTTTCTTATATTGTTCGTTAATTCATTTATTTTTTTGTTGTACAACTATTATTGAATGAATATTACTCCATAATAATTAGAAAATTATTAATTAATAATATTTTTTAATTATTTTATAAACCATTTTCTCTAAACCACTTATATATTAAGTGTAAATAACTGTTTACCCTTATATAAAACATATTTAAACAATATATATTATATTTATATCAATTTAAATATTTTTATATATTAGTATATTATTTTAAATGAATTTTTTTTGTGTAATATACCCTTTATCAATTCTAGTAGAAAAATGATGATAAAGTGAGGTCTTCATTAGTGCTTGTAAAATAGTGCTGATAAATCTTCCCCTTATTAGTTATCTTTTACAAGCATTGATAAAATCCCCAATTTATTAGAACTTTTTTAGTATTACTGATAAAGGACCCCCATTTATTAGTTCTTTTTTATGAGCACAGATAAATGGGGCCTTTACCAATTATTTTTTTAGAGATGATAAAGAACCGCTTTATTAAATGATTTTTAGCACTGATAAAGGTTTACTTTATCAATGCTTTCTACAGAACTGATAAAGGGGGCCTTTATCAGTTATTTTAGCTAGAACTGATAAATACAACTGTTTTTAAAGGCTAAATCTGCCGTATTATTAGTATGATTGACTCACTTATATCTATAATGAAAATACAACTGTATCATAAAAAGTTGATTGAAGCTAGAGAATAATAAATATATTATTAATCTATTAAAAGAGTAAAATCGAAACAAAATATGAAAAAAAAATATTAAAAAAATGGTATTGTAGAAAATAAATATTTTAGAGTTTTAAAAGCGGAGAATATTTGTGATTGGTATAACAAAATAGAAATATTAATAGGTGGTAAATTATGTTAATGGTTAAATTATTTAATGGTTGAGAAAAAATAAAATACGAAACTTGATGATGGATCTAAACGTTCTATAACTCAAGATATATTGAAGAATTTGATTAAGCTAAAAATAAAATGGGATGGAAATGGATTTCATGAAAAAAATGGGGAGAGACCAATATATTATTATCCAAAACATAGAAGTCTCCACAATATGACTTTGTGAAGATCATCAATGATTGATTGTAAGGGAAATAGTGACAAGGGTGGTTTAAACTAATGGAATAACCCCCAAGGAATTCAGAACCATAAGAATAAATAATTTAAATGAAAATATAGATGTAATAAGACCCTTTTAATTTTATTTAAAAGGGGGGGATTTTAATAGGTAATTCACATAAAATCCATACTTTTCTTGGAGAGGTCTTTCAAGCTATTTGGATAACATGGATTTTACATAAAATTTTCAAAACAATCCAAGGGGGGTGTTACAACCAAGGGGTTGTGTGTTGGTTTTTAAAAAAACATATATTGGAGTGGTTGAGTTTAATATAATGGCACATATAGAGTGGATGACTATGATTGAATTTTTTGAGAATGGTTCTTGGAGTTGTTGAAAAAGGATTGAGGTATTATGCATAACATATGAGAATGTTCAGGAAATATTTGAAGAAGTGATGCATGAGTACTGGTGGGGGAATATAAAGGAATGCCTTGATGTATTTATATATGTCAAGGACATGGAGTTGAAATGGAAATTTAAGAAGAATCACATGTGAAGGACTCAATTATATCTATTCTAGTTTATGTGAAGGTTGTTTACAAGGCATCAAATGGTTTTTCTAAACATCATAATGTTTGGTCATTTACAAAAAATGGAATTCATAAGGTTGTTTCCCCTAACTTTTTATGGTTAGTTGATCATCATAATTTTATTTTCTTGAAATTGTAAGGTTCATTAGTGGGTTTCAAAAGGGTCAATATAACTTCATAACATTCATTATAAGGTTGATAAATGGACTTCATAAGGTTTATGCCTTAACAAAATTCGTCCATCATAAGGTACATCAAGGATACTTTATAAGGTGGGTACCGGGATTTGTAAAGTCAAGATCGAGACCTCATATGGTGA
The DNA here is from genome assembly GCA_963277665.1 of Viscum album. Classification (NCBI taxonomy): domain Eukaryota; kingdom Viridiplantae; phylum Streptophyta; class Magnoliopsida; order Santalales; family Viscaceae; genus Viscum; species Viscum album. The sequence continues at coordinate 456,789 of CAUJRU010000339.1, forward strand.
ATGGTTGGTCATGTAAAGTAAAACTAAACATCAAAAGGTGTATTTTCATTGTGAAATATTAAAATCAGATAAAAGTAAATGGGAAACATACATAGGGTGTTCTCCCTTTTTTATTTATAATGAAGAGTCATCCATAGTCAATAACATAAGAAGAATATGTCAAGATTTAAGGGAATTTAATGTTGTGATATTGTTTTACCTGATTTGTGTATACATTTTTATACATTCTATTTATTATAAAAACATATTTTCATTGAATACACGTTGTGTTTTGGGTAAAATTCCATAATTTAGGGTTTATAGTGATTTTATAGTATTTTCCAACCAAAGTCACAAATAGAGAATGACCAGAACCTAAATTCAAATATAAAAGACATGTCCTTTATACACACTCCATGTACCATCATCCATACGTAGTTCAACAAGACCAGGTACACAACCATGTAGCCGACTAGATTCCACACCCCATGTATAATACATTCACACATCGTTTCCTCACTTTTAGAGGTGTTTGGTGGTTGAAGTCGATACTACACATTATGTGTGGCGGCGCTACACTCCGTATACCCCCAATGCATTGAAATTCATTGGGTAGATCATCATATCACCTACTGGTGAAGAAGAAAAGGATAAAGTAAGTTAAAATAAGTACACTGCATATAATTTACAGTACGCATCATGTAGTCTCAAATTCTATAAATAAAATGGAAAACCTCCATGATCGGGGTTGGATATTCAGGGGGAGGTGTTGTCGATCTTCCATTAAACCTCCCTCAGATCCATTTTGAGTTTTTTCTTTACTATTTTCAATTTCTATTTAGTGTAATTCTTCCCTTCCCTGTCTTCCGCATATATCTATGGTGGGGATTGAGTTTCAGTACAATCCATGCACCATGACCATAGTCATAAGAGGCTAGTTTTCCTCTTGTTTGGGTTGTAATATGATTCTGGTTTGTTGCGATTTAAATTATAAAGTGGTAATTTTATTATGATTTTTTTACAATTTGATTACAAAACATAATTCCAAAATCACCATTAGTGTCCTATCGGAGAAAGAATGATACCAATGGAGAACACTAAAGGAATTGTAGTTGGTGATAACATATCTATTAGAGCAAACCGTTACCACTGTTTTAGGGGTATTTTATTAATTTTTATTTGAATGTTAAATTACTGGACAAAGGAATTGGATTTTAAATATATAGTCACTAGTTATCGGACCATGAAACTTTGATAGAATTGAATCCCTATGGAAAACTATTTTCATCTATAATCTAAATACTAAAGAATAAAATTCATAAAAAGACCTAGTCAGATTACAACCCTCACATACTTGTCTTCTATTTTTTATTTTCTTATTTCATTTTAATTTTAATTACTTTCACAAATAATTTCACTAAGTTTATTGTTCCTTTCACCATATTTATGTCTGGACAACCAATTGAAACTCATCTAACTCGCACTAGTTTTTTATTTTCTGTTCTCCCCATGGGATCGACCTCGAATACTACTAGCTACCTAGTTAGTTGGTTTAGAAGGGAATTATAAATTCTAAATTTGGACCGTACCTTACGACGGGTTCAACATCAAATTCTAGCATCATTTCTAGGGAACACGTAAAGCTACAGTATGAGTTGAGTTAAGGTTGGTTTTCCCATAGTATTATTTTTATTTTTATCTTCTAGATTTAATTTCTTAGGAACCTCAACCCCACAATCCCATGGATTACTATCCGATTTTGGAGTGGTATGATCAATCTGAAGAGGATGTTTATCCATATCATCCAATGCTATCATACCCATACCCTGAAGAATACTATCTATGCATAGATGATGGGTTCTAATATGAGTAAAACCCATGTACATTGTTCACATCTCCATTCTCTTCATATCATGTGGAACTATATTTTGGTAATACTGAAAGATTATAATCAATGATGGAGGCATTTACCACATTCCTGTTGGACCAAACTAAAATTTGGGACAACTAGGAAATATGGAGAGTAACTCTCTAAGATAATTTCCAATTTGGATCTTCTGATTTAGTTTGAGGATGGGTGTTCAGATTTTATTTCAAGTGAGGATACATGTTCTAATGTGGGACCAACTTTTCATTCATTAAAAATATAAGAAATTCATTTTCAAAACTCAAGTTTTGAATATGGGGACACACCATGTCATGTTCATACTGAATTTGATCATAAATTTATTTCATAACCCTTAGTTGAGTTAATACCTGTTCTAGAGGAATCCATTGATTAATTTTAGGTATTCAACATTGAAAATAAGGAACCTTGGGAGGTGGAGGACTTACCTGATCAAACCAAGAACCAAGTGCCCCTTCGGTATCTACTAGCCATGGATCAGGGTTATTGCAAACCACTGCCCGAACCACCAAAAGTTCAAGAATCATGAAAAAAATGAGTTTTTTGGACACATTTGGCGGTTCTCACTATGATATCCACATTCGCCTTCAGATTATGAGTAAGTAAAGCTTACTCATGTCGAGACAAAGATCTAAAAAAACTTCCTATGAGGAAACCCAAAAACTCTTCTTTCCCTTTTTTTCCTATAATAAACAAACGATATGTATTTGCCTTCGACCCACCATTTACCTCCCCTATACCAATCCAAAATAGAAATAAGAACAAAATAAGACTACACGTCGTTTATACCTTATAACATGGTGTGTATTTTTTTTCTTGTGCTTGTTTTTCTTTTGTTTGATTAGATATGTTTTGTTTGATTGATTTTACTCTTTATTTTGATGATATCTCAATCCATAGTGATTTTATTTGTGTGATTATTATCTCTTTTGATAGATAAAGGATTTATCTAAAATTTATTATTTTATGAGGAAGTATGAAAATACTTTTCTAGTACTCTAAAAATTCTACAAAGTTGCTGCTACAGTTTTAGAAAGTCTATAATTTTCAGTTTTAAAAAGTTTCTATATTTATTTTACAGAAATAACTAAAGATATTGAATTCACTTGAAACTTTATCTTTCAGAAAGAAAATATTTTTATCTTGATCTCCTTAGTTGAAATCAAAGTCTAAAAAGGTAATTTGAATGGTGAATAAATTTTCTGAAGTTATTTGAATTTCCATAATTGCAGTTTTCTAGAATGTTATTGCTTATGTTTTTTGATGATTTTTGGAATAGTAGATGTTAGTTTTATTTGATTCTTGATTTATGAGATAGATAATAAGGTTTTATTTAAATAAGTATATTTTACCAAAGGATAAATCTGATATTTAGAGCCGTTAAAAATTCATTGAATTTTGTTAAAGTATGTTTTCCTGTTTTTCCGCAAATTTGGGTTTAGCAACCCTATGTTACTGTTCATACCCTATGTGATGTTATTATTCATACACTACACTATGTTATTATCCATACCCTAAGTTATGTTATTATTCATTTCTGAAAAGTATGTTTCAGAAACCCTACGTTACTGTTCATACCCTATGATACGTCACTATTCATACCCGACGTTATGTTGCTATTAATTTTTGTAAAGTATGGTTTGGAAACCCTGCATTACTATTCATTTCCAAAAAAGTATGGTTCAGAAACCCCATGTTATTGTTCATACCCTATGCTAAATTACTATTAATTTTTAAAAAGTATGGTTCAGAAACACTTTGTTACTATTTATACCCTACGCTACATTACTATCTATTCCCTATGCTACATTACTATTCATTCCCTATGTTACTGTTCATTCAGTTTTATTATGCTGAAAATTGATCTACTGTATATATGGATTATTTTCAAAGGTTTTTCTATTTAATAAATTAACATTAAATATAAATATTTTTATCGAAGAGATTTTAATTTTTTGGTGATATATTTAAATAGAAAGATTAATAAATTATTTTAATATATTTTTCTAATATATCAAAGGTTTCAAGTTTATTTTTTTTCAAATATTTGAATTTACATTCGGAATGTGCTATTAGTTTTCAGGAATCATACTGACTAAGTTTAAATTAATTTAAATTGTACTTTTATATCTTTTAATGAAATTATTATTCTATAGATATTATTGGAATACTTATTCAAATTGTTTTGAATGATTTTATTAGAGATATATTATACAAAAATAAAGAGGCAACAATGATGCTATTTTTGTGGAGATATTTTTGAAATCACTTCACTCATTTTTTTTTGAATATTCAAATAAAGTGGACCTACTAAAACTATTGAATATTTATTATCTATATATATATATATATCATTTTATCTTGAGGGTAAAATATATATATATAATAGAAATACAAAAAAGATACGAGATAACATATTTCATATTCGATTTTTTAAAGAGAAGAGTGTTGTGAACATTCAACTTGTTATGAATTTGCAACATCCTAGGACACTCTATTTCATCACCTGCATGATTTGTCAAGGGTCGAATTACTTCTTATTCGACTAAAAGTTTCTTGAAAAGACAATATGATCTAATCCTCAATAACTAGTACCTATTCTTTAATATTTTATCTACTCATTCGTATGGTTATGAGTATGTACCACTATTTCCCATCTATCCCAAACTCTAATTTTTTGTTTATGATTTTGAACATAAAATTATTCTTTTTATTCTTTTTCCTCAAGTTGTGACTCCCAGATTCTAAAGTCATGATATAAAGGTTGTGAATCTTTGTATCTAAAGTCAGGATTGTTCGATTTGTGACTCCCATTGTCTAAAGTTAGATTATAAGGGTTGTGAATTCCCATACAAAAGTCATTTTCATGGTTATCCCTCCACTAAAAAATGATATTGTAATTAGGTTATGATTCCCCCATAAAAATAATTTTTAGTACACATGTATCTCTCGCCGTGTAGATAGGTATAAGAGTAGAGCAGGACCACTTTTGGACTGAACTACTTTAAAAAAATCCTTGTGTTATTTACTTTTTCCATTGATAATTAACCTTAATAATTAACTTTAATAATTAATTTAATTAATAAATTAATTTTTTTAATTTTTTTTTAATATGATATATTCACCCCCTTTATACCATTTGGAATTACCCATTCTGACTTAATAATTGGTATCATAGGGTAATCCTTTTTAGAATTTATTTTTTATATTATTCTTCTTTTGATGCCTATCAATTGGTATCAAAGGGTAATTATTTTTAGAATTGATTAGTTATGTTCTTCGCCTTATTATACCTAAAAAATTGGTATCATAGGATAACCTTCTTAAGAATAGTTTAGTTTTACCATTATACATCTCGATACCAAACATTAATATCCTAGGTTGTTTCTTTCAGAATTTAGGCAACCCTTTCATAGAGTCTTGTTTTATATTTAAGTGTGTTAACCTATTTCTAAACCTAACAGTCTAAGGATAATGATCTTATAAGATGGAAGGATTAAACCAAAATTATGCTTAGATTCCTCAAAAGACACCACACTTTGATGGTAATGATTAGTGCTATTGGAGATCTTGAATATAGGTTTACCTCAAAAAGTTGAGCATTGAGCAATGGTCTATCATGTTAAAATAGTACACACTGCCTGAAGCTGACCAAGATACTCTTACCATAAATGATTCTGCTAAATACTTTTTAAATTAAAAAGTTTTAAATATTTTATATTGTGCTATTGACAGAAGTGTTTTTAGTCATGTTTCTACTTGTAAGAAATCTCATGAAATATGAAAGATTCTACAAGTTTCTAACCTCTTCTATGAAAAACTAATCTATACCAAACTTGTAATGCTTTGTATTGTGTACCAAGACTTCAATATGGGTGAATATGAAATGGTAAACCAAATGTTTCATAGATTCAAAATCATTTTTAATGGAATTAATTCACTTGAAGAAGATCTGGAAAACACATTACTTGTTGAAAGATTTCTACAAGCATTACCAAAGAAATGGAATGCAAATAAGTTTATAATTTATGAATGCAAGAACTTAAAAGAATACACCATTGATGAATTGACTGGATCACTACTTAAATATGAACTGGAATTGAAGAATATATCTGATAAGGAGATCACAAAAATAAAATCTGAAACTTTTAAATATGTAAATGTTGTTTATACTGACTCTTTTGATTCTAATATACAGGATATTGAAAAAGTAGATATGGATCAGATTGTTTCGGGAGTTCAAAAAATAATTAAAAATAATGGATTCAAGAATTAGTATAGAATAAACCCTCAAAAAGAAAAATATAATAGAGATAAGAAAGATGGTACAAATTTCAGTGATTCAGATGTAACCTTTTATGAGTGCAGAAAGAAAGGTTATATCAAACCAGATCATCCTAAACTAAATAATTAATACAAATACAAAATGAATAACAAAAAGGTTTTAAACAATAGATAGATATGTATACAATAATCTAATTCCAATTAACAATTTTAAAATGAAAAATAATATACTAAATTGTGTTTCGTGGTGTCATTGGATAAAGTTAGTAATTCTTATGTTTTATTCTGAATTTTCTAATTCTGAATGTGATTTTGAAAACCCCAATTTTTTTAATTAAATAAATAAATTGAAATATTAAGGAAAGATATTTTCAAAGCTACTGATTTATATAGTAATCTTAAAGAAAATAATGAAAAACTTCTTTCTAAAAATAAAGAAATTTTACATGAAAATTAAAAATTAAAAAACAATGCTTCTAAGAATCATTCAAATGTTTATGAAAATTTTAAATCTATTCAAGAATTTAATGAAATTTTTAAAAATAAAGTTGAATGACTTAAACAATGTCTATCAAGTTTTATTTAAGGACATGAAAAATATCATAAGATGTTTTTTTTGACTAAAATTTATAAAAATAAAGATGGTTTTGGTCATGATAGAAGATTACCTCAAATATATTAAACTCGTTTTTATTAAAAGAAAAAAATGGTTGTACTTCAACATTTACTTATTTTAAATGTGAAATGAAAGGTCATTATGCAAACGATTGTCCTCTTAGATTTAAAAAAATATTTGGGATATAAATAATCCAATATTTATAAATATTTAGTATCTAGAGTGCCTTAAAATAATTTTTTAAATTCTATCTAGGTACATAAGGAATTCATTACAAATCTTATTGGACCCAAAGTAGCTTTGGTACCAAATTTGTCATGTAATTTATTTTTATAGAAAAAATTACTTGGATGTATCAAGAGAAAAATATGGTACCTGGAAAGTGTAAGCTCTAGGAATATTTCCAAATAAACATTAAATTTTATGACATAAAATACATGTGATAAAGGCACTATTACTTTTGGAGACAATTTCAAAGGAAAAGTAAAAGGTTTTGGTAAAGTTGGTATTTCAAATTCTACTTTTATTTCTAAAGTTTTATATTTTGAAGGTATAAAACATAATTTAATTAGTGTATCACAATTATGTGTTGATGGAATAGAAGTTAAATTTTAAAATAATAAATGTTTATTTTTTAAAGATGATTCTTTATTATTTTATTCTAACTAAAAGGATAATATATATATAATTTATTTTTCTAAACTAACTGTTCAACATGTAATGTATTTTAATGCTATATTGAATGATATAATCCTTTGGCATTGATGTTTATGTCACACTAATTTCAAAATGTTACATAAGCTCTCAAAACATTAGAATTTGTTATAGCTTCCTTCCTTAAAGAAAGAACATTTTCATGTATGTGATGCTTTCATGTAAGTGAAGAAACATAGATTTTTTAGATATATCAATCAGATAAATACTAATAAGAGTTTACAATTAGTACATATTGATTTATTTGGTCCCACTCAAATTTCCAGCCTTGGTGGAAATAAATATACCTTAGTTATTGTTGAATATTATAGTATATTCATTTGGGTATACTATCTTGATAATAAAAATTATACTTTATCTAGATTTACTACTTTCTATAAATTAGTTCTAAATGAAATTGGTTGTATGATTATTTCTATTCATAGTGTTAAATGAGGTAAATTTAATAATTTTTATGTTTAAAAATTTTGTGAAAATATGGCTATTTTTATAAAAAAAATTCTTCTTTGAAACCACATCAAAATTATGTTTTTGAATAGAAAAATACTAATCAAATTGAAATGGATCAAAATATGTTAAGTTAATATAATGTTCCTAGATATTTTTGGGGTAAGGATGTTTTTATGCATGTTATATTTCAAATAGAATTCTCATAATACCTTTATTAAAGAAAAATACTTATGAATTATTTAAAATTAAAAATCCTAAAGTTGGTTACTTTAGAGTTTTTGGTTGTAAAGTTTTTATTTTAAATTCATAGGAAAATTTAGATAAAGTTGATGCTAAGAGTGATGAAGGTATTATTCTTTATTATTATAATAATAGTAAATCTTATAGAGTATATAATATATAACTATGATTATTGAAGAATATTTTCTTGTTATGTTTGATGAAAATAATGTTAAATTAAATTCTTACTCTAATGTTGTCGATGGTGAGTTTAGAGATTTTAATTTTAGTGAAGAAATACCTCAAGATAAGAATGAATCAATTGACGGGGAGATTAACCCTTCTCAACCTGATCTAAGATCATAGAATATTCATAAATATCATCTTGTTGAAAATATAATTGGCAATGTTGATTTTGGTGTTAAAACTAGAAATTATATTTTAAATATTTGTTTCAATTCTACATTTATTTATGATTTTTTCCTTCAAATGTCAATGATTATTTGAAAGATGTAAACATGATTGTTTCTATGCAAGATGAATTAAATCTATTTGTTTAAAATAATTTTTTGACTTTAGTAGGATTGACTAAGGATAAGCAGGGGACTGAAACTAAGTGGATATTTAAAAACAAGCTCGATGAATCTGGAAATATTTTCAAAAATAAAGTAAGTATTTTTCTCAAGGATAATATCAATAATATGGTATAGACTTTTAATATTATTTTTAACCTATTTCTAGGTTAGAGAAAATTATAATTTTATTGGATTTTACTGGTTTTAGAGGTTTTAAATTGTATCAAATAGATGTAAAAAGTGAATTCATAAATGGTTTTATAACTGAAAATGTTCTCATTTCTCAACAACTAAGTTTTGAAAGTGAAAATTTTCCAAACCATGTTTTTAAATTATCTCAAGCTTTATATGGTCTCAAGAATGTGCCATGTTCTTGGTATGAAATGATTTCTTTTCTTTTGTTAAATTGCAATTTCAAGAAAGGAAATGTTGATCCAACACTTTTTAATAAAAGAACATCTGATGATATTTTAATTGTATGAATTTGTGTTGATGATATAGTTTTTGGATCATCTAGTGAAATACTCTGTAATTAATTTTCTTCTTTTATTTCTTGTAAATTTGAAATGAGTTTAATGGTAGATTATAAAAAATTTATTCACTTCAAATTTTTCAAAGAAATGATGAATTTTATCTTAGTCAATATATTTATATTAAAATTTTAGTTAAATAATTTAGTTTTCATTAATCTTAATATATGAAAACTCCTTTGGGTACTAATTGAAAATTAGATATTGATGCTTCAGGTAAATCTGTTGATTTTAAATTTGTTTAGTGTCATGATAGGTAACCTTCTCTATTTAACTACATCTAGACCCAACATCACTTTTAGTGTTTGTTTATGTTCTAGATTTCAAGATGATCCTAAACAAAGTAAAATTAAAAATATAAATATAATAATTATATATATTAAAGGAACTATTGATTTTGGTTTATTTTATCCAAAATATAAATGTTTTGATTTAAAATCTTATTCTGACACTGATTTTGGAGGATGTAGAATTGACCAAAAAACTGCATCAATTATGTGTCATTTTTTGGGAAAACGTTTAATTTTATAGTTATCTAAGAAAAAACTATCGATTACTTTATCTACTACAGAATCTGGGTATATATCTGCTACTAGTAGTTGTGCTCAATGTTTATGGATTAAGAAAACCTTATGTTATTTTTTTGTTTATCTTAATAAACTACCCATTTATTTTGACAATACTTCTGTAATTTCTATTTCTAAAAACCCCTTATAGCATTCTAGAACAAATCATATTTGTCTTAGATTTTATTTTATTAGAGATCCTTTGAACAAGGGTGATATTGTTTAAAAATTTACACCTTCTAAAAATCAGATTACAGATATGTTTACAAATACTTTAGACTCTTCTCAGCTTAAAAAAAATTAAATTTGATATTGGTATGTTAAAATTTTAACTTTTTATTAATGCATTTTTTAGGGGGAGTTTGTTTTTGTTTTTTGTTTTCTTACAAAATGGGGAAGAAATAAATTTGTTTTATTTTTTTAAAATATTATTTTTGGGAGAAATAACCTGTTTTTAATTGGTTTAATTTTTTTGGATTTTTAATCAAATAAATAGGGGGGGATTGTTTTTTCTTGTGCTTGTTTTTCTTTTTTTTTATTATATATGATTTTTTTTTATTAATTTTACTCTATATTTTGGTGATTTATTAATCTATAGTGTTTTTATTTGTGTGATTATTATCACATTTGATAGATAAGAGATTTATCTATAATTCATTTGTTTATGAGGAAGTCTGAAAACGTTTTTCTAGTAATCTAGAAATTCAACGAATTTGCTGCTGCAATTTTAGAAACTCTACATTTTTCAGATTTAAAAAGTTTCTATATTTATTTTATTGAAACATATATAGATATGGAATTTACTCGGAACATGATTTTATAGAAATAAAACATGTTTATCTTGATTTCATTAGTTTACATCAAAGTCTAAAAAGTTATTCTAAAATGTGAATAAATTGTTTGAAGTTATTATTTGAATATCAATAATATCAGTTTTCAAGAATATTATTGTTTATTTATTTTAATGATTTTAGTAACTGTAGATGTTAATTTTATTTGATTCTTGATTTTTTGAAAAGATAATAATTTTTTATTCAAATCATTATGTTTTATGAAAGGATGAATCTTCTTTTTAGATCCCCTAAAAATTTGTTGAAATTTGTTAAAGTATGTTGTCTAATTTTTCCATAAAGTATGGTTCAGTAACCCTATGTTACTGTTCATACCCTACGATATGTTACATTTCATACCCTACATTATATTACTATCCATACCCTACATTATGTTACTATTCATTTCCACAAAGTATGGTTCAACAACCCTGTGTTGTTTTTCATACCCTACGCTTACATTACTATTCCTAGCCTATGTTACATTACTATTCATTCCCGCAAATTATGGTATGGTAACCCAATGTAATTGTTCATTTCTGAAAATTATGGTTAAAAACCCTATGTTATTTTTCTTACCCAATGCTATGTTAATATTTATTCCCTATGCTATATAACTATTTATTCCCTATGTTACTGTTCATTCTATTATTTTATGCTGAAAATTGATCTGTTATATATATGGATTATTTTCAATGTTTTTTATACTAGATAAATTCACATTAAATATAAAAATTCTGATCGAATAGATTTAATGTTTTAGGTGATATATTTAAATATAAATATAAATATTTTATTTCAAAAAAGTTTTCAAATATAGTGAGAGGTTTCAATTTTATTCTTTTTCAAATATTTGAATTTTTATTTGGCTTGTACTGGTAGTTTTCAGGAACCAGATTTACTAAGTTTAAATGAATTTAAATTTGAATTTTAAATATTTTAATGTTATCATTATTACGAATATATTAATGGAATACTTTTTCAAATTATTTTTAATTATTTTATTAGGGATATATTTTGCAATAATAAAGATGCAATGGTGCTGTGATTATTATGGATATATTTTTGAAAGCTCTTGACTCAATTTATTTTGAATATACAAAGGAAGAGGAGCTACTGCAACTGCTGAATATTTAATCTATATATATATACCATTATAACTTTCAAGTTAAAGATATATACAATATAAATACACAAAAAACATAGGATAAGATATTTGATTATCTTCTTTGCAAAGAAAAAATTGTTGTGAACATTGAACCTGCTGTGCATTTGCAATATCTTACGACACTATGTTTTATCACCTTCACGATCCCTCAAGGGCTGAATTACTTCTTCTTCGACTAATATTTCCCTAATGAGATGAGCTAATCTAATCCTCAATAACTAGTACATGTGCTTTAATATTTTATCTTCTTATTCATCTATTTCTGAGTCTATAACACTATTTACCATCTCTCACATGCACTCTATTTTTCAGTTTATGATTTTAAATAGAAAAGTATAATTTTGTATTATTCTTCCTTGGGTTATGACTCCCAGATTCAAAATTTAGGATCTAAGGGTTATGACTCCCTATATCTAAAGTCAGGATTGTTTGGGTTGTGACTCCTAGATTATAAAGTAATGTTGATAAGGTTAAGAATCCCCATACAAAATTTAGTTTCATTTTTATCCCTCCACTAGAATTTTTTTTATTGGGTTATGACTCCCCCATTAATATAATTTTTAGTGCACATGTATCTCTCACTGAGTAGAGAGGGATAAGATTAGAGTAAGTCCACTTTAGAATGAACTACTATAAAAATATCCTTGCGTTATTTAATTTTTACGCTGCTAATTAACCTTAATAATTATCTTTGATAATTAATTTAATTAATAAATTCATTTGTTTATTTTTTTAATCTGGTATATTCACCCCCTTTAGACCATCTATCATTACCTGTTATGTTGTAACATATTTATCTTTTTATTGTATATTAGTGTAGACCTTTTTATGTAAATATATATTAATTGGGTTAATAATTAGGGATGAGGAATGTGCTAATGGCAAGGTCACTAGAGTATATCTGAGTTTTTGCTGGTTAAAATCACCTCAAACTTGCCTTTGGTACATGGCTCATTATTTATTAATCTATTTTTTGATTAAATAGTGTTTTAAATGTTTTCATTATATTTAAAATGTTTTTTAAATTAAGAAATCACATGGGGATGATGTAGGTTGATTGGAAGAGACGTAGCCATGCATTCAAAAGACTCGGGTTAGAACTCATCTAATCTTTCTACTCCATCCCAATATTTCAATAATTAAAACCACACATTGTGCATTGTTCTTTCCACCATGTAGTGTTGAACCTATACTTTAAATATATAAAATTAATAAAAATGTGCAAAACTATAACCTTCACTCCAATGGTTGAGGGTTTCCATTTGGATTGGATGGTCATCGGTTTGAATCATGACTCAAGCACCGAACCGAAGATTGTAGTTCTCCTTTTTAAATTTTAGAAAACACATCGTGTATTTACTTGACACATTACATTTGTAAGTTTATTTTTCATTTTTAAATATATATATATCTTATATATTAATTTTTAAATTATAAATTATAATTATTATATAGTTTACCATAACAATTATACTTCTAATGTTATTTATTATTCTAAAAAACTTCTTACACTATATGGGGGACCCTCTACATGTCGTGTGGTGTGCCTATAAAGGCTGGTAACTCTACTCGGCCCGAACCCGTGTCGTGTAACCCCCCTATCCTCATTTTCTTCTCCCTTTGGAATCCTCTATACACCATCACCCCCTCCTCCTTTAATCCATTGATTCCATTCATTCCAGGCCATGATGTATCTCTCATTTTGATCCAAGGACATGGTACGCCATTCTATGAACCATATTTCAGTGTTCTATAAACATGTAGGTTAATTTTTTGATCAAGGTAGGTATTTAGCCAAACCCACAATACATGGGTTAAATGAAGAACAAACAACATTTACCCTAAGTAAACAACCCCATAAACTGCGTTTGAAATTTTAAAAATACATGGTGTCTACGTTCGGTACATTCCATATACAATGCCACGATATTTCCTTTAGGAGAAACCCATGTAATAAGACCACACGACCCCAATCCTAGGTATCCACACACGATGTGTATGTCTGGTGCACGTCATGTACCCTGTTCATGAAGAGTAGTTCGTGTAATGGGTGTACATGTGTTGCAAGCCATGTTCTTACACATGTTGTGTAGTGCCTACATACAGCATGTATAAATATTGTATGACCCCTCCATGGCTAGGTCCATGTATGGGCACTCACGCTGCCACCAACCCATGTTCTCAAACAAGATGTGTACAGCTTATAACCCATCGTTTACTATCCATTTCCTAAAAAGGCCCACTCCACATTTATATCCATAGTACACAGGTTCTTAAGATATCACACTTCACACCATGTACACTAGATCCATATGTCTTGTACTTTTGTTTTTATGATTTCTCACTTTTCTTACTTCTTTTTCATCTCATTTTATTTTTTGTGTTCCTTTATTTCTATTTCATATATAGTAGATATAGATCACATGAGTGGGAAATGATACACATCCATTACTACTGGAGAGAAGCCCCATTAGATCCGACTCCAGAAGACGATGATATATTCTATGACCAAAACTCTTCGAGTCTCCCAACCACCATCATTGGAAAAGCTACCTCATATTCTACTAACACCCTCACAATCTGTATCTTCTAGTTCAGCTTCCATTGTGGTACCATCTTCATTGTAAGTTGTCCAACCCAATTCCACATCCACACCATCCACTGCTATCGAGGGCTCTAGTGTCGCATCCATCATTGAACCTTCATATCCATCGATAACTTTGGTGGCCCATACTATTCTTACACCACCATCCACCACTGGAAAGACCCAAATCCATCTCTAAATTCATCAAATTATCTACCCTCTGCCACCAAAGCTGGACCCTCCATATCTATAGCTATGGCCCCACATCAGCCTGTGCAGGCAGCTTCCGGACCCTGGCCACATTCTTGCCAAGTCATCACTGAGGGATATCCTATGGCAAATCAACTTCAGTGTCTATCATGGTGCATGATCCAGCTGATTGGTTGTTTCTTGGATATCACAGTGCCCCAACATCTCGGTGTTTCAGAGGAGATAGAGGAGATTCTCAGGAATCCCCACCTGCTCGACACATTCCAGGATAACACACTAATATTTGGAGATTAATTTTTGGAGTTCTTAGAGACATTCAAGTTTTATGGGCCCATGTACCATCATATTCCCATTGATATGGCTACTCAGTCCGATTTCGGCAAGGTGGTCTCCATTTTCCATTACCTTTGGCCGATTTTGGCTCAGGTTGAGGCTTTTACCTCCATCCTCCTGCCCCACCTCATGTCTCTACACTCACCCAACCTGAGTGCTCTAACCTCATTTCCATGTGGTGGGAGCCTAAAGGTCCAAACCATAGGTATACACCCACTTCTTCAAAGACCACACTCATCATGTCTCTTTCTCTTCATTTCATTCATCAATGCATCAGTGATGTTATTTCTCTATGCCATAAGGACATGGGTGTCGTGTTTGGATGAGACATGGACCATCTCACCTATATTTTCTGGCACAACTACCCTAACCTCCCTTACCTTACTGCCTCGTATTTTTACTCCATGATCCACGACCATCAGGGAAACCTAAATAGAGAATTCTATACAACAATGCTAGCACACTAATTGTGATTTTTTGAGCCATATATCCTTTATGATAACTTAGGATCTCCCTAGTATATAGACTTCATCGTAATTATTCACATGAGGATGGAAGATCATCGAGGATATCGATTTGTACTCGTGAAAGACACCCCAAATCCTATTAGGGAGAGAGATAAACCACCCACCCCTAATGGTTTTGCTGATTCGATCCCACCCCATCCACAAGTGGATGTTCCTTCTCCTCCCACCCCACTTATTCATCCCATCCTTCTTTCTCTTCAATACTTTCTTATTATGGAACATACACATCCCCACCTCCACATGCACCCTAGAATGACCCCCCTCCCATTTCCATCTTCCTAGCTATGATAGACCACCGTCTGGAACTCCTTGAGCACTTCCAGACTACCATGGTGTAGTCAGAGCCATGGATTGAGCTGTTTTTGAGCCTTCTTCTTAAGCATCATGAAATTCAATTTCACCCATCACCTTGTCCTCCGACTCCTCCTCTATTAGTAGCATAACCCTTATTTCCAGCTCTGGCCACATATTTCATTCTCTTCTCCACTACTGGTCCAGATGCTACCACTCTTATGCCATATTTCACTATTACTACTATCATCCAAGAACTTTTGGTTGATCCAACATCACGGTGCACAGATCTCGAGCCTCTATGTTTCACTACAGCTACACCTACTCTGTCGGATCCCCCCATTATAGATGTTTCCTCATCTGAGGTGACTCTATGACTAGTTTTTTCACACTTGTTTCAATATATATATATATATATATATATATATATTTTTATTATGATTTTTATGTGATGGTGTATGTGCATGCAGAATTCTTTTTCCATTTCATCACTCATCATAGGTACTCTAGAGCTATATCGACATCTACTTTTGACACCTTTCCATCTTTTTGTGATCACCATGAGAGGATAATTATTTCATCATTTATTTTCATTCATATTTTTGGATTAATTATTTCAATACTTCCCTCATCTTGTCCCACTAGTATTTCCCTGAATCCTCTTTTCTTCCTTGGTGTTGCACTTGGGAGACCATGTGGAATATTAACTACGGGGGAGAGTTTCTGACTACACTAGTCTTTTCCCTTAAACTGAACTAGGAGAGGCCATTAATTGATGAAATATTTTAAAATGTTGAATATTTTGATTAATTATCATTATAAATAATAAAAACATAAATGGTAATTTTAAAAGTTACATGCTTATTTTAAATTTTATAAGTATTCTAAAATGATTTTTGATATAGATTGATTAGGGATTTAAATTCTTGGACATTTATTAGACTACTCATTTGATTCATGTCATGACCTTATTGACCCTTTATTTTCCTCATTCCAAAGAGGTATTCTAATCCTTTTGACATATTATTTATTATACCCTCTTTATTGAGATATTCTTGGGGTATGAATAACTACTAAAACATACATATTTTTCTATTGAAAACATTAATATTTTTAATCACATTAAAATTATTGATGAATTTTATTTATTTATCCACTTTGAACTTGATACCTACCCTAAAACTATCCCTCATAAAATCCTTAGAAACCATGGTGTTCCTTGATAGGAATCAACATTACAATCCTATTTACCCTTCTTACCCTAATTATTTAATAATATTGCATGATCATTCATTTGATCCTTAGAGGGGTAGTTTTTATTTTCATGGTATACTCTGGTGAGAAACCATTACATTAAATATTGGGGAGAGTGAACCTTGTTCATTTGGGAAGAAGGGTTTCAAAACCACAATTCATTTTATTCTTAGTAGTCCCTCTTTATTATGAAAAAAATATTTCAAAAGGGGGACTAGATTCATTCATTACACTTTATTGGTGGTTTATGGACCCATATAGGAAATGGAATGCCATAATGGTGACAAAAATTGGGAGATATTATTGATTATTCATCTTCTTTGAGCTTTATTATTGAATATTATTGGAAAATATTCCTCAAGGTATCATTGAATCATTTTTGAGGTGATTGTATTTATTGAAAAAGCGGGCATCCATGTTGTGTTTATTTACAAAGCAGACCATGGTGTTCAAATTTTTTACAAAGGAGGGTTTTTATGGTGAGTTTTCAAGTTCAAGAGCTGTTTTAGAAAAACTATTATTGATAAGAAGAACCTTAAAAAGGATTGGATGATCTGGAGGTGGTACAAAAAGAGCAGATACAATGTGGCGTCGTTATTCAGTGTTTGGTAAATTTTTCAACCTCAAAATCGACAAGTAGAGAAAAGTTATTTTTTGAAAAGAGACTTGCATTCCAGTGTCTTGGGGAATTGAAAATTTTTTCACCATATTTTTTTCAAGATTATAATATCAAAATATGGAAAAGGAAATATGGGCACCCATTTTTTTGTTCAGGCATACAAGGTGACTAGGGAGACAGAGGATAAGGTGGCTAGACTTGCAAACTGGGAGGAGACTTGCACACGGTGCTCAGGGTACCCAAAATGCCTATAAATATAGGGACACCCCTAATCATTTTTTTGAAACTCAACACTTAGATAAAATTTGATCTCTAGTCGTACAGGTGGTTTGGTCACGCAAGTAGTGGTCTTGGCGTGAAAGTATAATGTTATTCATAAGTTACACGCTAGTTGATAGTTGCATGCCAGTATTGGTTCGGGCCTAAAAGTGTTTGAGTTTCCCAAATTATGAGTTGGATAAGTTAGTGTTGTGAAAGTTGTTATGTGAAACTTGTGCACCCGGTATGGATAAGTGTTCCAGTCAATATAGGGATGCACAGAAGTTAGAATATTGTCTGGTACCTTTGGTGAAAAGTGAGATTCATCTACAGGTGAAATTTTGACATCAACAAAGCATCTATATACAGGGAAAGATGAATCCATTTGTGATAATTAAGGGACCAACATGTATTTAAATTTTTATTGGATCTTCTAAAGAAGAAGTGAGCACACCTCAGTTGAGAGAGCTGTGAGCTTTCATATTGTGAGTGGTTGTAAACCAGGAGGGACAGTGAGTCCGCTTCGAACTTTGTAATCAGCAGTTCTCTTTTAGTAGATTTGGTACATCGGAACATTTTGTTTTATGATCCTTGGATGTATCCCGGTGAGGGTGAACAAATTAAAATTATTTTATCTTGTGCATGCTTTAAATGTTGTTCATACTCTCCACTGGGAAGGAGAGAGAAGAGAGTTTTGTCTAACAACAAAATAAGATCAAAGGGGCAGTTGTTTTAATCTGTCATACCCTGATTCATCCCCCCCTTAGGGTATCGTTCCTATTAGAACTAGGAATTGGTAAAAAAAAGTGAAAGGTTGATATTAGTGTTTCTCTCTCTCAAATAGAGGTCACCAATCACAAAGGGATTCCGATCTTCGACGGCAACAATTTTCATCTATAGAAGAATCGGATGCAACACTACTTCCAATATTTGGGAAAGGATGTGTTCACAGTATCAATTAATGGTATAACTAATGATGTTAATAAAAGTGCATTATTGGAAGATGATAAAAGAGAATTGGATGGTGACTCCAAGGGAATCAATGCTTTAGGGGGAGCCCTATCCAATGATATCTATGCGAAGGTGATGACATGAAAAACATCACATGCCATATGGGATAAGATATTGAATATATATGAAGGAGATACAAAGGTCAGAGAGGAAAAGTTGCATGTTCTGTGGAACAAATATGAAGATCTGAGAATGAACCCTAATGATTCTGTTGATGCATTCTTTGACAGGGTAAATGTGTTAGTGGAAGACATGCGAGGTCTTGGTGAAGTCATTGAAGACATAAAGATTGTGAAGCGCATCCTGAGGAAGCTTCCACCTTGGTTCAATCCAAAATTTTCTGTTTTGGAAGATAAAGACCCAAAAGAGTTGACATTGGATAACCTTCACATCACCCTTGTTGCATATGAAGTGAGAAATAATGATAATGATGTTGTGGAAAAGGGGAAATCTAAAGAGGTGGCTTTCAAGGCCATGATGAAACTCACCATTGAAGATTCTCAGGAAGAAGAAGATTTATATGATGTGATTTCATTCCTTTCCTCAAATCTTCAAAGAGGAAAAAGAAAGTTCAAAGGGAAACTTCCACTTGCTTTCTCTAGATGTGGAAAAGTTGTTCATCTTGCAGCAAGGTGCACCAAAAAGTTTCAAGTTACTAAATTATGATAACAAAGTTGAAATTCCCAAAAATAACTCTTAAAATTACATGAAAGGGAAGAAACAGTTCAAGAGAAATTTCTTCAAAAAAAAGAATCTTCTTTCAAAAGAATTTGACAGTTCAGATGAATCTAAGGTTGAAGAGGTTATAGATATTGAAAACTATAAAGATAATGGAGAAAATTCCATTGTGGTTGTTGTCAGTAGTACTTAGAAAAAGGAAAAAACAGACATTTATGAAGAAGAATAATTTGATGGAAGAGTTGATATGAAAGCTGATTGAGAGGCTTCCCATGAATAGATAGATGTTTGGAGATCCAAAAAAAAGAAATCCTACAAAGTAGTTCATGATGCAAAACTCTATATGCAGCAGCAAGAAGAATAGAAGTCTAAGCTGATGGAAGATATTGAGAAACTCAAGTCATTAACACTAGAAGACTCAGAATCAGTTAGAGTGTATAAAATAAATATTTAAGAATATAAAATGGAGATTGATGTATTGAATAACACAATGAAAGATAAAATCAAGCATATCGATGAACTTGAAGGAGAAGTTGTTAGTCTGCGACAAAAAATTAGGTACCAACAAAAAATTCTAATTCCCAGCATGTTATCGAGAAATAAGATCATTCAGAAGACTGAAAAGATGAAATAGGATCCTATTTGTTCAATAGGAAAGAATCAATAATTGATATTAGAAGTTAAGGTTGATTTGGGGCTTGATCAGAAACAGAAAGCAGTCAGGGTTGAAGTCAGACCGCAAGCACCCATTCTGAGAATGAAAATTGATGTTGGAACAAAGAAGAATAAAAAAATACAAAGGACCTAAGGTATTACTAGTAGTAAAGAATTTAAATGAAGGAATGAACCTTTCATTAGGTTTTATTATTATGGAAATATGGGACACTCACAAAATGTGTGTTCTATATCCAGAAGATAACAAATGGAAAAACAATAGAAGTGGAATCCAAACAGAGATCGGTTCTCTATAAAATATTTCAAAGGACACTTTTTTGTGTGTGGAGGATTTGGGTACATGGATAGATACTATACATCAACCATACAATAGAGTGTTCCAAATTATAATCAATATGTTTGAAAGTAGAAGATCAATAAACCAACAGGTGAGTTAAAAATGAAAAATAGATTTGCAACTTTGCAAGATGCAGTTGGTCCATCATACTCTAAGAAAGATCAAAAGCCTCAATCTAATACATGTGTGAAGAAAATAAAATGGACCAATAAGAAGAGAGAAGAGAAGGTATTGGTTGCTAAAATTTCCCTTAAATCATCAGACTATTCTAGTGTATGGATCCTTGAATGTGGCTATACATCCCACTTGACGGGTAAAAAGGATCTTGCTACCAGAATAAATTATGAAAAATAAGAAGTTGTCAAGTTTAGAAACTGTGAAGGCCTAAAGATTGTTGGTTCATGAAAGGTTAGTTTTGGGGGGAAAGAGATGAGACGTGAAGATGTATTTGTTGTAGAAGGTCTCAGTCACAATTTTCTCAGTGTCAGTCAACTGTGTGACTCGGGGCATTCTATACAGTTTACCAAGAAGACATGTGTCATCAAGGGAAGAGATGGTACAATTATCCTATAGGGAAAAAAGACAAAGGAGAATCTATACCTAGTTAGTGGAGAAGAATATATGTGCTTTTTATCCAGATAGGAAGAAAACAAGTTATGGCATAAACTACTTGGTCATCTATGCCATCCATCCCTGGAAGATTTTGTAAAGTGTGATGTAGCTATAGACCTCCCTAAGCTATCGCGAGATTTTTCTCACACGAATGATGCATGACAACATGGGAATATCATCAAAAGACGTATAAGGCAAAGGAAAAAAACAACAAGAGTGCTCAAATTGGTGAATTCTAATGTTTCTGGGCCCATCACACCAAGAGAAATTTATGGAAAGAGGTACTATGTTATTTTCATTGATGAATATAGAAGACTGGCATGGGTATTTGTTATTTCCCAGAAGTCTAATGTGTTTAGCTACTTAAAGCAGTACTGGAGGGAGTTTGAAAGGATGCTTGGACAAAAAATTCTGAAATTTTGTACTTATAATAGTATGAAATTCACAAATATTTAGGTGGAAGGATATCTCAAGAAATATATAATAAGGAATCTAGTTTCTTTAGTGAGAACTCCCCAACATAATGGAGTGGTTAAAATAATAAATCAGATCATCAGAAAAATGGTCAGAATTAGGCTTATAGAAAAAGGCCTACTAGGGAAATTTTGGAAGGAAGCAGTATTGACATCGGTCTACATTTTTAATTGGGATTTGTTGTGTTCGAATGAAGGAAAGACACTATATGAGATGTGGTATGGAAAGAACCCAACCATAAAATACTTTATAATCTTTAAAGTAAGTGATTCAATCTCATTAAAGAAAAACATAGAAAATTTTAGTCATGTGAAGATGAGGGGATATTCATTAGCTACTCAGGAAAAAGAAAAGCATACAAATGATTTAACAAGAGGCTGGTAAAATTAGTTGAGAGAAATAATGTCACGGTTGTAGAAAATGAAGATAATAATCAATAGCACAATGAAAAGTTTCTCGATGAAAGTGATGAAGAGGAAAGTAACATAGGGGCGCCGATGTTGCAGATACTGACTCAGAAGAAGATACTAAAGATGAAAAAGAATAAGTAAAGTCTGTATATGCAAGGAATTCAAAAAGTTGATATGAAATTAATAGAAAAAATATCATTGGTGATCAGATAGCACCAGTTGAGACAAGGATAATGAAGTCATTGTTGCAGACATATCATTTATCTCAAGTTGAACCTAAATGTTTTGTCGATGCAGCTGAAGATAAAAAATGGATCTAGGCTATGAATGAAGATCTAGATCAAATTGAGAAGAATTATTCATGGGAGATTGTTTCAAGTTTAGCAGATAAGAATGTCATCGGAACTAAATGGGTCTATCACAACAAGATGAATGAAGATGATATAGTGATTTGAAACAAATAATTACTAGTGTGTGAAGGATACTTCCAGATAGAGGGAATATATGTTGATGAAGAATTTTCACTATTTAAAAGGCTAGATATAATCATGTTATTCCTAGTCATTACAGCGCAACAAAAGTTCAAAGTATTTCAGATGGATTTCATATCATCATTTTTGAACAGGGTTCTGGAAGAAGAAGTTTACATTGAGCAGCCAAATAGTTTTATCATTCATAAAGAGAGAATATGGTTTGTCGATTGAAGAAAGCACTATATGGGATGAAATAAGCACCAAGAGAATGGTACTCAAGAATTTATAATTATTTGAAAAATCTTGGTTTTCAGTGTGCTGGAGTTGATTACAAACTATATTTCAACAGCAACAGTAATCAAAGGATGATGGTGCTTCTATATGTTGATGAAATAATATTTGTAGGATCAAATGAAGATCAGTGCATAAATTTTTATGAATTCATGAAAAGTGAGTTCAAAATGTCAATGATTAGAGAGCTGACATTTTTCCTTGATTTACAGGTGACACAAGAAAGTAATTTCACTTTCATTTCTCAATCCAAATATTCCAAGGAAATTCTGAGAATATTTAGAATGGAAAATTCCAAGGATATGAAGACTCTGGTTGCTATATGGATGAAACTGTCAAAATATGATGAAGTTAAGGTGGTTAATATCACAAAATATAGGAAAATTATTGGAATTTTACTGTACCTGAGCATGAAAAGGTCTTCCATTGTATTCACCACATTCCAAGTAGCAAGATATCAAATTAATCCCAATTAAATCCACGTGCTTTTAGTGAAAAGAATATTTCGGTATATCAAGGTCATGGTGGATTTTGGCTTGATATATAATGACAAATCTCAGTCAGATATTTTTTTTGAATGGACCAAAGACATTCTTTTTTATTGATTTTTCAATAACCCCCCTTTCAAGGGATGAGGGGGAACCCTTACAAGTCCCGTAGGCTTAAGTATTACATTGCCCGTAGGCTTGGAGACATTACATGACCTGTAGGTCTGAATGAAATCATACAGACTATGACTACATGAAACTTCTCCTCCCCAGCATCTGCATCGTGATTAGCTCTCCACATTTTCATGACTATTCATCTAGCAAGTCCATATGTAGAGTTGCACAGGTGCGGTACCGATGGAAAATTCTATACCATCTCATTCTTCCAAAGTCCTTTTAGCCCTTCTCTGGTGAATTCACCCTGCTCTTTCATCCTCTCGAGTAGTTCCTTGTAGAATCTATCTGTGAAACTGCAAATCAGGTGGCCCTAAAGGCATTGAGGTGGACCTAAGGCCCTGAGGTGTCCTGAAAGCGTTCCTGATGCAGATTGGGCTGGTTCAGCAGATGACAGTAAATCAATGTCAGGAGGTGCATTCTATCTCAGTGGATTGTGTATTTATTAGCTAATCAAGAAGCAAGATTTCATTTCATTAAGCATCGTGGAATCTGAGTATATTTCAGACACTCAAGCATGAACATAATTATTGTGGATGAAGCATCAGATTGATAATATGGTAGTTGAAGTGAAGTCTCTGATCGGAATCCAGAGTGATAAATCAAGTGTTATAAATCTTAGAAAAAAATACCATCCATCGTTCAAGGATGAATCACATTAAAATAAAGTATCATTTTATTAAGGAGAAGGTTGAGAAGGGAATCGTGAAGTTGAAGTATGTTCCTATAGAACTATAGGATGCAGAAATTCTGACAAAGGCCTTACCCAAGGAATCTTTTGAGAGGCATCAGATGGCTCTAGGAGTCTAGTCGACGCCCCACATTGTAAAAAGTGTGTATGTGGGTCCCCCTCTCCCCGAGGTATGGTGTGTTTTCCTTAGTGTACTAATATTTTATATCTACTTTATTATAGACCCCAAAAGAGTGACCTTTAGTTTCATTGACAAAGGGGGAGAGATAGTGAATTCTAATGGTGGAGAAACTATGGCTAAACAAGGGAGACCATTTCTTTCTCAAAGACATGGGGAGAAGCTGACAGGTGGTGCAGTGATATAAGGTGTGTTTAACAAGATAGGTGAAAACTCTGATAGGGGTATAACCATGAAGAGAGTATGTGGTGTTAGAAGTGATCATCAATAGCTTATCTTGGACAACACAAGAACCCAATAAGTGAATAAATAGAGTATTAAATATGATAATGCTAGAAGTGATCGATCAAATAATAGATATCACGATAGTTGAGGATCGTGATAAAAGCTGAAGAGTGGTGTTGGAATGGTATTAGAAGGTTTCTAGTTATCAGAAATTGGTATCAGTTTGGAATCAACAATCAGTGTCAGAAATGAAGTGATTCATTGATCAAATTTTCATTTACTCTTGTTTCTCACACCGAGAGTTTCTCATGTGGGATTAGAGTGTGAGTTTATTGAATCGTTGATCTTTATTGGAATCTCAAGAGATGAATGGTGGTTGAAGCATTAACGATGTATCATTTTATGAGAATAGTTGTCAACAAACCCAAAGGGGTATATTGTAGGGGAAAAATACCCCAATGTATCATTGAAGAATTTTTGAGGTGATTGTGTTTGTTGACAAAGTGGGCATCCATGTTGTGTCTATTGACAAAGCAGACCATGATGTTGAATTTTTTGACAAAGGAGGGATTTCATGGTGAGTTGTCGAGTTCAAGAGATGCTTTCAACAATAAATTATTGATCATAATAACATTAAAAAGGACTGGATGATCTAGATGTGATACAAAAATATCATATACAAGGGGGCGTCATTTTTCAGTGTTTGCCAAATTTTTGGGCCTCAAAATCGACAAATGGATAAAAGTGTTTTTGGAAAAGGGACTTGAGCTCAAGTGCCTTTAAGACTTGGAATGTTTTCTCCATATGTTTTTAAATATTAGAATATCAAAATATGGAAAAAATATGGGCTCCCAAGTTTTGGTTTGGGCGTTCAAGGTGACTAGGGTGACATAGGCTAAGACAACTGAACATGCGTGTTGGGAGGAGACTTGCACATGATGCTGGGGGTACCCAAAATGCATATAAATAGAGGAAACCCCATCCTCATTTAGTTTGAAGCTCAAAAATTAGATAATATTTGAGCTACAATCATGCAGGTGGTTAGGTCGCGCAAGTGGGGGTTTGGGCACACAAGTATAAATTTATTCAGAAGGTGCACGCCAGTTGATAGTTGCGTGTCAATATTGGTTTGGGAATAAACGGGTGGAGTATCTAAAGTTCTGAGTTATTGAAGGGATTGTCACACAAGTTTTTAGGTTACACTTGCACTCTAGGCATAGAGAAGTGTTCCATTAATTATAGGGTTGCGCAAAAGTTGAAATATTTCCCAATACCTTTGGTGCAAAGTGAGATTCATCTGCGGGTGAAAGTTGGATGTCAATAGAGAATCTACATATAGAGAAAGATGCATTAATTTGTGATAATTATGGGACCTACAAATTATTAAATGGTGAGTGTATCTTCTAAATAACCACTGAGAACACTTCTATTGAGAGTATCGAGCTTTCATATTGTTAGTGTTTATAAACTAGGAGGGACAGTGAGTCCGCTTAGAAAATTGTAATCAGCAATGCGCTTTTAGTAGATTGGTATATTGGCACATTCCAGTGTATTCTCCTTGGACGTGGCCTAGGGAGGACGAACTAAGTAATATTGATGTGTCCTCTGCAAGATTTAAATTTTGTTCATACTCTGCACTGGGAAGGAGATAGAAGATAATTTTGTCTAATAACAAAACAAGATCGACTACTGGAAATACGGCCTATACCCACGGTTCAAAACCGTGGGTATAGCCCCCAAAACCGTGGGTATAACCTATACCCACGGTTTTGGGAACCTTGGGGCTGAGAGGCGTCACAATAGGGGTCGGAGGCTATACCCACGGTTTGCCCAAACCGTGGGTATAGCAATGTCATTATGCAGAACCTTGGCGTACCAGCGTGGCACACCACTGCTCCCACGGTTTCAAAACCGTGGGTATTGAAATTCCAAAAACGGAATTCGCGGGATTCGAACACGGATCGCCGCAACTGGACGCGCCCCTCTCTGACCAACTGAGCTATCAACGCGTTTAATATGTAAGTATATATCTATATTAATATAATAATATAACTGCATATCTAAAAAATAGAACGGCGTGATTTGAACACAGCACCGGCTGTAGGATAAAAGCCTCTGAACCAACCGAGCTATCAACGCGTTTGATATATAAGTATATATTTATATTAATATAATAATATAACTGCATATCTAAAAAGGAGAACGGCGTGATTCGAACACAGCACCGGCTGTAGGATAGAAGTCTCCGAACCAACTAAGCTACGGGAATATTGTTTATTTACTCAGACATCTGTTTACTTATATTAATTATAAGTAATTTATTAGAAAAAAAAACTCAGCGAGATTCGAACAGCGGATTCATTCAAACGACAGTATACCTGACCAACCAAGCTGGGAATACTTTTTATATTTAGTTGTGTATGTTTATTATTATATTAATGAAAACCATATTTTCACCAAATATTTTTCTTCCCTCGCAAAATTTTTTTTCCCGCCATTTTACAGGAAAGTTATACCCACGGTTTGGCTAAACCGTGGGTATAGGTCTTCCGAAAAAAACACCAATACCCACCGTTCTTCAAAACCGTGGGTATAGGCCTTTTGAGAAAACCCTATACCCACGGTTTGGAAAAAACCGTGGGTATAGGCCTTAAGAGAAATACCTATACCCACGGTTTGGTAAAAACTGTGGGTATAGATGACCTATACCCACGGTTTTGGAAAACCGTGGGTATAGGTTCCTATATAATCTCTATGCCCACGGTTTTCGAAAACCGTGGGTATAGGGTACCCTATACCCACGGTTTTTTGAAGAACCGTAGGGATAGGTCCATTTTCCAGTAGTGATCAAAGGGGTAGTTGTTTTAATATGCCATACCCTGATTAACCCCCCCTCTCTTGGTATATTTCCTAGTGGAACTAAAAAATATCATACTTTGTTATTTAATAATTAAGCCTCATTTTCTCAAGCCTTTAATATTATTGTTCACATCATTACCTACCTTCCTAAAGCCTCAGAATCATTTGAACCTTATTGAAAGACCTCATGATTTTTGTGATTTGATTTCTTAAGTTAAGAATGAGAATACTTGAAAGTCTATGGATAGGGTGAATATACATGATATTAATAATAAATCTGATTAAATAATCTTGAGAGATTAGTGTGGTATTTTTTGGTGAGGAAACCCATTAAGTGACATGTGTAATTTTGAAAATTTAGACAATGTGAATAAAAGAGGATTAAAATATTTAATTGAATTTTATAGGAGGCATGATTAGAATATCTTTTGGAATTGAAATATGTTTTGTGCCTTTTAAAATATTCTTTTATGTCTATAGTATTTATAAGTATAATTAGTTAAATGCTTCCCTTTTTAGAGTGTAGAATTTATTAATTAGATGTTTAGATTTTGATTGAGGGAAAGAAAATGACTAATTGTGGGGGAGTTTGATGTACCTAATTTGTATATACATTTCATACTTTATATTTAGTATAGAAACATATTTTCAATAAATACACATTATTTTTGGGTAAAATGATTTAATTCGGTGTTCATGGTGAGTTTCAGGTATTTTCCAACCTAATTCACAAATCAGAAATGACCATAATCTAAATTCAAATATACAGGGCATGTAATTTACACAAATGTTATGTACCATCATCTAGATATGGTTAAACTAGATAGATTGCATTACCATGTATCCAAACAGATGTCACAAATCATGTATTATACATTTACATGTTGTGTCCTAGCTTATATATGTGGTCGGTGGCTAAAGTTGATACTACATTCCATGTGTGGTGGTGCTACACGTTGTGTACCCTCAACATGTTGAAAGTCATTGGGTGCCTCGGTGGATCACCTACCAGTAGAAAAAACAATACTAAATAAAGTTAACCTAAGTAAAAAGAGTGTACTTTAGGGTACATGCCCTGTAGTCTCAAATTCTATAAATCGAAGAAGAAAACCTCCTTGTTTGAGTTTTGACATCTTGGGGGAGTTGCTTTCTCTCTTCCATTGGACCTCACTCGAATAATTTTAGATTTATGTCTTTACTATTTTCAATTTTTGTTTAGTATAATTATTCCCTTCCCATTCTTCCTCTCATATACATGGCAGTGATTGAGTTTCAGCTCAATCCACACACCATGGTCATCGTCATAAGAAGCTAGTTTCTCTCATGTTGGTATTGTAATAAGATTCTAGTTTGTTGTGATTTAAATTATAAAGATTTAATTTTATTATGAAATTTGTTTTATAATTCCTTTACTTAACTTAATTCCAAAATAACCATTGCTGTCATATCAGACCAAGAATGATACCAATGGAGAAAACTAAAGGAGTTGCAGTGGATGAACCCATGACCATTAGGGGAACCTATTACCATTGTTTTAGAGGTATGGTATTAATGTGTATTTTAATATTAAATTACTGAACTAAGGAATTATATTTTAAATACACTGTTACTACTTATCGAATCATGAAACTATGATAAAATTGAATCCCCATGGTAAAATATTTTCATCTATAATATAAATACTAAATACTGAAATTCACAATAATAACTAATCAGATCACAACCATGACATGCTTGTCTTCTATTTTTTCTCTTATTTTTACATTTTAATTTCGAATATTTTTACAAATAGTTTCACTTAGTTGATTGTTACCTTCACTGTTTTTTTGTCTGAATAACCAATCAAAACTCTTCTAACTCACACTAGTTTTTTATTTTCCATTATCCTTATGGGATTGACCCCAAATACCTCTAGATACCAAGTTAGTTGGTTCAAAATAGAACTATAAATTTTAAATTTGGACCGTACCATACGACGAGTTCGACATCAAATATTTTAGTGATTTAAATAGAAGATCTATGTAGATTTTTTGGATTTGAAATCATGTCGTAATAGAAGAGGCTACATCATGAGTATCTTCATGCATAAATATTTTTTGAAAATCCCACATGGATTATATTGAATATTATAAATTATGTTTTATAAATGATATTACAATAAAAATTTAATTAAAAATATAATGTATTTTTATAGAAATGAAAACAGAATTATTTGATTAGACTATGAGAAGAGTGGTTAATTAATTGATTCATCTTTGAATTATATTTAAAATTTTATTTTTCGAATAATTGAGGAGTTTCCATGTTTATGATATTGAAAGATGTATCATGTTAATATATTTATTCTATATGGTAAATAATGTAAGGGAGTTTCTTGGGGTTTCCATATTTTTAATATGAAAATATATCTCATAAACTAATATCAAACTAGATGAACCATGAACCATGGAGACTGAAATAAGAGAAATATCAAGAACAAGATTACAGGAGGATTATATATTAAAAATATGGAAATAATATCTCGTGTTTCTTATTGTGGGGATATATTAGAAGGAATGAATAAAAAATAAATACATAGAGATGTTGATATTAAATATCTAGAAAATAGAAGATAATGAGTCATTTCCCTAGAAATCTATACATTGAGGAAAGAATTTCATGAAGAATATGTTTTCATATCTTGTTCAAAGTATAATAAAGAAGAATAAGTCAAGCTGAAAAATAATACCATTACTGACATATAGTAAAATTCAGGTGAAGAAGTTTCGAAGGATGGGGATCATTAATAATATATCTAGAAATTGAGGAAGAAATAAAGAGGATAATTATAGTGTGGAATTATCCTCCACTAGAGGAACTATTTCTACTACTGTGATTTAAGGAAGAAAATGACTCAACCCTCACCTTGAGGTGATGGTCTAATCTTGTTTGATAAAGAAGGAATGCAGTAGATTTGGAGTAAAATAGTAAATCTATCCGTGATTAAGGATGTACAAAGATATGATTTAATTACTTATCATGGAGATATATACACATATATAAACTATTAATTATTTTTATTTAGTAGTGCATGAAGGAGAAGAAAGGGTAGTTCACTATGGGGGGGGGGAGTGAAAAAACTCAAAAACATTAACTGAAGTATTTAGTAAAGGGGAATAAGAGAAAGTTTCCCTAGAAGTTATAGTACAAATTTCCTAAAAAAGAATACAATAGTGACTAGTATTACCTCTCGGTAGTCAACACATTGTTTGTGTGTGATCATTATTGAAGCAAGTAAAATCCATAAAACCTTGCATGCTTTACTTATACTACACCCACTCTTTAGATTTTGTAAGGTTGTTTTAAAAGATTATTTATGAAGAAAATTGATCATAGTCCTTTACAATATGAGAATAAGATATTAATGGAAGATAATAGAGTAATAGGGAAAATGTTTAATTTGGAAGAAACCTGATTTACCCCTCCCTCAAGGTGCCTTAGGTCCTAACACTCCCAATTTCCTTTTTTAGTCTCTATTATAGTTTAATACATTTCTTTTTGGTTGATATTTCACCAAATTCAATGAATAAATGCACTTTTTCGGGAAAATGAAATTGAATAGTTTTAAAAGATTCTACTTCATCTTATCTTCTTTTTCTAGTTTTTCATGAACCATTTTCCTAAATTTTGAAATTTTTGAAATATAATTTTATCTTGGATATATGGAATTATTTTTAGTCGGGACTAAACATTTTGATTTTCTTTTATCAAGAGATTTAGTTAGTGATTTTGATAATTGTTTAATCAAATAATTTCTCATGATCTATTTGTCTTCTTATTCGTAATTTTATTTGATGATTAATCTAGTTATGTTTAAAACTCAATAGATAATATCATAAATATTCTTAAAGACATGATAATGTCTAATTATATAATTATTCAAATATATATCTCTATCAATTTAGTTTGATAGAACAAATTGAATTATATTTTAGAATAACAAACCAAAATATCAACATGATAGTGTTATTTCTTCTTACCTTTCATCATTTTTCATGAATAAAAATACACAGTCAAAGGGTGAAGAAAATTATTTTTATAGGTAATCAATTATAGATTTCACCTTTTTCAAAATTCATTATACAATTGTTGTCCTCCTAAATTCATGATTTCAATCTATTACATTATAGTTTTTATTACTTTTATCACTATTATTTTTGATCCTCCACTATCTAAAATTAAATTTAACTCATTCTTTTCTTATGAAACATATTTTCATTACTAGAACATCATTGGTTTCATTTATATATTTCTTCAACCCATTAAATACACACTACCTTATTTGTGGGATTGACCCTATGTTTCACTAGAATAGTTTAGATTAGGTTGAATTTTTTTTCATCATTTAATGGATGATAAGAATTTAAAATCTATTTCAGGGAAGGTATGATATTTTAGTGTAAAAAATAAAAAAAGTGTAATTTTTTTTTAAAAAATACAAAACTTAAAAAATAGAACTTCTTACTTTAATGCGTTTAAAGGTTAAAAACTGTTGGTTTTGGTTTCCTAAAAACTATAAAACTAATTAATGATTATTTTTACAACTGAAAACACTTAAACACTAACTATTAAACTAAAAAACCCCATTTTTTCTACTATTTTTGTTCATGAAATTCAAAAAAACTTGTTCTTTCAGGGTTTTAAGCCAAAAAATTATAAAATTATGGTTCTTAATCACTGTTAAATTGGATTCTACATGATATTTGATTAAATTATGAAAAATTAAGGGTTAATAATATTATTTTTTGGGTATTTTAGTTGTTGAAAAAAGGTTTTTTGTTAAATATTTCTTGCTGAATTCGTTTCTTATATGGTGTTATCTTAAGGATGTTGTATTTTTTGTGGTTTTATACACACTAAATATTTTAATTCGGCTAGTTTAGAACATTTGAACCCTAAAATTAATCAAAATGTAATGGTATTAAGACATAATAGAAATTAATAATAGAAAACCTAGAGGAGAGACTTGTTATAAATCAAAATTAATATCCCATAGACCTCATCTGAGGAATAAGAATACATAAATTCCTAGACTTAGATATTACCAATTACCAAGCATTTAGGGTTATCCTTCTTGGATTAAGCTTTCTCTAGAGTCTAGAAACTATGAAATCAATTAATCCTATCTTTTTCTATTGTCTTATTTTAATTATTTACCTAATGAATGAAATTTTTCATTTATTAAAGGATTTTATAAATTTTTCCAGTAGTTACCTCATTAAGGATTGAGATTTTTATGAGATTATTCTCTTTTTTATTGAAAAATGTTTCTAAGAATTAGTTTATTCAGCTATATGAGAACAAATTTAAAACTTTGTATCAACTCTATAATTATTTTTTCATTAAATTTTATCTTGTTCAGTTGATGAGAGAACTTAGGAGAAAGATAACTAGTTTTATTAAAGATTATGGTGAATAAGTTATATGAGGAATGAGATAGATAAAATAATTTTGAAATGTAGTGTTTATTCCATGATCTTCCAATACAATTTATTATTGACTAATTTTATAATGAAATCACAATATCTTTATAAAAAATAGTTGACTGAGATACTAGTAGAAATTATGCTTATAAGAAAAATGTGAAACTCAAATAAATATTTAACATTATTTCCCAAACCCAAAAAAATGATCTATGAGACGGAGTTTCAATTTAAGTGAAAAATCAATGAATCTGAAATGAATGATCAACTTTCTGAAATTTAGAAATATCTCCACACATTTATGTCACAATTTATAAAACAAATCATTTTTTAAAATAAAAATAGATCACTTGGTGAGAAATATAAATTTTATGGAATGAATATTCATAATAAAACTTTTTGTGAAAATTTTGAAATGCCTATACATCCCACTGAGAGTGATATCTATGATGGATACATGTGACAGACAATTAAATTTTGAGGATGTTTCAAATATTTACAATACTAGTTATGAAATCCACCCAAATATATCATGGAGAAACCAAAGGGTGGTGAGAAAGCCTACTTCCCCTGGGTAATTAAATAAATGAAGAAACCAATTCTAAAACACTGTTGGTCCTTCTAATTCCTAAAAAAAATTATTGTTTGGTAAGATAACTGATCACTAAGGCAGATTTCCAGCAATCTAGATTTCATATCTTAAAATCATATCATGGGGAATGGATAGAAATATGAGTAAGAGAGACATGGGTAAGATGATTAGTCTTTGTGGGATAAACCCTAGGGAGAATAATGAGTCTTTTATAATAATTACTATTTTAAAGACATAAGAAAAGTCTAGGGGAATCCTAGAAAAGACCAAATAATGCAATACGAAGAATATGAGTATGAAAATCTTGAAACTAACCAATCTAGAAACCTATACAATAAGGACTAAAATTGATTACAATATAATCCTTAACCTATAAAATAGAAGCAATTGGAGATAGAATAGATTAATAATGAAGATACGAATAATTTTGAGGAGGATAGTGTTCATGACATGAGAAATGTTTCTCCACCAATACCATGTCCACATTTATTTAATAAAAATTAAAATGAACCAAACCATATAAAGTTTCATGACATCTTTAAAAATATTAAAGTGAATTTCTCATTCATAGATGAATTGTTTCACATTCCATCACTTGTAAATTTATATGAAAATATTATTAATAATAATAAGGAATTAGAGGAATTATCTATAATATCTCCCATTCAAAAGTGTAGTTTTTTCCTTTAAAAATATCCATCCAAATATATAAGTCCCTAGAGTCATTTTGGTAGATTTTAGTTTAGGGGGTGATGGAGATAAAAAACTTCTCATGTGACCATAGTTTCAATACTCCCTTTTCAGTAATTAAATAGCAAAGAGCTTAAATTTACCATGTTTTCACTTGAGTTAGGTGATAGGTCTATTACCCAACAAATTTAAAGGGTTTACGACATGATGGTAAATGTGTGTGAGATACTCATACCCACTATTTTTGTAATATTTTATATAGACTGTGAAAAGGATGTTCTAATAATTTTTGGTAGTCCATTTTTATCCATTGGAGGGGTTGCTCTAGATATTGCTAAAGGGAAGTTGGTATTTAATGTTTTTGATAAAATAAATGAGATAATTTAAAAAAACTACTAATAAACCCACACCGATTAATATTTTATATAGGGTTGACTTTTTCATGAACTCCACTCATACCCCTCTCAAGCTAAAAGTAAAGATAAGGAGTTAACCTTATGTACTACCACCATTAGGCCCTAGGTTGGTGACTAGCCCCGAGGTTATAAAACACTCAAATGGGAGGTATTACCCTCAATATATAGAAATGATTGAGAGATAAGATAAAAACCACCAAACAACCCCATAATATAAAATAAAATAACCAACATCCCATCATGAAAGTCAATAAGTACATATTAATGTTTCCAAAAAAATACCAAAAAGTAAAATCTATGGAAGAAACCTCATAGTGAATCCAACCTTCAATGTAGTAATGTCTATATGAGTCTCCAAAACCATCCTAGAAAAATAAAAAAAAATTATATATACATAGGGTGAGAATGACATGTGTATTTGATAGGATTATACCCAAGGTATCTCGTGAAAATGTGAAAAGATAATACTAATTCATTAATGAAAAAAAACATAACTAGAAAGTACCAAAATAGTTCAATTAACTATCTCGGCCTCATCAAGGATCACTCATAAAATAATAAATCTAAAATAATAAAGTAAAATCAAATAACATATATAGAGGTGTCCAATATATACTTACCCACTAATTTTCTGCTCTCACGCTCCAACGTCAAATGTCCTATGCACCAATCCCTTACATATACCAGTCATAACATATCAACTTGTATCTAATGTGGGTCATGTCACAACCCTACCTATACTAGCCTCCCGTCGGTACCAACATAATATGTTGGCATCATTCAATATCCTCATATCACCTATATCTGACACATCATTATCTATGTTATCACATATCCAATTGTAACCTCATAACTAGTGAAAAAGGGTATCATGAATATGAAGTACATCAACCATATTATATCCTCATACCATTAATGACCCCAACCACATATTGTATCCTCTCATCACCAGGAATCACAAACAACTATGCCATCATCGATCGGTACTCACCACCAACTGGGTACCATCTTCATGTACGGTTTCTAAAGGGGGAGTGGGGAAGAGGGGGGAATCAACCATATGTTCCATCATCAACCTGTTTTTTGGGTAGAAAACCCCCAAAATATTTAGGTGTTGTTACATAGTACTTGATATGGGTAGGTTAGATAATGAAACAACAGTAATGTACAATGTTATATTATCTCACAAAAGTCCCAACCTAATGATTATATCAATGACACTAACCTCACCCACACACTACTGCAACATCCCATGATATCTTCCACCAGTTGATGCCACCACTAAATGAAACACGCCATAAATATTCTCTACCCAAACAAAACATGATTTATCTCTTACAATTATAAGTTAATCATTTTATATATTTTCCAATTTACTTTCTAATGTTCATTTATTAAACTGTTGAACCCATGTCTAGTGATAAAACACTTTCGAAGTCACATATATTTATTCCCAATCATTACCACTTCATTTATAGAATATTTTTTCATTACCAAACCACTTATATTTCATTTCTATCCAATAAAACATTCTAGTTTTATCATTTGGAGACTCATCCCATAGTTAATAAGAAACTATAACAACACCATGCAACAAAAACTCCCATCTACCTCACCATAACCACATCACATCTCATTCCAAACCATCACATCATCCCTTTGAACATATAAAAATGGCCATCAACCAAGCACCAAAACTAGCCCTCAACTCATTCTGAGATAACCAATCACAACCCCATTACCCATCAGATTCTTCACCTAAACTAGTTACCACCATCATCATAAAAACCCAACTATATCTACACAATCCCAATAATAACATCATACACACCATTAGGGAACACCAATATATTTCCATCTCACACAAAACATCTCAATTAAATTCATATCTAAAGATAGATTTTAAAGTATTTCATCAATTCTAGCATGAATATTTTTATATAATTTTCCATGTTTACACACAATAGAATTTTATCCATATATAATTACTTAAACTTTTGTGAGAGATGAGTCAAATAAATCCAATTTCAATGAGAAAAAAACTTATAATAGTATAAAATTGATTTTTCAACAATCATCAACAACCAACATGTGATCATATATGTAAAATAGTATAAAACAAATAAAGCAAGTGCAATAAATTCCTTCCCCATAAATTTGATTTTAATCTAGGTAATTATATTATTAATTCATTATATATTATCCAACCAAAGGAAAAAATGATAGTACCATATTTTCATAAGGTAAAGATAGATCAAGGATCCCCTAACTCAATTATAAGTTCAATGTTCTCCAAGTAATAATAGATGATCGAGGATCAACCACCATTGAAAGAAATACCACAAGAACTAAAGCGCAAAAAACTAGAACCTATACACAAAAACCACCATTTATATTTGATCAAATATCATCCCAAAAAAGAGGTTCTCCGCCAAAAAATAACTTTCGGAAAGAATACAAATAATTAGTATAAATATATGTGGGCAAAGGAGAGTACCTGGATCTAAGACTTCAATCTAGATGAACCAAAGGGTTGGAATATCAAGAGATATGATGGGGGAGTATATATAGGCATATTGGTTGGATAGGGTTTAAAAGAATAAATAAAATATGAACTAAGGAAGCCAGGGAGTATTATTTATATAGGTAGTTCAAAATCTCCATACCATGTCGTAGTGAATAGTACTACACTTTTGGTGGTCACTAGTTAAATTGATATCTTAATTCAAGCATTTTAACCCCTGATTCTCATGTGTTTTTAAAACTACATCAATCAATTTTTACCATGACCATAGACTTGACCATAGAATAGTGGTATTTTTTACCTATTTTGGCCCTTCATATTAAATTCCATGATGTAGGGATGTCATGAACTTGTTGTTTCCTCAATCTCTTCTCCTTTGTTGACTATGCCACATCACATGCCATGTCCATGCTCCCATGATGTAAGGAGTTATCCTTGTCCATTTTTACCGACCACACCAAGGACTATCTTATAGTGATCTCAACCATAATAATTTATTATATCGTGGTTCACTGAGCACTATACTTATCCAACCTCCTTAATGAAACCTTCGTAAGATTATTTCACTCATAAATTTCACAAAGTAGTAAATGAGATTCGAATAATCACCATGTCAGATACCTCTCAAGGATATCGCTAGAACATAACACAATTATCACATCCCAAGGCATAATAAAAAAACATGAAACATTAACAACCATCTCATAAATAATAAGGTTTATTATAAATAATCACACATAAGATCCTGAAAATCATTAAAAAACTTAGGGTGTTGAGCTTTCATTATTGACTCCCACCCTTAAGTACTATCTTCTCGACCACCATACCTCTACATCACACAAACTAAGGGGATAAATCACCCACACAACATCTTATACCAATTGTCCTGAATCTCAACTAGATTATCCATGAATTGTTTTGTCATCCTTGATATCCAAATCTTCCCATTCATAGACATAGGATTCATCATAAAAAAACTATCAAAGTTAGGACATGTGTAAGAATCCATGGATCCTATTCAGCTTGGGTGGAAGTGTCAACCAATACACTACCTTTCCAAAATGACCCAAAACCTAAAAATTCCCAAAAAACCATGTACAAATATTACTCTCCCTTCCAAACATCTTCTACCTCCAATAAGGGGAACCCTCAAGAAAACATGGTCTTTATACTCAAACTCAAATATTATCTACCTATAACCATCATAGGATTTTTTGCGGTCTTGGGACACCTTTATATGTTCATGAACAGTACAGATCTTCTTTGTCATACTATTCACCACATATGGACCAAGGAATACTGACTCTCCAACCTCAGGTTCATGATAATGGGGAACAACATAAACTCTCATACAAAACCTCAAATGGAGAAATTTCTATGGATGAGTGATAGATATTACTATAGGGAAACTCATCTAATATTAGATGCTTCACCCAATATCTACTAAATTCCAAGATGCATGCCTACAATATATCCTATAGTTTCTAGATGGTTCACTCCATTTACCAATCTATTTTGGGATGGGAAGTATTATTAAGGTGTATCTGGGAGGAAAAAGAATCCTACAACCCTCTTTATACATGAAATTTAAACTAAGGATCCTTAGTAGAGATTATTGTCCTCAGTTAACATCATGCCTCACAAATTAATAAATATATTACCTCACTATAACATACATGGTAATCGACTCTCGAATCACTTGAAAATGAACCGACTCCATTAGTAAATCCACAATCACCTTGACGACATCACATCACCCCTAGGCCCAGGGTAACTCAGTGACAATATTTCCTCCAAATTCTACTCAGGGACATCAAAATGGTGAAATAAACTTCTAGGTACATGGTTTTGTACTTTCACCTACTGATAATATAAACACCATGCTACAAACTCTATAGCAAACCACTTCATGACTATCCCCAAAAGATATATCTTCAATCCATGATACATCTTAGATATACCTAGATGCATCGGTGAGGGTGAGCTATAAAACTCAATGATATCTCCCTCATGCATGGAAAAAATAGCCTTCCTTGGAATCATATCTAATTTTTATCATCCTATGACCACCCCTTTAGAGAATCACAATAGCCAAAATGGTATCATATCATTGACACCACTGAGTATCTTAACTAATACACCTATACTTAATGCAATAATGAAGTTTCCACTATCAATTAGTATAGGCACTGTATTCCATTGGTCTCCCCAAATCTATGATATAGAGGTTCCAACTCCCTTATCACCCGTTAAGAATCCTTGGTCTCTCGAAAAACATCTACCCATGAATTCCTTATCAGCAAATCAACAACAACATTCCCCTTTCTTGGTCCATGTAAGATCTCAAAGTCATAACCATGAGGAAACTCAATCCACCTACAATGACACTAATTCAGATCCCATTTAGTGAAAAAATGCCTTAGAATCTGGTCACCTATGAAGACCATAAAGTGCTCATTGATGAGACAATTCCACTATAGATTTAGGGAAAACACTACTACCACCAACTTTGGGTCATGGGAGGAATAGTTATGATCATGTGACATAACTTACTAGATCCATAAGAGACTATTTCTCTATTCTATATAAAGACACATCCCAAACCTAAATGAGAAGTGTCACAAAAGACCTCAAACATCACCCCTTGTTCCAGTAGCCAAAGCACTGGGGAAGTAATCATCCTCTACTTCAGGTTGAGAAATGATATCTAACAATGATCAATCCAGATAAACGCATGATCCATTATGGTCAGAGAAATTAATGTCCCAACAATATGATATAAATCAAACAAAAATCTCCAATAATTGCTTTTAATACCAAGTAAACTATGAATGTTTACAATTTTTTATGGAATTTTCTAAGAAAACCCACTTTATTATTTGATAAGTCCATAATAGTGACTTAATAATACAACACACAACAAAGGAAGTGCCCCTCTCACATCTAAAACATTCAATTGGATAACTTCCCATAGATCAGATGATGTTCAAGTACATATAGGATATCTCTAATGTGCTCAATATGATCCTCCTCTAACTTCAATTATATGGGGAAATGATAATGAAAATGA
Organism: Viscum album; assembly: GCA_963277665.1. Lineage (NCBI taxonomy): Eukaryota > Viridiplantae > Streptophyta > Magnoliopsida > Santalales > Viscaceae > Viscum > Viscum album. The sequence continues at coordinate 497,032 of CAUJRU010000339.1, forward strand.
CTATGAATTGGTCTAGTAACTCAAAAAATATAGATTTCAAGATCCCCATGAACATATTTGGTGGGTTCATGACACCGAACAACATGACCATGAACTCAAAGAATGCACACTTTCACCAGAAGGTAGTCTTTTATATATCTGCATCTTTTACTCTCATTTGGTGAAATCTATATGATAAATTGTACTTCAAAACCCAAATGGAACCTTTAAAATAATTAAAAATTTCTTCTATCTTCATAAGAGGGTAATAATTCTTGATCATCACCTAGTTCAATCTTCATTAATCTATATACAACCTCAAAATACCATTTGTATCATTAGAAAAGAATACTTGAGAACCCCAAGGAGATACACAGGGTTATATGAATCCCATATGTTGTAATTCATCAATATTAATTATCATATCTTGAAACTTCATGGGTGTTAGAAGATAGGGACCCACATATATCGGAGATGTTCTCATTTGATACTCTATCCCAAACTCAATGTCACAATGAGGGGGGTTGTGTAACAACCTCATCCCGAAAGAAAACAAGGAACTCCTCAATGACTTTGGGATTCTTTATTGATAAATCTTCCAACTGTGATAAGATGTGTTCACATGTCTTACTCCCATATGAAAATCCTACTCACCAATGAACACTACTGGTCATCTTTCTACATAAAAAACCCAAATCTCCAACATAATTTGTCCATAAATTCATGCATATAATACAATAAATCGATGACAAGGAGAAAACTATATGGTTTTATCAGTACTAGGAAGAAATAAAACATCCACATATGCTACCCAATCACTAGTATACGCCCCTGGCACACATTAAATTTCTTAATCTGACCTCCAACTAATGTTTATAACACTCACTGCATAAGATTCCTCTCCAACTCTAGTCCTATATTTTATACCAAATATGGGGCAACAAATAAGTTAAGATATCTAGAATCAAATAGGGTAGAAACTAAGGTGGACATGAAACTAGCCTTACCTCAAACAACCTTAGGATCCTTCAGTATTACCACCTCTATAGCATACATCTATCCATGTGCATATTTTCCCCCTTGATGCTAACGACCTACATTAACATTCTCTGGTATGGTCCATTAAGGATGAGTAATCTCATGGGGTTGGCCTCTACTATCTCTATCTACCCTTAGATGATAATAAGCCTGCTGAATGAATGTTGTCAACCCTTGTGAATGATATTTCACTGGGGGAATCTGTTGTTATTTTAGAATGTTTCCTAACCAACCATGCCAAACTAACCTTCTAAGTTTTTGGGAACTAAAAATAATGGTGAACACAACTTTTTCATTAAAATCACGATATTAGAGAGATCATAGTAGATTATTGGGAATTTATAGCCACAAAAAAAACATGAATTGGACTCATATGACTAACTCTCTACTAATTGAAACATTGATCACCCTAACATTTTAAAACCCCCACTTAAATATCTACTCTTTGAGAATATCTTATGACCTCTCTCTTAGTGAATTAATCCATGTGAATGAGTATGCTCGAAAAAAATTTCTTTCTTTTTCACATACAAGTACATGATAAGTGTTAAAAGATTGAAAACATATATGAGTGTTTGATGAAATCCCTCCTCAAGATGTTATAATTTGTACTACTTATTTGAAAAGAGATCGAGAGAAAAATATAAGAGGTCCTTAAACATGATCATGAACCCTTATACACTCAAACTTCCCTCTTTAAGGTAGAAAAATAACTATCTATTCAATGCATTTTTCATCGATGATAATAATTTTGAATTGAACTACTTATGGAATACATCCTAGGAAAGATATACCCCCTTCTACTCTCTGAGATAAATATTACATTACTAAAACATCACTTCTCACATTTGACTGATCACCAGAAGAACCCAGTACTCATATCCAAATCAAATTAGTCTAAAGGTGATATCAAGATCCTCTATGTATTTCTTTATCTCTATATCTGAAATACCCCCTTGTACTTTTCTATAATCTAACATTGGAAATCATGCAACATATTTTTACAAAACTCATCCTCCTTAGTTGGATTGATCCTCTAATAATCATTTGGAATTGCCTACAGAACCACTCCTCCATAAACTACACATGGACATATATTGGGATCTATTTCAGATAATAAGGAAAAAATAGAACCCAAATCTTAATATATTATAATTTATTTAGATTAATTTATTTAAGATCATTTCAATTACCCTACATAACACCATTCAATCAAAATTGAAAAAAATAATGTATGTAACTTTCTTATGTCTTTACCCTACAAAAAAAATAACTTCACTTATCACATTCAACAAGATTAAGGTCCTAGAGTCAAATCATAGGGGCCCCTAAAATCTAATGTCCTATTCAGTCTCCCTGGCTTACGTCATGATCCAAGATTAGCTGAAACTATTTTCATACCAACCCATGAAATCCTCACAATTGAATAACTTTAATATCCATCATATCTCTTAAAAAAATTCATTCCACTCTTTCACGAACCCCCACCCCCTATTACCCCTTTTAGTCTGAAAATTAATAGATGGTGTGACCCTTGATCCCCACGTCGAACAACCCCTAGGTTAGATACTAGAACTAAGGGTATAAAACACTCAAATTGGAGGCATTAACATAAATATATAGAAAGTATAAATATATAAGATAAAAACCAAAAAATAACCCATAATATAAAATAAAATAAATAAAAACCTATAATTAATATCAAGAAGTATAGATAAAATTATCTAAAATAAAATACCAAAAAGAAAAATATATGGAAACAACTCTACAACAACTCCAACATCCAAGGTAATAGTGTCCATCTTGGTCTCTAAAACCCTATTGGAAACGTAAAAATAGATTATATATACATAGGGCGAGGATATCATATATACTCAGTAGGATCATACCTAAGGTCACTTTTGAAAATATGAATAGAGGTTACTAATGTACAAGTAAAAAACTATAGAACTAAAAAGCACCTAAACAAGTCAACTAACCAACCTAGTCTCACCAAGTATCATTCACCAAATAACACATCCAAGGTAGTAAAGTAAAATTAAATAACATAGATAGAGGCTCCCCACATCCAATTCCCCACTGATTTTCCACCCTCATGTTTCATTGTCAAATGTCTCGTGCTCAATTCCCTTCCATGCACCAGACATCATGTATCAAGCAATATATGATGTGGTTCAGGTCATACCACTATCTACCCATGCCTTTTATAGGGCCCAACATCCCATTCTAGCATTAGTTAATATCCTCATATCACCTACCACAACCACATTATCATTTGTATCATCATGAATCTAACCACAACCTCATAAGTAGTAGAGTAGGGTATTATTGAAATGAATGGAATAAACATTATTCCCTAATACCTTGAATTTACCCCCACCACATTCCAAAAACTCTCATCACCAGGAATCACCACTAACTATTCCATCATTTTTTGGTACTCACGCCAAATTGGGTACAGTAATCACATACTACTTCTAAAGGGAGAGCATGGAAGAGGGGGGAATTATCCATTTGTTACATAACTAAACTGGATATTGGGAGAAACACACCCCAAAACATAAGGATGTTGGTGCATAATACATGGGGTGGGTGGGGTACATATAGAAATAACATGAAAGTAAAATGTTAGATAGTATCACACAATACCCATCCCAAGGTTTCATATAAACAAAACTAACCTCATCTACAAAATACAGTAATATCCGATGATATCCACCACTAATTTTTTCACCACTAAAGAAAACATGCCAGTAAAAACAACCACACATGCAAACCAAAATTTCTCAATTATAATTACATGTTAACCACTTTCCAATTTTTCTGATTTACCAACCAATATTTATTCATTAATCCAGTAAACCCATTTTTAATGATAAAACACTCTATCCATCACAAAAAATTATTCCCATTAAATACATTTCTATTTCTAGAATATTATTTCATTTCCATCACACTTATATTTCATTTCTATATCAGGAAAAATTTTGGTTTTATCATTTTGAGCCTCATCCCATTGCTATCAAGAAATTATAAAAACACCATAAAATATAACTACCCATATTAATAACTATAACCATTCCATATTTCATTACAAACCATCATAACAACCCTATAATCATATCACAATGGACACTAACCAACAACCACAACTATTTTTCAACTCATCCTTTTCCAACCAATCGTAATCACATTTCCCGTAAAATTCTACACTAAAAATGGTCACCAAAATCACTATCTAAACCCCACAAGATCCAAAAACCCCAAAATAATAGAATACACTTAATCATGTCAGTATAATAAATTTATAGTTCACAAAAAATATCAATATTCATTTAATCTCTAAATATGTCTTATAAAATATTGTAGGACCCCAGAGCACCCTAAAAAGGGAGGGGTGAATTAGGGTGTCATATTTTTCTTTTGACACAACAGATATTTTTACCATATTGGTAAAAAGTCATTAAAATTGTCTGTTGGAATAGTACAGTAATAACAGATTCACATGAAAATAGACAACACAATAGTTTTACATGGTTCACCACTATGGGAAAGTCCAAGGATCAAATGTCGAAAGTGTGTTGGTCATACCTAAATCCAATAATATTCACTATTTGTTGAATAAAAATGTTTAGTAATGGTCAATATATACTAAGCACACTACCTTTAAATTATTTTAGGGATAACACACTACATCCCATGAAATAATTCTTTCGACTCCCCCAAGATCATTGCATTGAAATAAGTTTAACTCAATTTATTGAATTGAAGGTTGGTTAAATGGTTTGGCATTAAATTATTTGTCCCTATCTGTAATGAGACTCTTCTTTCACCATAGACCTAAGATCATTCTATTTCAAATCATTGTTCATTGAATAATTGATCATCAAAACTACCTTTCACGAAGCTCCCTTCTTTATGAAGCTCCCTGCCTTCACAAATATCCCTGCCTTCCACAAAAAGAAACCTTCGTGAAGCTCACTACATCAATGATTAATACCTTATCATCATGAATCACACTTAAATAAATATAATTGGAATCAGTCAAGACTTATATTATTTTTTTGATGCTCAAGCTTTCATTGATTTCGAGATTCATGAAGCTCTCTTATCTTTTTGAAATTAGAGCATTTCCATATTTTCCTTAAAAAATTATATGAAACGAAGAAGTATATCTTTATATTTATGGGCTCTTCCATTCCCGATTCTCCACTTCCTCTTAGAATATTTTTTGGATCTTTCAAAACAACCTTCATTTATCTCCTCCTTTAATGAAGCTTCATTATTATTTGACGTTGTCGTGAAGCTATCCATCAATCCATCGCTGGTTGTGATGCTTCAATTCTCGTAATCGTAGAGATCACAGTCACCGTTTGTGATGCTCCAATTCTTATTCATTCACGATGCTCATTGTTGTCACATAGATCACTGTTAGAAATCCATGATCATTTGAAAAACACAATTCATGAATCCCATCTTTGTTAAACTCATGAATTTTTCCATATTTTCACAAGGACTTAAAGAAAATCCACTTTTCATAATATAAGAAAACCTATAAATTTCGGACCCCAAAAATTTAGAAATCACTCTGAAATGATGCCACCTTCAATACTATTTTCATCTTGAACTATAAGATCCATTTCCTTGAAAAAAATTTGATCTTCTATGTGAGGATTGATTATAAATAAAACCATACTTAATTTACAGCAAAGAACCTGCTTTCTTCCAAAAAATATTTCATCAATTCTAGCATGGATATTTTAAAATGATCTTATTAATTTACAAAAAACCAAAATTTATACATTTATAATTGCTTAAAATTTTATTATAGGTGATTTAATTCAATAAATTTTCAATGAGAACAAAATTATCATAATCGTAAAGAGTTTTTACAACAATAAATAATAACCAACATAAGATCACATTAGGGGGATAACATAAAATAGATAAATCACATGTAATAAATCTATTTACCCTTCAATATCAATTTAATCTGGCCCATTATCTTTTTAACTCAATTTGTACTGTCCACCCAAAGGAAAATAAAATCATGATAGTCCCACAAATTCACAAGGTAAAGAGATATCAAGGATTCCCTATCTAGAAAGAAAGAAATATCAAGGATCAACCAACACTAAAGGAAAACCATGAAAACTGAAGGAAGACTCGATAAAACCTATCCACAACAACCACCAATTATATTTTTTTGAATCTAAACTCAAAATAGAGTCTCTCCACCAAAAAAAATATTTTCAATAGAAGAAAAACAAGGAGAATAAAGAGAAGATTAAAAGTGGGAGAGTACCTTGATCAGAGGATTTGATCTAGATGAACCAAAGTTTTAGAATCTCAAGTGATGCATCAATGGCCTCGTAAGAGGTGTAGGGTTATTCTAGGGTTTGAAATAAGTAGTAAAAAATTTTAACCAAGGAAGATGATACATTCTACTTATATAAGAGGTTTGAAATACCTACACCATGATGTAGTGAAGTGTAATGTTCCCATAGTGCTTTCTAGTCAAAATGATATATATAATTCAATCATTTATACCCCCAAGTATTGTAGAATTTAAAAACAAAGTCAAAACATTTTGACCACCACCACAACCTCGACCATAGTGTAGTGGGATTTACTTATTCATTTCAACTCGCCACATAGAAGCCCATAGTGTTGGGACACCCACACTATTCATTTACCCCAACTCCTATCCCCTATCAACTCCATAAATTCACATGTGAGACCCATTATTCCAGAGTGTGGTGAGAGATCCTTATCCATTTGACCCACCATTCCAAGGCATATGAGTTGGTGGTCTCCACACTACCTATTTATGAAATCAAGGATCACCAAGAACCCCACCTAGCCTACCTTATCAAAATGGTATCCCTGGGTTATTTTCCTTCACTAAATTTTCATTAAAGGACACCCATTGTGAAATTCCATTTGAAATGTATCGCCAAGCCATTTGACTCATTGTGGTGTGATCCAACACCAAACAGACCACTCTATGACCATCCTTTAGATGAGAATGAATAGAATAGCCTTATGTCATACTTACCTTTATGAAATTGGGTATACCATTATGAAGAATAACTAAACCTGGACTAACCTTTATACAAACCTCAAAACATTTGTGAAAATGACCCCATGGGTGTTTTTCCCATCGTGGTGTGAAAATAGACACATGGCCAAACCCAAAATGATAACCCTTCTAAAATTATTATCCAAAATGGCCTTCACCAAGATAAATATTCCAAGAAATATTCAAAATATTTTGAAACAAAACCTCACCTATAAATGGATAGAAACACATCTAATTCTTCTGAAACTCCTCCAAACATCCTCATGACAACTCTAATCCTCAGAAAAATACAACTGAAGTGATCCAAGTTTCCAATCCTTTATAAATTTAGTATTGGACGTGTAATATATTGATATGGATAAAATTTATTTTGAACATAAATATATTTTTATTATCAGAAGTGGAAATAATTCACTATTTGATGAAAAGTAAGATGATGTCCAACTTGAAAAAAAATAAATTAAAAACCACTCACTTAATGTGAATAAGGTTTTAAAAAATGAATATCAAAATATTTTTAATATTATTAGGTAATTTGAATATTGTGAAGAATCTAAAATTTATATCCCAAATTATGAAATGAATTTTTTCAAGTTGGATACTACTCCACTGCATAAACATTAGACTATTTTGGAATTTGAATCTTGATTAATTGGACTGATCATAGTCGGTTTTGTACATACTTTAGATGGATTTGAAAAAAATAAGGTGGTGGTGGGTAGTAAGGGTTATTCTTCCCCTTCGAGTGACATTTCTAGGATGGTATCACATCTATTTGATGATGTATGTATAATTTTTTCTTTAAAAATATTCTTAGATTTCCATTTTCCTACTATAATGTTACAATTATGGAATTTATGGTTGAATTTTGGAGTTAAAATGTTCATGAAAAAACTCTTTAATAGTATTCCACCACATAGAAATGGTATTAATGCTATAAAATCTCAACCTCTCACAAATTTTAGTTATAACATTATGTGGAAATTTTACTAAGGACTCAAAACTTAGTGCTCTATGTGATTAAAACCATGTTTTCTATAGAAAAATAGAGGTTTTTTATTTTTTTCTACTTATTTTTCGTTTAAATAAATTATTTACCCCACTTTGTGTCTTAATTTCACTAGTACATGATAAATTAAATACACTGAGAGTGGAAACACTACTCAATATAAAATTAGGTTGTTTCATTATTATGTTTCAAGGAGTATAACTAATGTTTAAATCTATTTTCTTTAAATGAATAAATGAGGACATTAAAAATCATAAATATAGTAAAATAGGGGTTTAAACTACCATATAATATCATTATAACTACCCTATTACTATTTAGGGAGAACTCGTTTCATGATTTCCCCTTTGTTAAAAATATTATTATCATTTTTAAGAAGTTATTTATTTTACAAATTACAACTTATATTTCAACATGTTATTAATTACATTAATTAAACTAGATTATCACATTTTTAGGTTCTCAGTCAGCCCTAAAATGTGGTGTTATCTTGAAAATGAATAAACATATAATTTGAAAAAAAAAATATGTTAGCTTAGAATGTTATAGGGGAGACTGTTTTTTAGATAAATTTCAAAGGATAATGAAACCCCCATGGGAATTATTCATACACCATTTATTACTTCATGTTTTTGGTTTCATTGTAATACCCCAATATTTTAGAATATATTTATCTTAAATAAATTATATGTGTTTGAAACTTATTTCTCATTCAACACTGAACTAAAACAAATCATGATACTACCATTATAATATACTTGTTGAATTTCCTTATATAAATAAAGGTAACCACATTATGAAATATCTTTTAAAATTAAAATATAGTTTATTTTAATAATAATTCATTGATACAATTAAATTACAATAGATAAATAAAAAATAAGATTTTTTTTTCAAAAAAAAATTCTTTTTATGCACTATATAATTTTATTTAATGAAAAAAATACATTATAGTTAAATGATTATAAAATATATTGTTCATATGAATAATTTATTAACACAAATTTAATTTTTAATTGATATTAAATAATAATAATAACATTTAAAGTATAAAAATTATTTTTTTTATAAATACAATTTTTCTATACATATTATATTATAATTTAAAAGTTAAATTTATCATATTTAGAAATTTGATTATATTAAATGGGGTCTAAATTTATAATATTCATATATAAATTTGGTAATATGGGTAATATTACATTCTTATTAATAAAATAATAACCATTGAGAAATTTTAATCAATGTTAATAAGGGTAAAAATGGGTAACTTAAGTGGCTTGGATTTTCTTAAGTTTATATGTCACTTATATATTATAGATTACCTTTAGTAGGTTTTAAAGTCATCACCACATTTCTCAGAAACCTATACTTACCTAACACACCTAACTTTGATGCAATTCTATTTTTACCCATTTTCCAACATTCACAACCTAGTCAAAGTCCCACTTTCTCACTTATAAAAGGAGCTCACCTCCACCCACTTGAAGACATGCCTCTCATTCAAAATTATCTTGAACCTATGGTCTTTTTTATTCAGATAAAGTCCTATTCCAAATTTGGTAGCCCCTTTATTCAATAATAATCCAGTATTTCTCCATTACTAAAGGATCCTTCAAGATAAAATTCAAACTATCAATGTGAGTATTACCCATGCTCTAACATTCTCTTCTCTATCATTCTCATCCACCATCTTATTAAAGTATTATAACTATTAAAATTAAATTAAATCATTATCATCACTATAATTAAATTTTATTATATTAATTTAAACACTGTTATCTATCTTTATCCTAACTATTTGAAAAATGAAAATGTCACTTGTGTTACATGTGGATTATTGCCTCCATGATCATCATGTTCTACTTTTTTTCATAACCACCTTACACTGATTCTTAAAAAGGGGTATATAAGGAATAAATATGATATTTATAACATTATAAATATTATGAAAATATAAAATTAATTTCTACCTTATTTTAGTTATATGGAATATGAAAACATTGTCTGTGTGTATGAGTAGACTACCGCCTCCATGGAGAGACATGTTTTATCTTTCATAACTGTCTTACAGGGATGGTTATAAAATTTATTTGATGAATATATATGATTTCAAAGATTAATATATTTTATGAATATGGTTCTAAAATGATTATTCCAAAAATTTACAATCATTATAATTTAATTTTTTAATATTGGTAAATTACACAAAACAAGTTCATCATGTATCTCATTCTCTTGAACCAGACCCATAGTTTCCAAAAAGTGAACATGAAGATTCATAAATCATTGAATTTTTTTAATAAAATATATTTTATAATCTGTTAATGAAAAACATGGTTTCAAAGAATGTGTTTCGATATAGCTATTAAAAAATATGCATGAAATAATCAAAATTACTAACATTTGATGATGAAAATAAATATTAACTAACTAATACATGTGTAGTGAATGATTATAATTGAATAATTTAAAAGGTAATAGATATGAATAAGGTTATGAAAAAAGGTATTAATATGGTTATTTTCTCTATAAAATAGGTTAAATATCTCTTTTAACATCAAATTAATTTAGAATATAATTTCTCTTTATTTATTTTAGGTTTTCAAAATCTTGTTTTACATGCAACACCGAACATAAATAAACCACATTTGAAATATTATAGTATATATGACTTTTCCATTGGATTAATGGGTATGAATAGGGATAACCATTTTGTAAAATATATTGATAATTATTTTCTTTATTCAAATTTATTGATTTATTCTTAGGAAATAAGCAATAATTTTTAGTAAAATCATTTAATGATAAAAAGCCTATTTTTCAACTAATTATGCATTTTTATCTGAAATATATATATTAATAACTACTAAAAAATTATTTTAATAAAATATATTAATAATTTACGTAAATAAATTAATAATCATTCATACAGATATTATAAATAGGTTATAAGTGAATATAAAAGCATTTGAATCTAAAACTAGATATTTTCAGAAAACTATTTTTATGTGCACAATGTGCGTTTAGCATATTAATTTAAATAAATCTATATTTATGAATTATTTTAATTAAATTTATATATTAAATTTCTAATTAAATATTTTAAAATTAATCTAATATATTCTATAGGCTATGAACAAGAATAAATTCTGATTTATTCTTTAAAATGTATTTTTTGAAAAAATGTCTTTCATTGCATTTTACATATTTATATTAGAATTCATTTATTACACTTCTAGAAATTTAATATTGAAAAATGGATTCCATATTTGGAATAATTAAGGCCAATTTGTTTTAATAGTTTTATTTTATTTTTGTTCATTATGAATGGAAACCATGGTAAAGATTTGACACCTCGGTAAGGGTAAAACAAGTAAAATTTAGTTTAAACTATGGGGTAAGACCATAAAATCACTATAAAACATTAATTTATCCTATTTTATGAGTTTTGTTTTGGAAAAATATATTTTAATTAGTCATATATTTTATTTTAAATCATAATTTTAAATTTGGGAAACTGTTCTTGACTTTTATGAACATAAATTATATTTTCTTCAATTAAAAACTATATTGGGGTCTTTGCATTTAATTTTATGGTTAGAAGTTTACATTAGATTTTGAATTGATAAAAAATTATAAAAAAACTTAATTTTTTATTATTTAATTAAAAAATTTATTTAAATCATCTTCTTACTTTATTTCAAGGTGAAATGGTTTTTATTCTTAAATAAGGTATTTCTTTAAAAATTGTTTTTCATGCATTTTAGGTACTTATATTAAATTTAATTTATAAAACCTATAGATTTTTAATATAATAATATGTATTTAAAATTTGGAATCATTATGTTCAATATTTTTATAATTACCCTTTTTTTCTTATAATAAAATATCATGGTAAATTTAAGTTATCGTGGTTAATGATAAATTGGGTTTAAAATGGGGTTTTACTAGAAGATATGGCTTAAAATGTATCCCATATTTGTATAAATGTGATAATTTGAGTTTATTTAAACTCTATATTATATTTAATATGAATTGTTTCCCTTTATACCACTTTAACAATAATAAGAACTTATATTAATTTAAAACATCGAAAAATTATAAGAGTGAAACTCCCCTCACATATAAAAGGGAACCGTTTATCCTCTCTTTTTAAAACCTCTTGAGACACTTATCTCAATGAATAACTATCCTAATAAATTACAATATTCATTACCCACATCTTATATCTTCTTTTAATCTCATAAGATCATCCTAATAAGGTTTAAGGTGAAAACTAAAGGAGATCTCTCAAAGAAGAGGTAATCACCTTACCCTACTCTTTCAAAGTTTTTTTATTCATCTAATTCTTATCAATATATTATATCCATAATAATCTAATTAATCCAATATCATAAATATTTTAATATGTTATTATGATTATGGGACTCTCATTTTCATCCTCTTTTCCATCGAATGGGAAATGAAAGTATTACTTTTGCATACATGTGGACTACCACCTTCATACAACAATATGATTCATTTTACATCATCATATTTCATGGTTGGTTATTATTATGGATTTAATGTTCATATATGATATTTATTATATAATAATTATTCTTTAATAGTGAATTATTATTTTCCTTTATTTTTTTTAATCCATTAAAAAGCATAAATATCATTTGTTTGTATGTAAAAACTACCATCTCCATGAAGATATGTGATTAATTTTTCATCACCACTTTATATTAATGGTTATAAAAGTGTATATAATTATTAAATATGAAAATTATTAAATTATTAAGATCCTATATATAATGTAACCATTATAAAATTGCAAGGATCATATCTGCTGAACCGAAACACATGAAAAACAAAGAAGTTAACACCTGAAATGATAATGATGATGATGAATGATTATAAATGAATGAGTGATAAGATAAATACTTTTGGTGTTATAAGAATTAATATGGATCTATAATATATCTATAATATAAATATATTTATTATATAGGAGGTTTTAGGTCATACAAAGTAGGATAAAACATGAGGTAAGGGTTTCTCATCTCACTTTTGTTTCTATGTGGCATATACCATATTCACCACTTATTTTTATTATGTGGTGTATAAAATTCCCTTTTATATGTTATATCATTAATATATTTATATTCATATAATTTTATGTTTCATTTAAATTTTTTTCTTTCAATGGATTTCTGATTCAAAAGTTACCAAAATGGTAAGGGATTTATGTTTTAATCCCTTTTAAATAAGGATTGTTTATGATTGAAATTAAATTTAGGGAAATTATATAATCCTTATCTATTAAAACCAATTTTTCCCTTATTTTATATTTAATACTAGATATAAAAAAATTTCTTTCATTTATCTCTCTTTTATTACTCAAATGTCTAAAAGTAAATTTTAAATAAAATCCAACTTTATTAATCTCTTTAGTCGGGAAAAATTTCTCTTCTATATCCATGTTTTGTAAAATGTTATCAAGAGTGTTTTTACTATTCACAAAAAAAGATTTAAATTCATTTTTACCCATTTTATACTTTATATAATTTTTTTAAAGGAATATTATTTTCATTTTTATAATTACGTACTTTTTACTTTTTACTAAAGATGTGAAATAAAATCTATGTTTTAACATATATCATACAAATGATTTTTCATACCACTATGACTGCTCTTTTTTTTTAATATTCCTTTTCATGATTCCATGGTTCTTTTCAAATATTTTTTTCTAATATTCTTTAAATTGTTATATTTTAAATAAATTACTTCACAGTAAAAAGGGGTTTTTTCCTTATTAAATATTCTAGTAATCTTTTAAAGGTAATTTCATTTTTAACAAAGTCATTTGATGTTTCTTATTCTTAATTATAGACATGATATAACGATACCATACTTATTATTTATCTAGATTATTATTGATTGTGATGTTAACATATTTATGAAACTCATTTTCTTTTCCACTAGTTAAGTTTTGACTAAGTGATAAATGTTTTTAACATCTTGTGACATAATATGAATTAATTATGATTATCTAATGGTTGGATCCATTATATCCCTCTAATGAATTGTGTTAATCAATATTGATGTAAAAAATCTATTTTTAGTTTTATACTTGAATATTTCATTATATATCTCTATATTGTTTCTCAGATGTTGTGTTTGGGTGTCTTAGGACCCCATAATTAATATATTAAAATATTTAAATATATTAAAGCATGTGTGCACATATTTATAGAATAAATTATTTTCTATTGATCATGACCTAATATTGGAAATAAGAGATAGAATTTATTTCCAAAACATGAGTTTTATCTTAGGCATGACATAATGTTGGTTGGCATCAAGTGTTTGGTTAAGGGATATTAGTGGAAGGTGCGTTAAGTGAAATAAATAAATAAATAATTTATTTATTTATTTAATTTAACCAAAAAACTAAACCTACTTAATAAATACATCATTATGAAAAATACCTAGGGTTAGTTACATAACCAAGGGAGATTACAGAGGTGGGTGAGATATTTTTTATCATTATTGGATTAGGAATGAGGATCAATGATGAACGATCAAGGACAATCATGATGCAGACAATGAACGCATTGGGGTCATCATTTTCATCACTAGTGGGAATTTTATTTAACAAAAATCAATCAATTATTTATATAGGGAGCGTTATTTCATGGATTTTGACCCTATTTGACTCAATTTATGGTCATGGATTAAATATTTGTTTATTTTATGTAATTTACATTATTTTTATGAGCCCAATTTTAAATAGCGCTCTTGAACCTTTTTGTTTATATCATTTATGCCATTGTTTCACCCTTGGTTACTCTTTGTGTTGTTATTGGATAGCATCACACCATCCAATGATGGTATCAACTTGTTCATGTGCTTTTCTCCCCACCATTTATCACATTCTTCAATATTGTCCTATGGGGTTGAGGTTAGACATTATTGGGAAAGATTAGAGTGTGATCAAACCCCCAGATTCTTGGTGGATTCATGGATGAAATTGATATTAGTGTTTTATATATTGATCAAGGAGTTTTTCATGCTACAAGTGGTGAATTCATTGATTGGAACCCCATACGGAAATGTAAGGCATGACAGTTACTTCATGGGTAGTGGGAATTCTATTTTATGGACACTAGAGGCTGAGAAATGATGATCATAGACATATTTACTTAGTTCTGAGTGTTTTGGGAGAGTCAATTTGTGGTGAAAGTAGATAAATATTTGGATATATCATATGGGTGATGAGACTTTGGGTTTTGTGAAAAACCTGACAACACACTGTGTATCCCAAAAGAACACACATCGTATAGCCTGAGTTCTTATGACCCTAGGGTTTTGGTTGATTTAAATATCACATGTCGTAATTCTGGTCCCACATTCCATGTGATTATACCCAGATAACCAATTTGTGTTATGAAGGTACATGCCCATAACACCGTATGGTCAGACAGACCATGTGTCCTAAGGGACACACCATGTATATATACATGGCTAGTTGAGTCATGTACCATGTGCACATGCACAAGAACTCAGGTGAAAGTACACACTATATAACCCTATCCACATTCCATGTAGAGTCACATGGCTAGCCAATCCATGTCCAAGGATGGACATTCCTAGATTCCGGATAGAGTCACACAATGTCTGACCTTACATACATGTTATCTACTTTAATTTAAATGTCGAGTTCAATGAGGAGACATGTCCAATATTCGACATCATGGGACACACCATTTTCCCTATCAAGACACATCGTCTACTCCCCTAATATTCTTTTAACATGAATATATCCTTTTTTGGGACTCAAATTTGGTCCCAAGAGTAACCTATCCTAAGTAGTTTTCCATATACAACATGAAAGTGGCCTTCATTTCAGCAAAAGAGATATGATGTAGGGTGATTCTAGTGAGATCATTCTCTCAATGATGCTTAGATAATGGCAGTGATCATGTGTGATCAAAAAATTATTACTGAGTCTAGTACTCACCTATTTATCAGTAAGTGGTGGGTTCCCCATATCATTCATACAAGTAGAGATGAAACTCCCTCATATTATAGAGGGTGAGGTTCCTCTATATGTGCAGTGGACTCTCCATCTTGAGATTAGGCAATGAGTGGGTCCTCCATTACAGTGATTCTCCATCAACTATTCTATATATTGGCGAGATGTGGGGCCTCCATATTCCTGAGATTTTATATGTGATACTTGGCTATAATAGTGGACCTTTGGAGATGCAGGAAGACTCTTCATTCTTAATTAGCTGGTTGTGGAGATTGAGGTCCCTTTTCTCTCTTAAATTTCGTTTCTTTTGAGCATATCCAATAATGGGTTTTATTTACCCTCCTTCTTAGGGGTTGAGATGATTGTTGTTATTTATATTGGTTCCTTTTAGTTTTTGGGACATCATACGAGGTATGTATATAATTACACTAGTATTGTATTTTCCAACACATGTGGTTTTATATGTAGATAATAGACATATTGGTGATGAACTTGGTGGACCTAGGATTAGTGGATCATAGTGGTTCTTGGTTTTGAAAATATTATGTGTTCAAACTTAGGTTTTGTGAGCCAGGATCTTTTTGGTTTTCCCTTTTTCATTTGGTTAGGTTGGGACCTCATTTATGGTTTAGTGTGTACTTTTCCCATTTATATATGTAATTTTATCCTATTTTAATTTGATGCTTTCCTAGAGGTTTTTTCATACATGGTTTACACTTTAGATATTTTATTCTTTTATTATATCACTTCATTACTGCATAGAGCTAGTTGTGTGCGTGTGTAGAGGTACTTAGATAAAGCCTCCCATTTTAGAATTATGCCTACTCAGTGATTTTTGTCAGACCTTGCCCTATTGGAGGAAAGTTTGTCATGTCACACTCAACTTACCATAGGCCAGGAGGGCCCTTGTGGGTTTGGTCATGAGATATTCACATCAAAGTGGTTTTTACTTTGGTTTTGGGTTTGGATTTTGACTTGTTATGAGGTTTGGTTCGGGAACTTAGGGAAACAATGTCAAAGTGTCATGTTTTTATTTATTGATAGGGAACCTAGTGTTAGTGTGGAAACTGACGTATCCATACACCAAGACTCTAAATACCTTCTTTTCGACTCAGTATATCGAGTCATTGGTTATAGAGAACCATTAGTACATTTATCATATAGGGTTTGTTCTTTTGACATTCATGTCCTTCTTGAGTTACCCCCAATATATCCTCATCTAACCAGTGTACACCTTGTTGAATTTCAAGATAGATCCACAATGATATCCATCTAGGACCCTGATACAGTATTGTGATGATAATTAGTTGAGCAATGAGGCCTCAATTTAGGGACTGATTCATGTGGTCTTTTCTCCAAGTAGGCATATAGTAGTTTTACCACCAGTTGAGTAGCACTTGGATATACCTCTAGTGGTTTAGGTGGATGATCAATGATATTCTTAGAAATAATTAGATCTGGAAGGTTAGTATGAAAATGAAGATAGTATTAGCACATTATTCAAGATCTAGTGACAAAGACCTATTAGATTTCATGGTCAGCTAGACCCTTTGGTAGCAAGGGATTGGATTGAGGAAATGTCTATGTTTTTCATCTTGTTCAGACCCTAACTTAACATATGGTTATTCCTATAACCATCCTTATTCATGGAGTGGTAGTTCACTAGTGAGTTTAGATCACTCAACCCCATTATGAGACAACACTCTCATGATTAGAATTTCATTAGTTTTCTATGATGAGTTTACCGTTTGAGATTTAAATCTGTGTAAATCTAGGTTCTCTTAAGCTACAACAGGGTGATGTGTCAATTTTTGAGTATGCCTCAAGGATTACTGAACTCATGCATTACCCTCTCAATATAGTACAAGGACACTTTCAGGCATGTAAGTTTGAGAATGGACTTCGTAGCGACGTACATGCTAGAATGTTCTACTTATATATTCCTACTTATGTTGGAGTACTGGAGAAAGATTTATTCATAGAAAACATCCTAGAATAGGGATATTGGGTAGTGATATATGGAAGTAGAGATAATAGGGATGAGTCATATACATTATTTAGGAGGAATCAATTGTTAAGATCTTGGTGAAAGAGGCATACTCAGGCTCCGACTCAAATATGGGGATCTGCAACATATGGTTTGTGCAGAGGATCCAGTTAGCCTAATAAGGTATGATTCTATTATTGGTATGTATGAGGTCAGTTGAATCATTATTTCCTAACCCAGCATGTTTTTAATGGTGAAAAATTAGTGAATGGACCTCCAGAGTAATGGCAACATCATCATCCGGGATCTCCCAAGCATGGTCAAGGAATCCCACATGGTGGTGGTGCTAATAGAGCAAGTAGAGCTCCAGAGGGAGTACGTATGGATATAGGACAATGCTACGAGATACTTTCACCACCGCCATATAGTGTCCTATGCTAGTCTCAAAGGGACAACAGTCAAGGGAGTGGGAAGCTACAGGCTATGAAGGGATATGATCCGGCTTCTCATGAGATGATTCAAGGTCTAATATGTTTCTTTTCTGATTTAGTTATAATAATCTTAGAAATATCCATGATTCATTCCATTATCTATAAAATTCATCATGTGAGAGTTGTAGCTTCTAGTTTAGTCTTTATCCCAATAACATTGGATAGAGTTTTCTATAGGAGGTGATTCTTCTATATCACACATTTTTTAAGTCCAAGTTAGTGTTTTGTGGGGAGAGTTTCTCATGGGGCCTCTTAGTCATTGTGATGAAACCATGTGATATCATCATGGGTATAGACTAGTTTTCCATGGTGCATGTCTAGATATACTAATATCATAGGAGAGTTAAATGAATTCATATATATGGGATGAAAATCACCTTTATGGGTGAGAAGAATCTTACATCTAGGCAATTGGTGCTCATGAGATGGAATCTGCAACCTATCTCCCATAATTTGGTGAGTTTATCCCTTGGTGCAGCAGGATTTGTAGGCATCTAAATTCCAGAAGTATTGTAGGATTATAAGATGTTCTGGGGATATCTACATATTGAGTGATTAACTTGTGCATTGAATTTCTCCCTAGGAAATCACTAATATCTTTTATGGAGTACTAGATGCCCCCTAATGAGCTTTGGGATATGAGGGTGTAATTGGGAAACCTTTGAGATAATGGTTTTATAATACATAGTGTGGCCCCCTAGGAAGCACCAATTTTGTTCATGAAAAGGTGGTATATGATTTTGAAGATTTGTGTTGATTTTCATCACATGTATGAGGTAAAAATCAAGAAAAATCACCCCTTACTAAGGATTGATGATCTTTAAACCGGTTAAAAGGTACGAGTTGGTTTTCAAAGAATGATCTTAGGTTCAAATACCTTTAGTTGAATTTTCTTGAGGATAATATTCTGAATACAACATTTTAATGTCACTATGAACATTTTTTGTTTTTACTGATGTCTTTCCGTGTAACTAATTCCCATGCTATGTTCAAGTCTCTTATGAATCAGATCATCTCTACATGATTGGAATGGTTTGTAATTTTTTTATAGATGAAATTAGCATATACTCTATGTCATAGAAGGATCATGAAGAGCATTTATGGATTTTACTAGACTTACATTAGGATCACTAACTGTACAGTAAGCTCTCAAAGAGTCTATTTTGGATACGAGAGGTTTACATTCTAGGGAATTTCATCTCTGAGTGTGATTTATCTATAGATCTGATTAATATTAACACATTTCTTATTTGGGAACCACCTAAGAGAATAACGAAGGTGTGGATTTTATTTTGTTTGGAAAGTTACTATCAGATGTTTGTAGAAAAATTTTACAAGATAGCATCTCCTTTGACAACCTTAATGTAGAAAGGGAAGTCGTGTACCTAGAATGGGTAGTTTCAAGGATTATTCAATGTGTTAGGGGTGAGGTTGACTAGTTCTCCTCAGTTGGGACTATTAGAGGAGGGCATTGAGTATATGGTGATTTTTTAATCCTCTTGGGATAGGATTGGTTGTGTGTTGATACAGTTACAGGAAATGATTTCTTATTGGTCAGGGAAGTTGATGCCCCATGAGAAGAATTACAATACCCACATATTAAATTTTATAGTGGTTTTATTCTCCATAAAGATGTGGGGGAATTACCTTTTAGGTGAGGATTTTATTTTTTGCTCAGATCATTAGAGTATCAGGTACATCTTCACTCAGAGAGATCATAAATTGAGATATAGGCATTAGTTTGAGTTCCTTTAGGACCATAAATTTGAGATATCATAAACTCCATGTAATTACAACATGGTAATAGATGACCTTAGTAGGAAATCTTGTTCTCTCTTGGTAGATAATTCATTTGAGTAGTTGGATGTTTATAGATGTACCTGTTGGAGGAGTGGGTGAGACTTATCTATAGTTGATGGTAGTCACTCCACCATTTATTCAGCATGTGAGGTATTCTATGTTGGGATATTTAAACTATTATATTTTGTGTGACTAGATATTTTTAGGAGATGCGTTGAAGGGATTTTCTAAAGAAGGGGGGCACGTCCTCATTTTATGGGGATGAAAAGTGCTTCCAGTCATGTTATATGAGGAGGTGTTGAGGGAGTTTTATACCTATCCATTGTATATAAATTTAGGTGTGGAAAATAAGTATAAGTAACTCCAGTGGTAATTTTAGTGGGCTAGCATGAGGTAGAGTGTTTCCGAGTTTGTTTCCCAGTGTCTCATTTGTCAGCAGTTAAAGTATGAACATCTATTGGGACTGACTGAGGTGATTCTCGAGGAGTTTTAGTGATGGTTCTTCACAATTATCAATAAATTATTAATATTTTTGTTAATTGTTGTTTTTAAAAATAAAAACAAATGTATGGGAGTGTATTTTTGTTGAGTGTGTACAAAAAAATATAATAAAGTGGTGAGAATCCTAAAAAATGATAGAAGGTAAAGAGATTGGTCTAAGATTAGGATAACAAGGATCCTTCACTGAAAAAATTGATTTCTCAATACCTAATGATAATATAATTAATAAAATTAGATTTAAACATATATTAAAATTAACTTTTTGAGGCTCATTTAGCCATTATAAAATTATTAAGAACACCAAGTCTCTCTTCCTCTATAGTTTCAAGTGATGGACATGCCATAACTGTAGACAATCCAAAACCCTTCACGGGTTCTTAATTATACAAATTTTATTCCTATATCTACATGACTCCAATCATATGAAACAATGATATAGAAAATGGAGGTAAAATGATATGGCGATATTGGAATGATATTATGGATATTACCCAAAGAAAGTGAGAAATTGCTTCACAATCCTGTGGAAAATTCATTACCCCATCACAATAGATCTAAAAGTGTAAAGAAATAAAATATAAGAGACTTGGAGCACTATGAGACCTCCCTCAAGACTTTTACTTGTATTATAACTTCATTATCATAGAGTTAATAGTTCAATTTAAAACATGATGTAAGAATAAAAAACACAATAATAATGGAAAAATAATAATAGAATTTCACTTCATAGAACATTTAACTAAATGAAAATAAAAATTACAAGAAAATAATAAGATAGTTTCTACAAGGGGAATTATCTTTTTAATTTCCCTTATTAATTTAAATAACCAGTTCCAACCCCTTTTCTCAAAATATTTTGAAAAAGTTATCAAACCTAGTTGAGAGACTCATCCTGTGATTGATCTCTGTATTCCTTCAATAATAATGTGAGGTGATGTGCTTCGTTGCTTTTTAGTATAACAGAAGATGAATTCTGGTTGAGGGAATCACTGCAACAAGCCTCATATATAGAGTGGTTGGTAAAATTATGCAGAGATTAGTTGAGTTAATTTTCAATGAAGGTAGCATTGGACCTGAGTTTGTGGGATTTAAAATTTTCAAGTAGAATATATTGGATTTGGTGTCCTAGAACCAATTGATTTTACTTTGATTACAGGTATATTCAAATATTTTAATATTAATAAAACATTTTATTACATATTTTTTATTATTATTCATGAATTTAACATAATAATGTCCTAGGATTCCTTACACATTAATAAGTTCATATTGGTTCCCTACTAGTATGAGAACTTTGATGTTCAATGGTGATATTCTTAAATATAGTTCTTTGGTTGGATAACGTACTATGATAGGACACATGATATATATAATTTTAGGTATGATTACTCATAAGAGGATGAGTCTTATTCTCATGAATGTTTCCCTTATTAATCTCTAATATGGTAGATTATGATAATAGACCCACTAGTAAGAATTAAACATATTTTGGTTCATTTGATATTCCTGTTTTCGAGCATGTGTAATGGTCCTTAGACATTAAGATTATTATTGATGTATATCATGACTCACACACTTTGATTTACTGACCAAAACCATGATTCCATATATTTGTGGGATGTAGGGTATGTTGGGTACATCATGAATGACATGTCATTAATGAATAATTTAAGGAAGTATTTTCCCCTTCCATCTTTTTGGAATTTGATATCTCATCACTTTGATTGAATTAGAACTTTCAAATAAAATTACATGGTCATGATGTAATGACATGTTTATTTTAGATAGTCAAATTAAATACATATCAATAATATAGGTTTATAACATAGATATTCAACCATCTTAATGATATATTGTGAAAAAATAGATTATATTAAATAGTGAGCATTTGTATGTAGTTGATGAAGTTGCGATATTAAGTTCTCTATATCGAGTTCTTTGAACCGTTTATTGAAATTAGTCATGGAATTAAGGAAATTCTACCTAATGCTAATGAGAAACAATCCTAGAGGGTCACACACAATGTTTTTTATCTTTATTAATTTCTATTTGAATTTAATTAATGGAATAAATATTATTCCTAAGAGTGAGGAATAATTTTTTTCAAGTTTTAATGGTCTCATAAAGTCAATAAATATTTATTCACAAGATTATTAATAAAATATGTTTATTTTATTTATTGAATATTTAATAAATATTTATTCAAAAGTTTATGGATAAAATATTTATTCAGTAAATTCATAGGAGTTTGATGAGGTCAAGATCGAAACTAGAAATAAATATTTATTTTAAAACCAAAAAAATAATATTTTTCATTCCACCAGTTAGCACACACCATAAAATAATAATATTATTATGATTATTATATGTAGTGGTGTTTGTTAAGAATTATAATATTATTTAAGGGATTATATGAAAATAAATAATATTTTAATCTAAACCCTATCTCTATAAATATATGGTTATGTATATTGTGTAGGGTTAATTGAGAATTGAGAATTGTTGCACACAAAATACTTCTCTCTATAATTATTCCTATCATCTTCTCAAGGATGAGAATAAATCCTTCAAGATTGAAGGATATTGAGAAATACAGATGAAAAATGCAAGATAATTTATTATCCATGCTAGCACCCAAAAATTGATCAATGTTATGCAGAGATTAAAGGAGCACATGTGGATCACTATTAAAGTGATTCAATAATTGGATCCTACAAGTGCAACGAATGTAATCTGAACAGGGTTTTTTTGGGATGATCAAAATATATATCATAAAAAGATCCTAAGATGAGGTAATTTTTCTTATGATCTTAAATAAATTAATTATAAATTTAATGTGAAAAGATCATATCCATTTTGGGTTTTCCTATATGTCAAAATTTAGTGGAAAAATTTTATTGTTCATGGAATTCACGTCATGTACAATATTGCTAATGATACAATGAATCTACAAAACATATACGGTTATTTTCCCACCACGACACTTTTTTCTCACTTGGAACCTTTAATATGGTGTGTATTGGGTCGTGTCTACTGTTACCTGGAATATGGTGGTGTTACTTGAATCAAAGAGTTTCACAAATTTGGTGAATCCTTGGGAAAGCAGAGATGGTTTCAAGACATTTTCATATTGGATGATCAAGTTAGTCTTTCTACTGCATGTGGTAGTATTAAAATTTGTTTGGATTGGGTGGTAGTGGGTTTTAAAGTGGAGGCCTACAATAAATATGGTCTGATTTGATCAAAAATAGGGATTCAATTACTTTAGATTTAAGAAGATAGAAGATATTAGGCCTATTTTTTGTGGAGATCAACACGACACTAGTTGAAGGATGGTAATAAAATTGTAATATAGAAGTAGTTTTATAGGGGATTTTCTATGAATGTCTTATGTGTGACACTCTGTACACTTGAAATAGGTGAATGGGTAATGAATGAGGTTTAATCATCTTCAAGATCAAACCCACATATTGAATAAACCAATTATCAAAATCTTCAATATTCGGTGATATTTTCCTTAGACTTGAATGATTTTATTCCTCATTAAATACTAGTGAGGCATCTTCATTAATTTAAAATATATTTTGGGTGGATAGATCATGTGTCCATGCTCAAGCCAGATTTGTGAGTTCGATTATGGTGTGCTATAGTTGATTGAATATACGGGTGGTATGAATTAAACTAGACTAGTATTAGTAGGTTTATTCTAGAAAATAGCTTCAGGTGACAGTTCTGGTTGGTACAAATGGGAATGGATGAGTCTTTACGCTTGTATGAATCTGTTGGGGCTACTCAGGTTCTTAAATATTTTCATAGTTGTTGTGATTTATAGAATTTCCACATTTAGATTTGTTTTAAAGAGCTCGAGTGGAAAGGAAGAGGATGTAGTAGATTGCGATGATCTTTATGTAGTGTTTGATGCTCACATTAGTCCTCCTTCACATTTAATCAATGTATCCTCACACCTACATTGGGAAAGATGTCATTGTGGCTAGATGCATACACTAGGGCTATTTGTATCCTCTAAAATTCATCCTCTAAGAAAACCAAACAAGTGAAGTTTTAATGCCCAAAATATATATAAAGATTCTAATAAAAAACCATGAATATAATCTTTATTTACAATTAATGTAAATGACATGTTTTTAATATTTACACCCAAAGAAGATGAAATAATAAAAACACATAAAATTAACGAATTATAATAGAAATGGGGTGATATAATCAATAAATTACACCTTAAAATTTTTAAAAAATGTCCAATCACTCCCTCACAATTATTATATTTTACTCCTAAGAAATTCTCAATGATGAACTCCTAAAAATAAATTCAAAAAATTCAATTTTATACTTACTAAAATAAGTATAAATTAAATAAATTCAATGTTTCAACTCATATAAACAGAAATTAATAATAAAATCATATTTTAGAAGAAAAAATTTGTCTCAAGTTCTAATTTTCATAAATTGAAGGTAGTGGTAAGTATACACACTCCAAACATTCATATAAAATATTGAAGGTGCCTCAATAAAACATGAATATTTGTTTGAAATATCCTACTGAACAACAAAGATTTAGTAGTCAAACTTGAAATAGAATAGAAATTATATTGTTAAATTAAATCTAGAATTATAGAAATCATAAAGCATCAACATAGATATTTACCAAATTTCACATAGGTAGTGCGAGAAAATATACTTCAATTTCCAGGGAATGGATTTTATACCCAAGAATAATCAACCAAGACACACTAAAATTTCATTTCAAAATTCTCTAGATATTCTCATTAAAAATAGATTAAAAATTAAGCAGAAAAAATTTAGTAAAAATATTTTTAACGCAATTTACATATGATTAGGTTATTGAAAACATTCAACACAAAATAACAAGATCATATTTAATTATTTTAAATATATTCCAAAATAGATTTTTTTATTCTAGTTCAAATGGATTTCGATTTAAAAATAAATCAATGAAATTAGAAGGAATACTCATAAAAAATTATTACTGCCTAGAAAATATTGAGGGAACTGTTTTGGTTATTTTGATATAAAATTTTATAATGATTCATAAAATTGTTTAATTACAAAGGCATGAAATTTGCCTATACATGTGAAATTATACCTTTAATATCCATCCAAACCATCTCATGACCTACCTCACATGAAGTTCAAGATTTCTCTTCACTCAAGATAATTTATTTATGTTGAGTTATTATCATACAAGGAAAATTAATATTACCATATGATTATGAAAATTTTCCTCGCTCCACACTATGAAGAATAAAAATACAATCAATAATGAGGTATTGAAAAAAAATCATTGGATTGAGGTTGGTGGGTGAGTGTTTGAAAAACAAATCTGTTGGAAAGAGAAGATCAAAGGAAGAAAATTAATAAAAGTAAATCTATCAGAAGGAGAAGATCAAAGGAAGAAAAGTATGTCTATCAGAATAAAAAATATTTATAAGAAGATTTATATCTTAAGAATATTTAGAAGAATATTTTAACATTCATTGAATAAGGTTTGAAATAATATTTGGAAGAATAGTTTTATATTAACCAGAACAAGATTAAAATGAATACTTGTATATTCACTCAAATAATATTTGGATGTATATTTAGGAGAATCTTTTTACATTCACCAAAATAAGATTCCAAATAATCTTTGTACAATCACCAAAATAATATTTATAAGAATATCTAGAATAATATTTTAACATTATCTGGAAGAATATTCAGAATAATATTTGTACATTTAATAGACGGTTTCGAGTGAATTCATATAAATATTATGAAGTCACACCAATTATGATGACGATGAATTAGAATTTCAATTTAATAAATTCATGAAAGTAAATTAATTATTCTATCCAAGTTTTGAAAAAAAATTAGAAAGTGAATTGATTCCGTATTTTTTAGAGATTTGACTCGACTCTAATAAAGTATGAATAGGTTGAATTTATTCAAAGAGTTTTTTAAATGTGTAAAATTTGAGGAGTTTTAATTCCATTCATCACTAATTAGTTTGGGATATGAATGAGTATATAAAATCATGCTCATACTCTCTTGTGATATTTTATTAGAATTCTAATAGAATTAATAATAGAGTTGTATTCGACCAAATGTTTTTGAAAATTGATAAGGTTTAAAGAAGTTCCATAGTTCCATAATTCTTTATGATAAGAAAAAAGTTCCAAATTATAGAAGCATGAAGAGTTGAGATGTGAAGACCCAGAATTTTTGTGGAATTTTTTTTATTAAATACATGGGAATTTTACGAGTGTGCGAAAATTGACGGCGCATGATTCTGAGACCCGGAGTGCCCGGAATCAATTTCTAAAGTTTGGTTCGGGTACGTTCAGTAAACGTACAAGCGAGTTTTTATAACTTTTGAACCAGTGATCAGAATTGAAAACTGAGGGCACCATTGAACTCGCAGCACCGGTATTCACTTAAAGATATACTCACCTTGACGAAAGTGGGTCAAGAATAAAAGTTAGTTTTTGGGTTTTACGCGAAAGATTAAAATAAAAATACATGTGTGTGACACTTTATTTTTATTTTACCAACAACCCTGTGGATGTTGGTAGGTAGGACCCACTAGAACTATAACCTCCATGTGGAGGTTAGAAGTGAGGACCACTAGGCCATAACCTCTCATGAGAGGTTATGGTGGTGGAGACCACCACGCCTCAACCTCCCATGTGAGGTTAATGTGGTGGGGACCAATTGAGACCACATAACCTCCCATTTTGAATAATAGGGGCGGGGACCACCTAACCCCTATTAAATGGGAGGAGAGAAAAACCTCTCAACCCCCCCCCCCCCCCCCCCCTTAATGTGGAGGAGCCTCTTGAGCTTCCACCACATTAATGTTTCCAACACACCAAATTATTGATTCCAAATCCTCCTCTTTAATTTTTAATGTGCCAAACAATTTTTTAGTTTTCTTTTTGAATTCTTTCCAATTAAATAATAGATATTATAATCTATTATTTGGCACAACTTCTCACTTGGGTGTTTTGAGAGGAGAATTATTGGGAGAGGAGGGAAAATCTCTCACCAAAGAAGAATAAAGAACGAAGAATCAAGAACACCGACAATGTTATCCTTCAACCTTCATCCTAGGATCCTACCAACGTGGGACGTCTTCAACCAACCTTTCCTCTACAATGTCGCCAATGAGCCGACGTACGAGCTCGTGATTGGAGGTGTGCGGCGGACACGACGAACGATGATCTCCTCCATCTTCTTCCCATGACTTCATCGTCGAACAACGAAAAAAAAGGTAGGGGGTTTATTTGTGTAATATTTTCTTTCCTTATTTTTCTTCTTCAATTGGAAAGGAATCGTTGTGGAGGTCATAAAATTTGAAGTTCATCTTTCTTCTTACTTGATGAGCCAAATGTTACCACCCTAAATGTGGAGGGTGCGGGCCAAACCAACATGGCCCGACCCATCCGTTGTTCTTGTTTGTGATGATTTTCAGCATGACGATGAGGTGACAGAACGACGAAGGAAACGATCGTGCTACCCGCGACCTCTGTGAATTGCGCCGCCCTCGCGGCGCTCCAGTCGAACCAGCTCTGCCACCTCGGGCTAAGCCGTGCCACCTGCCGGCTTCCAAGCTGCGCCGCCCATCGGCTGAACCACCCGTCTGCCCGACCGCCTCCCGGCTACCCACCGACCTACCCGTCGGCCTACCCGGCCACCACCCAGCCACCGCCGGCCTACCTGGCCGCCCGTCAGCCTACCCGAATGTCACCGAGCCACCGCCGACCTGCCCGGCCGCTAGCCGGCCTGTGCGGCCGCCATCCGACCGATGCGGACGCCTCTCGGCCCTCCGCGGGCCTGCCCGGTCGCCGCCCGGCCACCGTCGGCCTGCCCGGTCGCCGCCCGGCAGCCGCCGGCTTGCCCGGTCGCCGCCCCGCAGTCGTCGGCCTGCCCGGTCACCATCCGATAGCCGCAGGCCTGCCCGGTCGCCGCCTGGCCCCCGCCATCCACCCTCCTGGCCATCCCGGGGCCGCCTCTCGGCCACCTGACGGCCTGCCCGCTGGCCTGCCTAGCTGCCACCCAACCGACTCCCGGCCTGCCCGCCGGCCTCACGAGCTGCCTCCCAGCTCCCGGCCGCTCGGCATCCTGAGCGGGCCCGCAGCCCCCCTTGTGGTGCCCTAGCCGAACCATTCCCGGCCACCCCCACTAGGTCGAGACGTGCCGGGTCGCGCCCTCCTGGTGCTCCGGGCCGAACCGACCCTACGCCCGGGCCGGACCACCCTCGCGGCCTGCTGGGCTGGGCCCAACGGGATGAGCTAAACCTAATGGGCTGGCCCACCCAATGGGCCAGACCGGAACCAACGGGTATGGTCGGGTCGACCTGAACCGAGTCGGCCCAAATTATGTTGGGTCGGGTCGGTTCGACTAGGTAGGACCAAACCCGGACCTACTACGACTCTTTACATTCTTTTGGCCATATCTTTGGCACCAGACGTCCGCTTGACGAACCATCAGCGGTGCTGGTAATCATGGAGCATGAAGATCCCTATGAGTATACCCCACTGGAGTTCGGGGTATTGTTGAGTTACGGTCAGGTTGGATCGTGCACGAATCCAACCGGTCCCCCGGGACTAAAAGGCTAATAAATCACAGACGAGGCGTCTGATTGATGCACTGTAAGTTGCATTAATACACCTATTATGTGGTAGACCTTTGGGTTACTTCTTCATGGGACTTCATGGTAGCTGATGTATCAAAACATGGCTTGAGGAGTGGACCCTCTCGGAATCAAGCATTCTTCTGTGGAAACCCTGTGGCTGGTTGCGCTCTGACTTCTATTCCTGGATCATGTTTGGGTTCGACAGCTCTGAAAACTATTCCTAGATCCTGTGTGGGTTCGACAGCTCTGACTACTGTTATTGGATCCTGTGTGGGTTTGATAGCTCTGAAGACTGTTCATGAATCCTGTGTGGGTTCGACAGTTCTGAATACTGTTCCTAGATCCTGTGTGGGTTTGACATTCCTGATTTCTATACCAGGATCCTACATGGGTTCAATAGAATAGATTATTTAGTGGTTACATCTAATCATCTCTATCTCTCAACAAAAGTTGCATACCTCTGTGATTTGATTTAGTAACTTTTGTGTTTTCCTCATGATTGAGTTGGATTACTTGATAACTTTGGTATATGTATGGGCATATACCTAAGTGGGGTTATCGGTTGATTATATACTTTGTGGTTATCCTTTTTGGATTTTAAGAGAACTTGAGGGTCTTTGGGTCCCTACATAGTATTGTTATACTCACCCCTGTACGGGCTATGCCTGCACCTCATTGTGTTGTTTGCAGACGACGGACAGTGATGACCGAGGCTGAGTGTATTAGGACCAGACGGTACCCAGAGGTGGACCTCATGACGAGTCAGTACCCAGAGGAGACTAACAGACGTAGAGTGATGAGGAGGCTATCTATACCTACCCTTCAGGTAGGAATCCTGGAGGACGATCCAACTGCTATTTTCCGTTTCTTCAGTTGTACATGTTTTTTCAGTTCCTTGTACTTTACAGTTGGGCTTATATTTCTGGACCCTTTATTTTTTAGCACTCTTTTGTTATTCAGTTTACTCGTGATCATATCTGTTGTGTGTGTTTATAGGTTATAAAGGTAATTCCTTCCTAGTTTTAGGTAATTACGCCTTTGGTTCTAGTTGTCAGCCCCTGAACAATGAAAGGCGGGCTTGGGGTTGTCACTACATAGGTCCCGGGGAATGGATTGTGACAAATTGGTATTATAAGAGTCGATTATACCACAAAACTTAAGACTCTGGTCTTTTTTGTGAAGCAATAGTGTTAAGGGTAATGAGTGTGGTTTTCATTTCAGGGAGTACAGTGTTGTTACAGCAGCCCACGTATCCATACATCAGGACCCAGACTTCTGATTTCCAAATGAGTGCATGAAAACACTGTTTGCATATGGTTTTTGATGATTTTTCTTTGTGATAAATTTGATTCATCTCACCAAGTATAACTTTTTGATCGTGGCACCCCTGTTTCTTTTAGGATGCCTCCACACAGACAGCCATCCAGGTTTCCAGACTTTCTACGAGATGGAAGCCCACTGAGCGACGAGGCCTTGATGTAGGGCCCTATCACAGCGGAGGCACCAGCGGTACCACTACCCATTGGGCCACCGATTCCACCAGCCCCAGTAATAGAGAGTGCACACCGCCTGAGCACGTTGCATGAGATCTAGTGCCAGAGGCCACCTCGGTACAGGGGCGAGACAAACTCACAGGTATTTGAGGATTCGTTGGAGGCTGTGGTGAGAGTCTTCAAACTAGTAGGGACACCAGCCGAACTTATGGTAATCCTTTCCACAAGTCTCTTTTAGGTAGCAGCATGTAGATGGTGGAGCCTGATGCTCCAGGTGCACGACGAGGCGACACTACTCTGGGAAAATTTCAAGAGCCTGTTTCGGGCGGAGTTTGTCCCAACCACCCTACGTGTAGTGTGGATACAGGAGCTACTTCATATACAGCAGGGTATCATGATGGTGTCACAATACTCAGCGAGGTTGACATAAATCTCGTGCTACTCCACAGATAACGTGCGAGACCCATTCTTAAGGGGTCGGACCTTCGAGCAGGGGCTCAGGTGAGAGATCAGGGCTTCGATGATCTCCCTCAGCATCCCGATGCAGGTGGGGGTGTTAGAGCGATCCCTATTAGTGGAGAGTTTCTTTTTTGAGCAGTCACCAGCAGTGAGACCACCACTGGGTGTCACATAGCAGAGTCTTCAGCAGCAGGCAACAGATAGATGTCGTAGAGATCCCAGTGGACCAAACCATCTGGTGGACGACCTCAGGACTCGGGTTCGGTTGTGTGAGGAAAACAAGACAGAGCCAATCATACGAGGAACATGCAGTGTTTCACATGCGGAAGGCAGGGTCACATGGCTCGTGATTGTCTGACCCAATGTTCGGATGATCAACAGACAGTTGAGGGACATCTCAGGCAGAAGCAGAGGTTCGTTCGAGTCAATCTGCATGGCGCAGGTGGATGTGGTAGAGGAGCTAGTCGTATAGCTTGTGGTGGATGATGTTAAGAGGTGTTACCACCACCACCACCAGGAGGTCTACCCCGACCGCAGGGAGCAGGTGCACAAACGAGAGCTCAGCTCTAGGCAGCTGATGCTTACAATCACAGTGCTCCGGAGATGATTCGAGGTACGATCTATGTCTACTCCACCATAACTTTAGTTCTTATAGACACAAGTGCCAATCAATATTTCATTTCCACTACCCTCGTTCGGAGCTCAGAGATTCTGACGGAGTCCTTGACTCGATCCTTACTGCTAGAGACTCCTATGATAGTAGATTCATTGATTACGCACTTGTGCTGGCAGTGTGAGCTTACTCTAGGAGGTGAGGGCTTCAGCTGGGATCTCCAAGTAGCGGTGTCAAGGCCTTACGATGTCATCTTGGGTATGGACTGGTTATATACAGTCCATGCTCAGATCGACTATATTATGCAAAAATTGAGGTGTGTCTGCATGGATGGGACTAGTTTTACATTCACCGGTGAGAAGGGAGCCTTCGCAGCACAGGATGGACTTACCTAGAGGAGGGTGCAACCGATCACTCATCAGTTGGCTTTCCTTACTCTCGTAGTAGTT
Organism: Viscum album; assembly: GCA_963277665.1. NCBI lineage: Eukaryota > Viridiplantae > Streptophyta > Magnoliopsida > Santalales > Viscaceae > Viscum > Viscum album. The sequence continues at coordinate 529,615 of CAUJRU010000339.1, forward strand.
GATGTGGAGAGTCCGAGCTATTTTATAGTGGTGGACTAGTATGTGGATGTTTTCCCTAATGATGTCTATAGAGACCCATACTTGACATACATGGACATTAAATTACTTTTTCGGAATACTTAATACATAAAAAAATGACACCAAAGGACCGTAATAGTTTAGTGTCTTTGTAAACTTGGGAAAGTAATCTTCTAATCATGGTGAATGATCTTCAAAATCTCCCATAAAGATATTCCACTTTTTTCCCTACCTAAAACCTTTCTTTATATCCTGGGAAAAAGAAAACATAAAAATGGTGAGCTCAAATGCTCAGTAAGGGTAAACATAGAGAACATAAAACAAGCCATAAACATTTGAATTCAAAAACTTGAGCATAAAATCTAAACATCAAAATCTTGAGCAAAGACATAAATCTTGGAAGTACGTAAGGCATATATCATAAAGGAATATCAATCATGATAAAATAGCATGAGAATAAATCATGTAATTGTGGAAAACCATTAAGAACATGATATGATTTCCATAGTAGCCAAGGCATTGCTTCTAAGACCATCTTAGTGGACAAAGTCCCCTTCTGAATCGAGTTCACTCCTCGTTTCAGTCCTGTAACACTGAACCGGATTAACTTACCATTCCATCCATGTCTATATCATGAGATATAAATATTTACCCAATGCATTAGAGGGAGATATAGGTCCCACCAATATCATAATGAAATTATTCTTACGTGTTCCACAACATAAACATAAAACATTCATCATAACCTAAAGTATAAAATGGGTTTCATAAACATCATCCCATCATAACATAATCCATATAAAAAAATGGATATCATTTCATCATAAGAAAAGTGAAAACATGTAAATCATAGATAAATTATACTTGGAAAATACACTTTTGAAATAATTTCATCTTTTATGGAAAATGGTTTTGATAAAACACTTGAAATGAATTCTTGATGAAAATATCCTCTCTTCTTCAAAATCGTTCTCTTTTCACAAAATGCCATGAAATTTTAAAAGAAAAGGATTTTGTTGAAAATATTCATGAAATCTTGTAGAGTAAGCTTCATGAAAATTAGGTTTTATGAAATTGTAAAAATCCATTCATGCCGTATAAGTAAAAAAAACATTCTTCTTGTACATTTGCCAGAAAAGTCAAAAAGTACCTCGTATGGTAAACAAAAGAAATATTCCTTTCAAACTACATAGTAAAAGTAAAAAATGGTTAAACATGACTTTAAACATACATGGAAGAATAGTAAACAATTTATGAAAACATTCTTATAAAACACATACATGGATGATAAGTATAACCCCAGTAAATACTGACGTATAAGCAATCTCAGATAAAAATGAGATTGGAAAAACTATCCCTTACCTTAGGTCTGATATGCTTCGTACGTATCTGAACCTCATGTATAATTATTTAAATAATGTCATTGACTTATTACAGAATCATATTCATTGTTATGATATCATATATGGTTCACTTATGACTTTATATTACCTATTCTTTTCTAAAATCTATGTTAAAGCAGCGTTTTGGGTAAAATCGTTTTATTTATAGTACGTGTTTGGACTTGTTGTTCTTGATATTATTATTACTTATATCATGTTTTACTTACTTACAGAATTTAAATCATGATTTATATATCATATATATTTAGTATATATATATATATAATTGATATATAAATGAAATGAAATACACCGTTCATGGAGATGGTAGGTCGTACGTATGCATGAACGTTGTTTTCCTTTCCTTATTGACTTGAATTGAAGTAAGTAGATGAAATATATATATATAAACATAAATCCAGTAGATTTAACATGTCATATATTTAATTATTATTCATTATATATACTGTATAATCATTCTTGAATGGTTAACATGGAGAATGAATCTCATCGCGTCGTGGAGATGGTAATCTGTACGTAGGCATGAGTGATGATATCGTTACCATAATTATTTAATTGAATTGGAGTGGATGATATAATATCTCAGAATCAGTATGATTTTATAATAACTATATATAGTTATTCTTTACACCATTATACCCATCCAAGTATGGTGGTGGTGGAAAAACATATTACACCACGGCGTGGAGACGGTATTCCGTACGTACGCACGCGCGGTGATTTCGTTTTCAGTAGGATGGATAGAAGGTGAAATGGGGTTGTTTCATATTTATAATAACATATTATTATATTATTAATACTGATGTTATTACTTTATAATGAAACACCTAAAGAAGAAGAAGTTGCAGAAGAAAAAAACTTGAAAGAATCAGTAGAAGAGATTACCTCTTCTTCGACGCACCTCTTTTAATCTTTCACTTAAGGCACTAGATTTGTTCTTTTGAGGATACCATAACCTCTATAATGTTTGTAGAGAAGTTTAGAAGGAAAATTGGCAGGGTTTGGGTGATCTTGATGGCTCAAAATTGTGTAAAGAGAAGAGGGATGAGGTGCCCTTTTATAAGGGAGGAGAGGGGCACCTTAGGAAAAACTTAAAATATTATTTTATAATAAAGTCATATTAGGTTTATAATAGCTCAAAATTGATTTATTTAGAAGCTAAAGTGTGTATGGGTCTAAATCCTCTCAACCAATAGGTTTTAGACAAGTTTAGGTTACTATTATAACCTTATCATTTAGATTTAACTCTAAGTTAAATAAATTAACCTTTATTGTGTCTTCTTGTTTTCTTGCACTATATGGTTAATAAACATACTATAAAAAGACAAAAGAACCCCAAGTGGTTCATTATTTATATATATAACATTATATAAGTCATTTGGTAGAACCTTATATTTTTAGGAATAATATAATAATTAATAATATAATATTTGTTTTAAAAACTATTTTATGTCAATTTTGATAATATTTGGTAATTGATTTTTTTGAAAATCATAACAGCATGATTAGTTCTAAAACAGTTAATTAAATAAATACTAACATGTCATATTAACCTATAAAATTAGTGGCATTAATAAAAAGTCTAAAATTACATTTATTTGGGAATTTATAACATCAATTATGTTAATATTTCATTAATATGGTAATTACTACATAATCATTGTGTCATAAATAAATTAAAGTATTTAAAAGTATAAAAATTATAAATAAAATACAATTATGTAGGAAATATTTTTATATTTATAATTAATATTTATAGTTGAATTTATCTTATGTATCACCCTATAATAAAAATATTTTAGTTATTAAACATCGATTTTAACTCTTTTAACTCTTCTTTAAATAAAATAATAATAAGTGTCATAATCTAATCCAAGTGAACCTAAAGGGTAATATTTTATTACTAAGATTTTTTTGTTCGAATTAAACTTATCCAATAGAATTAGTACATGTGTTAGGTTAATAATAATTTCATTTTTATCTTTAATTTCCCTATTTACTTTTAACCGTGGTAAATACAAGTAAAAAGTTATTATTCACCAAAAAATATTTTTATCTTATTGAACCACATTTTACTCCTTGATATTAACCGTGTCTCTCGGATTTTCGAAATTCAAGTCATAGAAGTGATAAAAGTAAGTTTTATGTATAATTGAAAAGGCTCTTAGGAGGTGGTTAAAAGATGGTGAAAAGTTCAATAAATTTTTTTATATTTAAATTATTATAAAATGACTCCAATGAATTAAATTGAACTTATATAAGTATTATGTATCTATTTTGACCTAAAATAAATTTAAATAAAATAAATTATTATTTAAATAAAAAGTCGGTTTTAACCAATAACTTAGTGATTTCACTATTCCTCAAAAATTGAAAGATTTCAGAAAAATTCCAAAATTTCACCCAAGGCTAATAGCGTTGCGTATACTGCAAGCTAATATAGTGTTTCGTATAGCGCAAGATAATCTTGGTGTAGCATACAACACAAGACATCAAATAAATTAAAAATAATACTTCTCATAAAATCTCAGGGTGTTGCATTCTACCCCCTTAAAATGAATTTCGCCCTCGAAATTCATCGGGGTTATAAATCATTTACTACTTGAAAGTTTCTTTCATAGAAACCCACATCATAAAAAGGAATACCAAAACATAATTTTAAAAACTAATGGATGAAACATAATGGTTACCCAAATTAACTCATCACTGGGTTTCCACATAGGATAACATAGGTGAAAATATGGATATGGAATAGAAATATAACTATCAACTTCTGATGATGAGTGGTAGAGGACATTGCTATGATAAATCCAACAATTACAAAGAAATAAATTTGTGATGATCTAAGGTACCATCTGATTCATCAGATATGAGGGCACTAGGAAAACATTTTTGGTTATCAAGATCATTTCCCAAATGTTGATGATTTTTTGAATTAAAATAAATACTTACTTGATTTTGGTACAATCTTACCGTTTCTAGTGCCTTGAACAATTTCCACTTCACCTCTTAATGAAATGAAGTTGAATTTGTCTTTTGCAAAGTTTTACCAGATCATGCTATAGAATGATAGGTCATTCCATCTGTCCCAAACATAAGGTTAGAAAAAGTTATATACATAAGTCCATCTATGGTGATATTAATCGTATATGGTTCCAAAAATGGACTTATACTTCATCTAGCATACCGCTTAATAAAATAAAACTAGTTTATACTAACCAGGGACTTCCTGTAGTCGAGTGGTAAGCGATAAAGGCCTATCATACTTAGGTTGTCGGTTCGATTCCCGTAACCTTGTCTGACGCGACGGGTTGTCACCCATTCTGCAGGTTGTCCCTTTTTCAAAAACTACACTATTATAACATTCCAGAAATAATATAGAAAAACAAGTTCTATCCTTAAACAATACTATCTGATGTCCAACATAATCCATTCCAATATTTAGGCTTATCCAAAATACATATGTCCAATCTCATAGAATAAAGAAAATGATTATTTTAAAGGTCTCATAACAAGCACGTGAATACCATCATTTATCCCCCATATATCATAAGATATATCTTGTTGGTCACATTCCAAACATGTGAATACCTTAATCATGTATTACCATAGAACCTTAGAGTAAACATGAGTTCTGTCAAAAGTTAACTATTTCCACATACCAAAATCCCAAAATTTCTATATACACAAACCATGATATCACTTTGTCCTTATATCAATCATGAGCTCATGAATACTATCAAACATTTCATTTTCTCCTTATCCCTTCATTATGCCCATATCATCTTCTTTCAAAAATATTTTAATCACTTTTCGTGGTTACCTGTACCATATAATTATTGAAAACTACAATATACTAATAGATAGATATTCCAAAATTCCACAATACTATAAATGATATTCCACAACATTATTTCAGAATCCCATTATATAAACACATAATCATTCTAGTACATCATTGTCATACTCAACATCTCCAATAGTGATCACATGTGACTTCCCTTTGTCCTTCACCTTAAGATTTTGTTGAGGTTGATCATCATTAAACCTTGGATTAGGGCATTGGTTAGCATAATGCCCCATTTCTTTACACTTGTAGCATTGAAGTGTTGGTGGAGCATTCTCTGTAGTCTTTTCTCTTTTCACGTCATTAGAAACCTTTTTCCCATTACTTCGGCACTCAGCTACTATGTGACCTTCTTTTCCACACTTGAAACATTTTCTAGTACCTTTTCGACAATCTCCACCATGCTTCTTTCCACACTTTGAGCATAAAGAAACATTCACATTCTTTTCACCATTGTTCTGAGATTTTTCCTTGAATTGCATCTTTTGTTTCTTGTCAAAACCATGAGATGGATATGTTACACCAACTTCCAGTTCTACCTCGATAGCACAACGCACCATTTCTTCATAGATACTGAAGTCTCTTATAGCTAATGCCCTTCAAAGACTTGGTTTTAATCCACTAAATAATCGATCAACTTTACTTTCAGGTTGGATGAAAAAGGTGGATGCATACCTTTCAAGCCTTGTAAAATTCGCTTCGTATATACCAACAGATTAATCATCATTTTGCTTAAGTTCAAGGAACTCCTTTTCTATATTTTTTCAAAGAATACAAGGGAAGTACTTACTAAAAAAAATCTTGAACTCGTCTTATTCCATGGATTCAATTTCATCTTGGGGCCTTGTATTCTTGATTAGATTCCACCACTGGTCTGCTTCACCTTTTAAATGGTAAACAGCTAAAATAACTTTTTCATGTTCTGAACAGCGAAGTATGGAAAATATCATTTCAATAGTACTGATCCATTGTTCAACAACAAGTGTATCAAAAGACCCATTTCAATAATTTGGATGTTGCCTCATGAAGGACTCAATAGAATATTTTTCCCTTCTCTGATCATTTGGAAATCCCGAATGATTCATAGCCTTTGTAAGTATAGCAATAAGATTTTTCACTCCATCTCCCATCACATTTGGTTGCTCGGGAGGACAATCATTTCATTTTCCATTACATTGATCAACATGGTTCCTTCGGGTTCCAGCCATCATCTAAAACCCAAAAAGAACAGTGTGAGAGGCAAAAATCATGCTAGGAAAACAACATAATAAAGGGGGTGTACCTTCAATATCTAACATCTTAGGTATAATTATAATATCCTTACCATAATTCTAGGACTATAACTTATAATTATACTTAACCTTAGGGACATCCCTAGACATACCTTAGAAATATCTCTAGGGATCTCACTAAAGTTTTTGCATCCTAGTTTCTAAAGGTTAACTAAACCTCCCTCTGATACCAACTGTAGAAACCCGTATTTGAAATACATGGAAATTACATTACATTTTTTGGAATATTTAATACATAATAAAAACAGACACCAAAGGACTGTAATAGTTTAGTGTCTTCGGAAACTCAGAAAAATAATATTCTAATCATGGTGAAAGATCTTCAACATCTCCCATAAAGATCTTATCCTTTTGTTTTCTTACCTAAAACCATTATTTATATCCTAGGGAAAAGAAAACATAAAAAGGGTGAGCTCAAATGCACAGTAAGGGTAAACATAGAGAACATAAAACAATCTATAAACATTTGAATGCAAAAACTTGAACATAAAATCTAAACATCAAAATCTTGAGCAAAGACATAAATCTTTGAAGTACTTAAGGAATATATCATAAAGGAAAATAAATCATGATAAAATAGCATGGGAATAAAACATGTAATTGTGGAAAACCATTATTCACATGATATTATTTCCATAGTAGCCAATTCATTGCTTCCAAGACCATCTTAGTGGACAAAGTCCATTTCTGAATCGAGTTCACTCCTCGTTCCAGTCCTGTAACACTGAACCGAATTAACTTACCGTTCCATCCATGTCTATATCTTGAGATATTAATCTTTACCCAATGAATTGGGGGGATCTATAGGTCCCACCCATCTCATAATGAAATCATTCTTATGTGTGCCCCAACATAATTATAAAACATTCATCATAACCTAAAGTATAAAATGGGTTTCATAAACATCATCCCATCATAACATAATCCATATAAAAAAATGGATATCATTTAATCATAAGAAAAGTGAAACCATGTAAATCATAGATATATTATACTTGGAAAATACATATATGAAATAATATTATCTTATATGGAAAATGGTTTTGATAAAACACTTGAAATGAATTCATGAGGAAAATATCCTTTTTCTTCAAAATCATTTTCTTTTCAAAAAATTCCTTGAAATTTTAAAAGAAAAAGATTTTGTTAAAAATATTCATGAAATATTGTAGAGTAAGCTTCATGAAAATAAGGTTTTATGAAACTGTAAAAATCTGTTCATGCCGTATAAGTTAAAAAAACATTCTTCTTGTATGTTTGTCGGAAAAGTCAAAAAGTACCTCGTATGGTAAACAAAAGAAAGATTCCTTCCATACTACATAGTAAATTTCAAAAAGGGGTAAACATGACTTTAAACATACATGGAATAATATTAAACACTTTATGAAAAAATTCTTATAAAACACATAAATGGATGATAAGTATAACCCCAGTAAATACATACATATAAGCAATCTCAGATAAAAATGAGATTGCAAAAATTATTACTTACCATAGGTCCGATATGCTTCGTATGTATCTAAACCTCATGTATAATGATTTAAATAATTTCATAGACTTATTAAATAATCATATTCATTGTTATGATATCATATATGGTTCACTTATGACTTTATATTACCTATTCTTTTGTAAATTCTATGTTAAAGCAGCGTTTTTGGTAAAATCGTTTTATTTATCGTACATGTTTGGACTTGTTGTTCTTGATATTATTATTCTTTATATCATGTTTTAAATACTTCCAAAATGTAAATCATGATTTATATATCCTATATATTCAGTATATATATATAATAGATAGATAAATGAAATTAAATACACTGTTCATAGAGACGGTAGGTCGTACTTACGCATGAACGCTGTTTTCCTTTCCTTATTGACTTTAATTGAATTAAGTAGATGACATATATATATACACACATAAATCCAGTAGCTTTATAATGTCATATATTTCATTATTATTCATTTCATATACTTTATAATCATTCTTGAATGGTTAACATGGATAATGAATCTCATCGTGTCGTGGAGACGGTAATCCGTACGTACGCACGAGCGATGATATCATTCCCATAATTATTGAATTGAATTGGAGTGGATAATATAATATCCGAGAATCATTATTATTTTATAATAACTATATACATTTACTCTTTACACCATTATACCCATCCAAGTAAGGTGGTGGTGGAAAAACAGATTACACCACGGCATAGAGACGGTATTCCATACGTACGCACGCACAGTGATTTCGTTTTCAGTAGGATGGATAGAAGGTGAAATGGGGTTGTTTAATATTTATAATAACATATAATTATATTAGTGATACTAATGTTATTACTTTATAATGAAACAGCTAAAGAAGAAGAAGTTGAAGAAGAAAGAAACTTGAAAGAATCGGTAGTAAAGATTACATCTTCTTTGACGCACCTCTTTTAAGTTTTCTCTTAAGGCACTAGATTTGTTCTTTTGAGGATACCAGAACCTCTATACTGTTGATAGGGAAGTTTTTAAGGAAAATGATCAGGTTTTGGCCAAGATTTAAGGCTCAAAATTTTGTAAAGAGAAGAGGGAGGAGGTGCCCTTTTATAAGGGAGGAGAGGGGCACCTTAGAAAAAACATAAAATATTATTTTATAATAAAGTCCTATTCTGTTTATAATAGCTCAAAATTGATTTATTTCTAAAATAAAGTGGTTATGGGTCTAAATACTCTCAAAAAATAAGTTTTAGAAAAGTTTAGGTTACTATTTTAACCTTATAATTTATATTTAACTCTAAGTTAAATAATTTAACCTTTAGTGTGTCTTCCTGTTTTCTTACACTATATGGTTAATAAACTTACTATAACAATCCAAACGAACTAAAAGTGGTTCATTATAAATATATATAACCTTATCTAAGTAATTTTACTGAACCTTAGATTTTTAGGAATTAAATAACAATTAATAATATAATATTTGTTTTAAAAACTATTTTATGTCAATTTTGATACTATTTGGTAATTGATTTTTGTGAAAATCATAACAGCATGATTAGTTCGAACAAAGTTAATTAAATCAATACTAACATGTAATATTAACCTATAAAATTAGTGTAATTCATAAAAAGTCTAACATTACATTCATTTGGTATTGAAAATGGTTTTGAAAGCATTTTTATTATATCAATGTGTTGTATTTATATCTTGTGATTGAAATGTGGAAATGTTATGTTTCCTTTATGCATGTTTTATGTGATACGATTATGTTATGGTTTATGATATGTTTAAACCTATTCATATGAGGAATGCATTGGACTTAATAAGTGACGGGTGGAGCCCGCTATAGCTCCTCGATGCATCGGCAGGTCTCATGAGACAAACTGGTGTCTTGGCACGAGGCCTTGACAAAATCTTATTTGTGGTCTTGGCACGAGGCCTTGACTACGTGGTTATGATAGTCTGGCATTATGCATTCCATCATTATGAAAGTGGTTATTGATATTTCATGTGATTATTCAACCAGTAGAATATCCATGTGAAGAAGTGAATGGCATTATCTCATTTTACTTTTTCCATATTATGTTGATGTTCAAGTTTAAAAGGCTTTTTTTTAGTTATACATTGCCTTAAATGTTTATGTTTATTTATGAAAGCTTCCGCAAATATTTTTATCCTTACTGAGCATCTGATCTCACCCCTTTCAATGTTTTAATATTTTCCAGGATGTGAAGAAGTATTTTATGAATGAGCTGCAGGGATAGTCAGAAGAGGATATGAGTGTGGACTATGAAGACTTTGTTATTAGTTTTTCACTTTATGGTGTAATGTAACACTTATGAATGTATCTAGTGTTTCCAAGGCTACTAAACTAATCGGTCTTTCGAGACTTGAACTTTTGTCATCATTCCAATGTTACGAAGTAATGCACCGACTCTAGGTAGCTGGGGTCGGGGCGTTACAAAACTATTATAACAATACAGAAATAATATCGAAAAAAAAGTTCTATCCTTAAACAATACTATCTGATATCCAACATAATCCATTTCAATCTTTAGGCTTATCCAAAATACATATGTCCAATATCATAGTATAAGTAAAATGATTATTTGAAAGGTCCCATAACAAGAACGTGAATACCATCATTTATCCATCATATATCATAAGATATATCTTGTTGGTCACATTCCAAACATGTGAATACCTTAATCATGTATTACCATAGAACCTTAGAGAAAACATTAGTGCTATCAAAAGTTAACTCTTTCCACATACCAAAATCCCAAAATTTCTATATACTCAAACCATGATATCACTTTGTACTTCTATCAGTCATGAGCTCATGAATACTATCAAACATTTTATTTTCTCTTTATCCCTTCATTATGTGCATATCATCTGCTTTCCAAAATATTTGAATCACTTTTCATGGTTTCTGGTACCATATAATTATTGAAAACCACAATATAGCAATACATAGATATTCCAATATTCCATAATACTATAAATGAGATTCCACAACATTATTTTGGAATCCCGTTACATAAACACATAATCATTACAATACATCATTGTCATACTCAATGTCGCCAATAGTGATCGCATGTGACTTCCCTTTGTCCTTTACCTTAAGATGTTGTTGAGGTTGATCATCATTAAACCTTGGATTAGGGAATTGGTTATCATAATTCCCCATTTCCTTGCACTTGTAGCATTGAAGTGTTGGTGGAGCATTCTCTATAGTCTTTTCTCTATTCAAGTCATTTGAATCCATTTTCCCATTACTTCGGCACTCAGCTGCTCTGTGACCTTCTTTTCCACACTTAAAACATTTTCTAGTACCTTTTAGACAATCTCCACCATGCTTCTTTACACACTTTGAGCATAAACAAACATACACATTCTTTTCACCATTGTTCTGAGATTTTTCCTTGAATTCCATCTTTTGTTTCTTGTCAAAACCTTGATATGGATATGTTACACCAACTTCTAGTTCTACCTTGATAGAACAATGCAAAATTTCTTCATATCTATTGAATTCTCTTATATTTAATGCCCTTCAAAGACTTTTTTTAAGCCACTGAAGAATCGATCAACTTTACTTTTAGATTGGATGATAAAGCCAGATGCATACCTTGAAAGACTTGTAAAATTCACTTCATATATACCAATAGATTCATCATCCTTTTTCTTAAGTTCAAGGAACTCCTTTTCCATCTTTGTTCGAAGAATACAAGGGAAGTACTTACTGAAAAACAAGTTCTTGAACTCGCCCTATTCCATGGATTCAATTTCATCTTGGGGCCTTGTATTCTTAATTAGAGTCCACCACCGGTCTACTTCCCCTTCTAAACTGTAAACATCTAAAATGACTTTTTCATGTTCTGAACAACGAAGTATGGAAAATATCTTTTCAATGGTATTGATCCATTATTCAGTAATAAGTGGATCAGAAGACCCATTGAAAGATGGTGGACATTGCCTCATGAAGGCCTCAATAGAATATTGTTACCTTCTATGATCATTTGGAAATCCAGAATGATTCATAGCTTGTGTAAGTATAGCAATTAGATTTTTCACTCCATATCCCATCACATTTGGTTTCTCGGGAGGACAATCATTGCATTGTCCATTACATTGATCAAAATGGTTCCTTCGGGTTCCATCCATTGTCTAAAACCCAAAAAGAACAGTGTGAGAGGAACAAATCATGATATGAAAAAAAACATAATAAAGGGGGAGTACCTTCAATATATAACATCTTAGGTATAATTCTAATATCGTTACCATAATTCTAGGACTGTAACCTATACTTATACTTAACCTTAGGGACATCCCTAGACATACCTTAGAAATATCTCTAGGGATCTCACTAAAGTTTTCACATCCTAGTTTCCAAAGGTTAACTAAACCTCCCTCTGATACCAACTGTAGAGACCCATACTTGAAGTACATGGACTTTACTTTACTTTTTCGGAATACTTAATACATAACAAAAACAGACACCAAAAAACCGTAATAGTTTAGTGTCTTTGGAAACTTAGAAAAATAATCTTCTAATCATGGTGAAAGATCTTCATCATCTCCCATAAAGATCTTTCCCTTTTGTTTTCTTACCTAAAACCTTTATTTATATCCTGGGGAAAAGAAAACATAAGAAGGGTGAGATGAAATTCTCAGTAAGGGTAAACATGGAGAACATAAAACAATCTATAAACATTTGAATGCAAAAACTTGAACATAAAATCTAAACATCAAAATCTTGAGCAAAGACATAAATCTTGGAAGTACGTAAGGCATATATCATAAAGGAACATCAATCATGATGAAATAGCATGGGAATAAAACATGTAATTGTGTAAAACCATTAAACACATGATATGATTTCCATAGTATCCATGACATTGCTGCCAATACCATCTTAGTGGAAAAAGTCCCTTTCGGAATCGAGTTCACTCCTCGTTCCAATCCTGTAACACTGAACCAGATTAACTTACCGTTCCAACCATATCTGTCTCATGAGATATAAATCTTTACCCAATGAATTATAGGGATATATAGGTCCCACCCATCTCATAATTAAATCATTCTTACAAGTGCCACAACATAAACATAAATCATTCATCACAACCTAAAGTATAAAATGGGTTTCATAAACATCATCCCATCAAAACATAATCCATATAAAAAAATGGATATCATTTCATCATAAGAAATGTAAAACCATGTAAATCATAGATAAATTAATCTTGGATAATAAACATATGAAATAATGTCATCTTATATGGAAAATTGTTTTGATAAAACATTTGAAATGAATTCTTGAGGAAAATATCCTTTCTTCTTCAAAATCATCTTCTTTTCACAAAATGCCATGAAATTTTTAAAGAAAAGGATTTTTTTGAAAATAATTATGAAATATTGTAGAGTAAGATTCATGAAAATAATGTTTTATGAAACCGTAAAAATCCGTTCATGCCGTATAAGTTAAAAAAACATTCTTCTTGTACGTTTGCCGAAAAAGTCAAAAAGTACCTCGTATGGTAAGCAAAAGAAAGATTCCTTTCATACTACATAGTAAAAGTAAAAATGGGTAAACAGACTTTAAACATACATGGAATAATAATAAAAACTTTATGAAAACATTATTATAAAAAAAATTCATGGATGATAAGTATAACCCCAGTAAATACTGACGTATAAGCAATCTCAGATAAGAATGAGATTGGAAAAATTATCCCTTAACTTAGGTCTGAAATGCTTCGTATGTATCTAAAACTCCTGTATAATGATTTAAATAATTTCATTTACTTATTATAAAATCATATTCATTGTTATGATATCATATATGGTTCAATTATGACTTTATATTACCTATTCTTTTGTAAATTCTATGTTAAAGCAGCGTTTTGGGTGAAATCATTTTATTTATCGTACGTGTTTGGACTTCTTGTTCTTGATATTATTATTACTTATATCATGTTTTACATACTTATATAATGTAAAACATGATTTATATATCATATATATTCAGTATATATATATATATATATAATAGATATATAAATGAAATGAAATACACCATTCATGGAGATGGTAGGTTGTACGTACGCATGAATGCTGTTTTCCTTTCCTTATTGACTTGAATTGAAGTAAGTATATGAAATATATATATATATATATACACATAAATACAGTATCATTATCATGTCATATATTTCATTATTATTCATTATATATACTTTATAATCATTCTTTAATGGTTAACATGGAGAATGAATCTCATCGCGTCGTGGAGACGGTAATTCGTACGTACGCACGAGCGATGATATCGTTCCCATAATTATTGAATTGAATTCGAGTGGCTGATATAATATATCAGAATCAGTATGATGTGATAATAACTATATATAGTTACTCTTTACACCATTGTACTCATCCAAGTAAGGTGGTCGTGGAAAAATAGATTACAGCACGGCGTGGAGACGGTATTCCGTACGTACGCACGTGCGGTGATTTCATTTTCCTTAGGATGGATAGAAGGTGAAATGGGGTTGTTTCATATTTATAATAACATATCAGTATATTATTGATACTTATGTTATTAATTTATAATGAAATAACTAAATAAGAAGATTTTGAAAAAGAAAGAAACTTGAATGAATCGGTAGAAGAGATTACCTCTTCTTCGACGCACCTATTTTAAGATTTCTCTTAAGGCACTAGATTTTTTCTTTTGAGGAGATAAAAACCTCTATAATGTTGATTGGGAAGTTTATCAGTGAAATTGGTAGGGTTTGGACGATCTTAAAGGCAAAAAATTGTGTAAAGAGAAGATGGAGGAGGTGCCCTTTTATAAGGGAGGAGAGGGGCACCTTAGGAAAAACTTAAAATATTATTTTATAATAATGTCATATTCGGTTTATAATAGCTCTAAATTGATTTATTTTGAATCTGAAGTGGGTATGGGTCAAAATACTCTCAACCAATTGGTTTTAGACAAGTTTAGGTCACTATTTTAACCTTATCATTTAGATTTATCTTTAGGTTAAATAATTTAACCTTTACTGTGTCTTCTTGTTTTCTTACACTATATGGTTAATAAACTTACTATAACAAGCCAAAAGAACTCCAAGTGGTTCATTATTAATATATATAACCTTATATAAGTCATTTGACCTAAAATTAGATTTATAGGAATAAAATAACAATTAATAATATAATATTTGTTTTAAAAACTATTTTATGTCAATTTTGACATTATTTGGTAATTGATTTTTGTTAAAATCATAACAGCATGATTAGTTCGAAAAAGTTAATTAAATCAACACTAACATGTCATATTAACCTATAAAATTAGTGTAATTCATAAAAAGTCTAAAATTTCATTTATTTGGGTATTTATAACATCAATTATGTTAATATTTCATTAATAAGTTAATTACTGCATCATCATTGTGTCATAAATAAATTAAAATATTTAAAGTCTAAAAATTATAAATAAAATACCATTATGTAGGAAATTGTTTTAGATTTCTAATTAATATTTATAGTAGAATTTATCTTATGTATAAACATATATTAAAAATATTTTAGTTATTAAACATTGATTTTAACTATTTTAATTCTTCTTTAAAAAAATTAATAAGTGTCATAATCTAATCCAAGTGGACCTACAGGGTAATATTTTATTCCTAAGATTGTTTTTGGTTGAATTAAACTTATCCAATAGAATTAGGAAATGTTTTAGGTTAATAATAATATCATTTGTGCCCTTAATTACCCTATTTACTTTTAACCGTGGTAAATAAAATTAAAAAGTTACTATTCACCAAAAACTATTTTTAGCTTATTGAACCACATTTTACTCCTTGATATTTACCATGTATCTTGTATTTTTGAAATTAAACTCACAGAAGCAGTAAAATTAAGTTTTATGTATAATTGAAAATGCTCTTAGGAGGTGGGTAAAAGACTGTGAAAGGTTCAATAATTTTTTTATATCTAAACTTATTATAAAATGACTCTAATTAATTACATTGAACATATATAAGTATTATGTATCTATTTTATCCTCAAATAAATTTAAATAAAATAAAATATTATGTAAATCAATAGTCAGTTTTAACCAATAACTTAGTGATTTCACTATTCATCAAAAATTGAACTTTTTCATAAAAATACCAAAATTTTACCCAAGGCTAATTTCGATATTCCAAATCCAAAAATGAAGTCCATTTTGAAAGATTAAATTTATTAAATTTTAAAAGTGGGTATTACTATTCATAACGGCTAGTTTATATAATATTTTAATAATGTATCATTGTTTAGTGAAACTCAGAATTGCGTACAACACACGCTATCATGGAAGGTCTTGATTACGTGTAAATAAAGCCAAGTCAAGGTTGCATGTAGTTCAAGATTCCTTTTTTGTTGTGTATAATAGAATCCAACCATATTTCATTTATACATTTAATATATATATATATATATACACACACTCAATATTGCGAACTTGAAATTTTGTGTAACACGCTCCAAGAATAGTGTTGTGTATATTGCAGGCTAATACGGTGTTGCGTATAGCGCAAGATAATCTTGGTGTAGCATACAACAAAATACATCAAATAAATTAAAAAGAATACTTCTCATAAAATCTCAGGGTGTTACAATATCCCAGGTCTACCTCCTCGTAGCTAGAGAGGTGGACGTCTACATTGAACTATACCCCGGGACGACACCGATATCTACACTAGCCTATCAAATGGCTCTCGTGGAGCTTCGCAAGATGCAGGTATAGCTAGAGGACTTGCAGGGGAATGGATTCATCCGGCCCAATGTTTCTCCTTGGGAAACCCCAATTCTCTTCGCCAATAAGGCATATGGGATCTTGAGGCTTTGTGTCGACTACCATCGCCTGAACCAGGTGACCATGAAGAACAAGTACCCACTTCCGAGGATTGAAAACGTCTTTGATCAGTTTAAGGGAGCACGGTGGTTCTCAAAGATTGACCTCAGATCAGGCTATCACCATCTCAGAGTTTGAGATGAGGATGTGTAGAAGACAGAATTCAGATGTCGGTATGACCACTAAGAGTTTTTGGTTATGCCTTTCTGCGTAACCAACGCTCCTACAGTGTTCATGGCACTCATGAAAAAGATTTTTCATCCATACCTCGAACTCTTTGTCATTGTATTCATCGATGACATTCTGATCTACTCGACTACTGAGGAGGAGCATGCCTACCATTTGTAGGTTGTATTGGATACACTCCGAGAGCACCAGCTTTATGGTAAGCTCTCGAAGTGCTAGTTTTGGATCCAAGAGGTTCCATTTTTGGGATAAATCATCTCAGAGGCTGGAGTTGTAGTGGATCCAGAGAATATTGAGGCAGTACTTGCTTGGTAGCCACCCAAGAGTGTGACGGAGGTATAGAGTTTCCTGGGTTTGGATGTTTACTACCGGAGATTCATTCCAGACTTCTCCAGAGTTGAAACACCAATATTAGCCTTGATGAATAAGGGGAAAACCTTCGTGTGGTCGGAGAGATGCCAGCAGATCTTTCAGAAGCTGAGGAAGAGGTTGACTAGTGCCCCCATCTTGAGGCTTCTAGTGGAAGGTGTAGGGTACGTAGTCTACTGTGACGCATCAAGGATCAGACTCAGGTGTTTCCTGATGCAGGAGTGAGTAGTGATCAGATATGGTTCTAGACAGTTGTGACAACACGAGCAGAACTACACTACCCATGACCTGGAGTTAGCAGTAGTGGTCTACGCCTTGAATATGTGATGACACTATCTGATGGGAGAGAATTCTACCGTGTACTCTGATCACAAGAGTCTCAAGTATATCTTCTTTCAGAAGGACTTGAACCTGAGATAGCAGCATTGGATTGAGTTCCTCTAGGACTATGATTTCGAGATAGTCTATACTCCTGGTAAGGGGAACGTTGTTGCAAAGGCACTCAGCAAGAGAACTGGTATACAACTGCTAGGCGAGGCGACAGAACAACTGGATGCTTTACATATATCCTTTGTGGATAGAGATGGAGAAGCCTTTCTCCAGTCTCTTACAGTCACTCCCCCACTTCTTCAGTTATTCAAGGAGGCGCAACTTGGGGATGCTGACTGTGAGACATGACATGCTCAGATATCCACAGGGCATACACCTGATGGATTTTCTGAAGGTGGGGAGCACGTCATCCTCTTCAAAAGACGTACTATGGTGCCAGTGTCACTTAAGGAGGAAGTGTTGAGTGAGTTCAACACATCCCCTCTAAAGTTACATCCAGGAGTGGCGAATATGCACCAGGATCTCCGGCAACATCACTGGTGTCCGGGGATGAAGAAGGCAGTTGTAGAGTTTGTCTCCCATTGCCTCACTTGTTAGCAAGTGAAGGCAGAGCACCAGGTACCTGCAGGATTGGTTCAGCCTTTAAAGGTCCCAGAGTGGAAGTGTGATGGGATATCCATGGATTTTGTGACAGGACTTCCACGTACATCCAGGGGTCATGACTCGATTTGGGTGATCATCGACCAACTCACCAAGTCGGCTCACTTCCTACCGATCAAAGAGTAGGGTTCAGTAAAGAGCTTGGGACGCCTCTACATGCAATATATTGTGCAGCTACATGGAGTAACTTCTTCTATTTTCTCCGATCATGACACATGGTTTACTTCCCATCTATGGAATGGGATGCAGGAGGATTTCGAGGTATAGCTTCATCTGTGCACTGCCTTCCATCCTCAGACGGATGGCCACACTGAGCGAACCATTCAAACCCTTGAGGACATGTTGCATGCTTGTGTCCTCGACTTGGATCAAAGCTGGGAGGATCACTTACCTTTGGTGGAGTTTTCCTACAACAAAATCTATCACTCCACCATAGGGATGGAACCTTTTGAAGCGTTGTATGGGCAACCTTGCAGATCACCTCTATGTTGGACTGACCCAGGGGAGTCATTACTAGTGGGACCAGAGATGGTATGGGCTACCATGAAGAAGGTGAAGATCATCCAGGAGTGGATGAAGACTGCACAGAGTAGTCATAAGTCATATGCTGAAAGGAGACGGTGGCCTCTGGAGTTCGAGGATGGAAACCACATTTTGATACGGGTCTCACCTCGATGAGGACTACAGAGATTTGGCCAAATCGGAAAGTTATCTCCGAGATTCATCAGACCCTTCCAGGTCCTCAGCAGAGTAGGTGTGGTGGCTTACTACTTGGCACTTACACCTCAGTTTCACCATGTGAACGATGTATTCCACATATCCCAGCTGAGGAGATACGTACACGACCCTTCCCACATAATTGACCATGGCCAGCTGGATGTCGACGATGGGGAGACTTTTACAGAGGTTCCGGTAGAGACTGAGGATCAGCAGGAGTGGGTCATACATAGACGGTTGGTACCACTGGTGCGCATTTTCTGGTAGCACGGGAACCTCCAAGAGAGCACATGGGAGCGGGATGCTCAGATGCATGCTCAGTACCCCCATTTGTTTCCTTAGATCGAGTTGTAACTTAAAGGGACGTAAATCCCTGAGGTGGGGAGAATGTAAATACCCCGAATTTCAGTGGAATTTTTTTTCTTAAATACATGTGAAATTTACAAGTATTTGAAAATTGACAGTGAATGATTCCGAGGCCCGGTGTGCTCGGAATTAATTTATAAAGTTTTTTTCGGGTACGTTCAGTAAACATACGAGCGGGTTTTTATAACTTTTGAACTGGTGCTCGTAATTTAAAACTGAGGGCACCTTTGAACTCACAGTGCTGATGTTCGCTTACGTAGACTTTCACCTCGATGATAGTTGGTCGAGAATAAAAGTTAGTTTTTGGGTTTTACATGAAAGATTAAAATAAAAATACATGTGTGTGACACTTTATTTTTATTTTACCAACAACCATGTGGATGTTGGGAGGTAGGACCCACTGGAACTATAACCACTATGTGGAGGTTGGAAGTGGGGACCACCAAGCCATAACCTCTCATGAGAGGTTATGGTGGTGGGGACCACCACGCCTCAACCTCCAATGTGAGGTTAATGTGGTGGGGACCACCTGAGACCACATAACCTCCCATTTTGAATAATAGGGGCAGGGACCACCTGACCCCTATTAAATGGGAGGAGAGGAAAACCTCACAACCACCCTCTTTAATGTGGAGGAGCCTCTTGAGCTTCCTCCACAATAATACTACCAACACATCAAATTAATGGTGCAAAATCCTCCTATTTAGTTTTTAATGTGCCAACCAAGTGTTTAGTTTTCTTTTTGAATTCATGCCAAAGAAATAATAGATATTATAATCTATTATTTGGAAAAACATCCAACTTGGGTGTCTTGAGAGGATAATTATTGGGGGAGGAGAGAAAATCTCTCATCCACAAAGAACGAAGAACGAAGAACAAAGAACAAAGAATGAAGAATGAAGAACGCCATCAATGTTCTCCTTCGACCTTCATCCTCGGATCCTACCAAAGTGGGACATCTTCAACCGACCTTCCCTCCACAACATCGTCAATGAGCCGACGTAAGAGCTCGTGATTGCAAGTGTGTGGCAGATGCGATGAACGACGATCTCCTCCATCTTCTTCCCGCGACTTCATCATCGAACCACTAACAAATGTTAGGGGGTTTATTTGTGTAATATTTTCTTTCCTTATTTTTCTTCTTCGGTTGGAAAGGAACCATTACGAAGGTTGTAAAATTTGAAGTTTATTTTTCTTCTTACTTGATGATCAAAATGTCACCACTCTAAATGCATAGGGTGTAGGCCAAACCAACATGGATCGACCCCTCCACGGTTCTTGTTAGTGATGATCTTCGGCATGGCGATGAGGCGACGGAATGACGAAAGCAATGGTCACGGTACCCGCGGCCTCTACGAACCACGCCACCCTAGGCCCTCCGGCTGAACTGGATCCACCGCCTCGGGCTGAACTACGCCGCCTGATGGCTTCTAAGCCGTGCTGACTGTGCCGCCTGTCGGCCGAGCCACCGGCCTACTCGGCCACCCGCCGGCCTGCCCGGCCGCCCGTCGGCCTGCCCCGATGCCCTTCGGCCTGACCGGCTGCCTCCCTTCCTACCTCTCGGCCTACTTGGCTACCACATGGCCACCGTCGGCCACCCGGCAGCCCGTCGGCCTGCCCAACCGTCACCCGGCTGCCACCAGGCTGCCTCCTGGCCTGCCCGCCGGCCTCCCGAGCCACCTCCCAGATCCTGGAATCCTGATCCAGCCCTCATCCCACCTCATGGAGCCCTGGCCGAACCAACCCTGTCCGCGCCCTCCAGCCCGAGCCGGACCCTCACGGTGCTCTGGGATGAACCGGCCCTGAGCCCGGGCCGGACCACCCTCGCGGCCTGCTGGGCTGGGCCCAGCGGGCCTGAATAAACCCAACTGGCCAGCCCGCCCAATGGGATGGGCCGGAACCAATGGGTTAGACTGGGTCCACCTGAACCGGGTCAGCCCAGACTAATTCGGGTCGGGTCAGTCTGACCGGGTCAGACCGGACCCGGACCTACTGTGACCCTTTACTTTCTTTTGGCCATATCTTTGGCACTGGACGTCCGTTTAACGAACCGTCAGCGGCACTGGTAATCATGGATAATGATGGTCCCTCTAAGTATACCCCATCGGATTTCGGGGTATAGTTGAGTCAGGGTCAAGTTGGATCGTGCACGAATCCAACCGGCCCCCTGGGACTAAAAGGCTAATAACTCACAGACCGGGTGTCTGATTGACACACCGTCAGTTGTGTTGAGACCCCTATGACGTGGAAGACCATTGGGTTACTTCCTCATGGGACATCATGGAAGCTGATGTATCAACACTTGGCTTGAGGAGCGCACCCTCCCGGAATCAAGCGTGCTTGTACGGAAACCCTATGGTTGGTTGCGCTCTCACTACTGTTCCTGGATCATGTGTGGGTTCGATAGCTCTGACGACTGTTCCTGGATCCTGTGTGGGTTCGAAAGCTCTGACTACTATTCTTGGATCTTGTGTGGGTTCGACAGCTCTGACGACAATTCTTAGATCCTGTGTGGGTTCGATAGTTCTTAATACTGTTCCGGGATCCTATGTGGGTTTGATAGTTCTGATTTCTATACTAGGATCCTACATGGGTTCGACTGAATAGGTGATTTAGTGGTTACATCTAATCATCTCTATCTCTCAATAATAGTTTCATACCTGTGTGAGCTGAGTCAGTAACTTTTATGTTTTCCTCATGATTGAGTTGGATTACTTGATAACTTAGGAATATATATGGGCATATACCTAAGTGGGGTTATCTGTTGATTACATACTTTGTTGTTATAATTGTTGGATTTTGACAGACCTTTATGGTCTCAGGATGCCTACTGAGTATTTTTATACTCACCCCTACACGGGCTATGCCCGCACCTCTTTGGGTTGGTTGCAGACGATAGACAGCGCTGACCGAGGCTTAGAGTATTAAGACTGGACGGTACCTAGAGGTGGACCTCACAACGAGTCGGTACCTAGAGGAGACTGATTTATGTGGAGTTCTAAGGAGGCTATCTGTACCTACCCTTCTAGTAGGAATACCAGAGGACGATCTAGTAGCTATTTTCCCTTTCTTCAGTTGTACCTATTTTTCCAGTTCCTTGTACTTTACAGTTGAGCTTGTATTTCCGGCCCCTTTATTTTTCATCACTCTTTTGTTATTCAGTTTTCTAGTGATCGTATCTGATGTGTGTGTTTACAGGTTATAAAGGCAATGAATTCCTAGTTTTAGCGAATTAGGCCTTTGGTGCTAGTCTCCATCCCATGTCCTATGGAAGGTGGGCTTGGCGTAGTCACGGCACGGGCCCCGGGGGACAGGTCGTGACATGAGAGGTCATAAGTATAGATTCTAATAAATTAATTTTAACATAATTTATGCAATATAGAGTTTATAGTGAGTATAATGAAAAGTTACAATATTCTGTTGGCTCAGAATATTAATCAAATCCATAAATTTTTGGGAATTGTAAATATTACATATTGGGAGAAAGAAGAATCTTGATGGGAGTTAAATCATTTATATTCACCTACATTATCTAGTGGATATCCATGTATTTATGGGATTTTATCTAATAAGGATTAGGTACCCACTTTGGGACCAAATATTGTAAATACATGCATTCCTTTAATTTATATTCCTTATTATTTCGTATGAGTGAGGTTGAGTTTAATAGTTTAGATGATAAAAACTTTAACAAATTACATAGGTTTATTTCATGAGAAAGGAAATTATAAATAGATCACCACTAATTCACCCACCAATATCAATATTCCTCATATTCCTTGGAACTTTAATTGGTACATGAGTGACCCAAGTTCCCTCTATATGATCCTTATATTCTTTGTCATGGATAATCATAACATAATAAATAGTATAGATATTCCTACCTTCGATAAAAATGGATGGAAAAATATAATGATACCTTATATTCTATCTCTTATCATGGAGGTGATTAATTCAAATATTGTAGGATTTACACCCATGGAGAAATATGCTCCTATGTCATTTACTGATAAACAAAATCTTGAGGTTGATGGAAAATATTAGAATGAAATTATAATTTACTTGTATAAAAAAGTTTATATAAATGTGTTGGTTCTCCAAAATGTGAAAAAAAAACTTTGTAAATACTGAGAGAGTCTTTAAGGGGAATGTAAAAGTAAAGTAATCAAAGCTTCAAATTTTTAGAAGAATGTTTAAAGATGGGTGGCAGGCTCAATGGAATCCGGGTGATGGTGGGGTGATGTAATGACCCAAAGTTTTCTCAATGGAATTACCTTCTTATAATTATGAATTACAGTATAATCAGAATAGGAATCCCAATGAAATATATTGATACTAGATTCTATGTGACAATTAAACATAATTTTTCCACTTCTATGTTTTGAATTTCAAAAATTTGACATACATGGTTGCAATCAGTAAGATGTTTGGAGTCTGATGGGACAAACTAAATTTTTGGTGAATAGTAACCTACACTTATGAGTAGTCACCTACCCTTATGAATAGTATTATCACCCTTATTAATAGTAAATATTCCAAAATAATATTAACCTTACCCTTGAATGATTAAATAAAATTTAGGCATCTAATAATTGATAATTCGACCATAGTAAAAATATTGGAATTTTTTATAAGTCATAAATAATTAATTATAATCAATTACTTTAAAATAAAATTTATTTTCATAAAATGTGATCATAAATTAACAATTTTATGTCTTATTATTTTAAGATAATTCTATAACACCTTATGTAATTTTTAAAAGCATTATGAAATTAGTTTTAATTTTAAAAATGTATTTTTCAATTAAATTATGATTTTAATTAAAAATTAAAGTAATAATATTTAGACAATTTTTTTGAAAAATTGAGTTCATTTTTGGATTATAAACATTGAAAAATGTTTAGGGTGAATTTTTTGGATTTTTCTGAAATACATGAATTTTGTGAATAGTAAAATACATTAATTTGCCATATAAATACATTACAATTTAAATCCACTTTTTAAAACATCACAAGTGATGAAATCACCAAAATATAGAACTCAAATTACCTCTATACTATTATTGGTCATGTAATAATAACTATTTTTATCTTGGTGTAAATTAATAAACTAATGATTAAAATATTAAGAAAACTCTTCTCCCCTCCACTATAAATACCACCTCTCACACCCTCCTTACTTTACACCAATCAAGATTTAATACCAGCCTAAACTATACTTAAATATCTTCCCTATACCCTCCTCCATGACTAAGATCTCTTTCAATCTTCAAAATACCAAGCATAGGTTCCTTAAAAAGGATCTCAAGAGGAGGAATCAAGAGGTAATTCCTCTCTCTCTTTTCTTTCAATTTCCTTTCAAACATCATTTTCTTTCATCTATTATCCTCAAATTATCTTTCACAAATTTCATGATAACTTAAGTATTATTTATATAATAGTATGATATAATGTTATTTTAATATTATTTCTTATATTCCTCCTTCCCTCTCTTTGTTAATAAAATGAAATTATTGCTCGTGATGTGTTAATTTACCTAAATCATGGGGGATACCCTTCCATTTTTATTCAAATACTTCAAGGATATAAATAAAACCATATAATGGTTGAAAAAATATTTTAAATTTTATTTTTTATCCCCTTTTATTATCTGTAACTAACTTATTTACATGACACTAAGTGATAAAATAAAATAAGTTGGTTGTGATCGAAAAACCACCCAAATTAACCAAAAATGATACTCATTAAATTTTATCCAATGATTTATAATCTTGGTGCATAAATACATTTATTATAAGATCATTTATATCTTGGTAATTTAACTAATATTATAGGTTTACAAATCTGGATTTTCAAACACATTTCTAAAAAACATTCGTTCATGAATACAAGTGAAACGGTCATAAAAGCTAAGGAAATTAACACTCTCAAACAATGAATTTATGCTTTATAACTCATACAAAGGCTCATAAAATAACTTAATGAAGCCAAATTAAACCATATTCATGTATAAAAGGTTTTTTAATTTCTAATTAATTAATATAATGTCATTATATAGGACATTAAAGTGAAGGAAGCATTCAGATACAAGGTAAGGGGAAATTCTCGAACCGAACTTTCTTTCTTCGAGTTCCCCCACATTCACTCCACATTAGGTATGGGTTCTCATTAAAAAAAATTTATTCATCATTATCTTACCTTTTCTAGGATATAAATGTTCTCTAATTGATTTTATGAAAAACCCAATGTTTTCCAAAAGAACTCTTCTTTCAAATAAACACACCCTTTTTACTTCTTGAATATTGTTTAACTCTTCACTCATGGTTAATGGTTCTATGTCAAGAATAATATTACCTATTTATTTTGGGGACCAAATGTTTATAAAAGTATTATTTATTATTTTAAACCAATTTATTTCCATGGATTATGTTAAGTTCAAGTTTTGCATATTTTTAATAAGGCATGCATGATAATGTAAATATTATGATGTGATGGGTGCGCTTGGAATTATATAACGCAATATGAATGTTAGAATGTGATGGGTGTGCCTGGAATTATATAGTGCTCAAATTCATTGGGTAAATTTATTAATCTCATGATTAAAAGAGAAATAGTGCATGGACATGATGCTAACATTTTTCACAACTATGTGTGGTAGTGACCACTAAGACATGATGTTTCATTTTCATGCATTTTCACATTTCAAGTCTTTTATTAATGATTCCTCTCATGTTCATGATCCAATGCCTATGTTATGATTGTGCTCGCCCATTTTTATATTGTTCATATCTATCCTCTTACTGGTATTTTATCTCACACATTTTTATGTATATCCTCAGGTGATTACATGTACTAAGGAGAGGTAAAGATCTAGTAAGAAGCTAGAGAAGAAGGAATTAGATAAATGTTTATGCTTGATGTTGTAAATGTTATGTTTGGTACTAGTTTTTGCAAGACACTAAACTTATGGATCCTCATGGTAAAATTCTATTATTTTGTTTATATTTATAAAGATTTATTATTAAATTAAGGAAATTTTGGGTCCCTATAAGTGATCTGAGTCAGAATGGTGGTGAGCTTTGGCTTCTAGTGGTGGTAGGGTGGGATGAGGTGGGAAGCGTTGTGGATGAGGAGTGTAGAGGATAAGGTTTCATCAGATAGATTTTTTCAACTAAAAAATGGTTCATATATTGAGGTACATTCCAAATATAATGTCAAATCAAGGATAAAATTCCATCAATTCTCTTAGATTTAGATGAATGAGAGGGTATGGTTTTTTCATTAGTACCATGCCCAAGTAGTTGTGCATTGGGATTATTTACTGAGTAGATTTTCTGGTCAATTGTGGTGGATAACAAATTTTCATATGGGTGGGTATTTGTTCCTTGGGCCTGAAATGGACATGTATCAAGGATTAGTGCATATGGGTCTACGAACTATGTAAAGGTTACCCCTTAAACTTTGAAAGGGGGCTATCAAAATTAATAAAAAAAATA
Organism: Viscum album; assembly: GCA_963277665.1. Lineage (NCBI taxonomy): Eukaryota > Viridiplantae > Streptophyta > Magnoliopsida > Santalales > Viscaceae > Viscum > Viscum album. Next base: position 556,688 of record CAUJRU010000339.1, read on the forward strand.
TAATGCCTTCAATATCTTATTAAGTATAGTATTAAAGAATAATATTAAGAATAAAATGAAGTTTTAAGCTCTGAAAAATCTAAATAACTAAGAAATAGAAGATGTGGTAAAACAGTATAGTGAATCAGAAGACAAGTAAGATAATGATGAAGATAAAAATAGTATTGCGAACCTTATATCTTGGATTTTTTGGAATTATGTAGGCAATTATAAAGGAAAGATCTCACTCAAATGTTTTATGAGTGGGTATATCAGAAATTTCTCAATAAACTATCTAAATAAAAAAGTTTTAGAATATGATAATAATGATTCTAAAGAAAAATATTAGAGATATAAGTGGAGTATAACTTTAAAAGGAAGTTAAAAAATCAAGAGAAGTACGGATAAGTTTAATGTAAGGAACAAAATAATTATGTTGAGTAAAAAGGATGAGGATGACTTTACTATAATTAATTCATCAAAAGATAAAGTTTCAAATAATTTCCTAAAAATAATGGATCACATCAAAATAAGGGATGATACTTCAAATAGTGATGAAAAATGAGGTAAAGAAACTTATATAGATCATATGATGAGATCAAAGCTTGATTCATGTCTTGATAAAAACATGAAACTCAAGAAAGAAGCCAGATTACTGAAAAATAAAATGAAAAGAATTATAGGGGAAAAGGATAATTTCTCAAAAAGGAAGATGCATATATAGAGAAAATTAAAAGCCTCAAGATAAAAGCTATGAAATAGGGAAAATGGTGAAAGAATTTGATGAAAAATTTACTACTATATAAGAAGAGATATGTAATATAAAATAAATATGTTTTGAGGTGGAAAATATTTTGAATAAGGTTTATGATAATTTTAGAAAATCTTTAGAGGTGAAGGCTAAAACATATCATGCAAGTGATAGAAATAATTCGAGAAATAAGGTGAAATCCATATCAAGTAAATTTAAAAGTATATTTGATTTTAATAACCATATATATTTATGAACTAATAATGGAAGATATTTGGTTGTGGAAGGATATGGGAAAAATTTGAGACTAAAAAAAGTTAAAATTAAATTCTAGAATAATAATTCCCCATGACAAGGGGAATCAGATGTTGTAACATCTTCTAAATCTAAAAAAACATATTCCAAGGGAAAAAATACTACTATAGAAGATCTAGGTTCAGTTGATATTATTTGTTTTATGGGATATTTGGGTATAAGGCATATAATTTTTGGTATAACATGTCTCCTCCTAGGAGTAGGTTTGATTGTGGTGGATATTGAAATAAAAGGAATAAATTTCTTGAAGTTAAAAGAAGATACAAAAGAAAATTCAAAAATGTTAAAAACACATCAAGGAAAAATAAATGTGATTTTCTAGATTAAATTTTTAGAAGATTTGACCAAATAAGTCATTATTCTAAATATTTCTTGAAAACACTTCTATGGAAAGCTACTTGTACTAAAAAAGAAAAGGAATCTTGGAAAATAAATATAAAATATTAATATTTTATTATTAATATTTCTCTAAAATCTATAAAAAGGAATAAATCATGGATACTTGATATTTTCTATTTCTCAAACAATAAATTTTATTTGAAAATCTTGGAAAAAATTAAGGAATGTTATGAAGAATTAATCACCAATAGAAATGATAGGAATTAGTATAATTTAAAATGAATCTTGGAACTTAAAGTTAAAGGGAGTTATATTTTTTAATGTACTTAAATATAACTTATTGAGTGTTATCCAACTAGGTGATGATGATAAGGAATTTATCTTCATAAAATATTCTTTTAACATCTCATATTTGAAATATGGAAAAAAATTTACAAAGTGAGAAAGAAATAGTGGTAATTTTTATCATATTTTTGATCTAAGTAACTATTGATATTTGAGTACTTTGGATGAAAAAAATTGTGTTAGTAGAAACATGAATATATTTTTTGGAATATTACAAGAAAAATTTAAAAGGATAGTATTTTAAGAGATCTAACACAACAAAATAAAAAAATATTATTATTTTCACAACTTTCCAGAAAATGAGGGTGGTTAGTGTAAATCATAAGAAAGTTGACATTCATTCTACAAGACCACTTGAGCTCATACATTCTGACCTATTCTATCTTATGAGACATCAATCAGAAAAGGGTGGTTTATACTTCATTAATTTTATTGATTTTTTCACTCATATGGCCAATATAATGTTTTATAAACATAAACCAAAAGTTGTGGAGATATTAAAAATATTTATAAGGGAAGTTGAGATGGAGTTGGTCGTATTTATTTCAAAGTTTAGAATAAACAATGCATGGTAGTACATAATTAAATATTAAAAGTACTATTTAAGGATACATGGAATTAAACACCAATAAAAGGCTCCGTACACTTAGAATAATGGTGTTGGAAAATTGTAAAAGAGAATTTGAGTTGATATGCAATAAAATATGCTTGAAAAATATAAACATTCAATTTTTATTTAGATAAAAGTTATAATTACAGTTTTACATGTTCAAAAAAATTATTAATATTATTATAATAAAAAATTACACCCTATGAGATGTGGTATAAAAATAATCCCATAGTGAAATATTTTAAGGTTTTTAGGAGTCCTTGCATAATGAAAATAAAAAATACAGATTTATAAGAGATTTATGAAAAGGAGGAAGAATGTGTTTTCATGAGACATTCACCCAAAAGAATAAGTTACAAATATTTTAATAAACAACTACATATGTTGATTGATTCCATTGAAATAAAATTCATTGACAATCCATCCTCCTTAATAGAAGTTATTGAAAATTATGTATATGATTTAATGGAATATAGAATGGTACCTTCCAAAATAAGTTAATGAAAAGGAATATTATTTTAATACTAATAATATATAGGTATATTATAATAATTCTAGTGATTATCATAGTAATATAATAAAAAAACACTTAAATTCCAAAATTTAAAAAAAAAGTTGAACTAGATAACAATATCGAAATTCAAGAAGCTCCTGTTCAGACTAGACTAAAATTGAGGCTTGAAAATAAAATTAAACTTATCTCATAGGTGTAACTACAATCCATTTCATAAGTATTTGAGTATAACTAATAGTTAAATGATAAAAAATAAGTGTTGGATCAAATTTTGAAAAATGTCATATGGGGTCTTATTCCTTAATAAAAAAATAATGTTATAGTAAAAAATGGATGTTCATTAATAAACACAATGAAAAGGGATAAATTTAGAGGAATGAAGATAGGTTATTTTTAAGGGCCACTAATAGGTATAAGGGGATGGTTTTTAAGAAACATTTTATCTTGTTAAAATACATAAAACCATTAGAGTGTTTTTGGTTTTTGTTTCTCATCAACATTACAAAGTCTACGAGATGGATTTTAATTAAAAATTCTTGAATGGAAAATTTTAAGAAGTTTACATTGATAAAACTAATGGATTCATACATGATTATGATAAAACCATGGTAATAAAACTGAATAAAGATTTATATTGGTTAAATTAGGCACCTTTTTCTTAGTATTAAAAACTTGACAGTTTCCTGAAGAAGTTAAAATTTTTATATGTGAAAGAGATGATTACTGGTAACCTTATTTTTATTATTTAGGTTGATGATTTTTTTGGTGACTAGGATAAATCTTGTGAAGAATTTTCTGAACTGATAAAGAGGAAATTAGAGATTTCAATGCTCAAAGTATTGAATTTATTTCTATGACTACAAGTTAAACATAAAGGAAGATACATATTTCCTTAAAAATTAATGTATTTAAAGTAATTACATTATAAATTTATCATGGGAGAATAAAAAAAAGTTATCCCAAACATTAAATTTGGTGTATAAATGATAAAATATAAAAACAAGAAAAGTTTGAATCAAAAGTACTTTTGGAAGTTAATTTTTAGTTTTCTTTATCTTACAATATCAAGATAAAATATTGTATATGATGTAACATTGAGTGAAATATATCAGAGTGATCTAAAGGAATCACAAATGATGGGAAAAAATCCTCATGTATGTTAGTAGAACATCAAATTATAGCCTGATGTATATATAGAGTATTGAGTTGAACATACATGGTTTCACTGATGGTGATTGGGATAAATATTGAAATTGTTGAAAATAAAACATTAGGAGGAACATTCTCCTTAGGATAAATTTTTGTGCACTATAATAGTAAAAAAAATCAAAAACTTTAAGTACAATATAATTATAATATATTTTCTCCACCCATGCATGCACACAAATGATGTGGATGAAAGTTCAACTGTAAAATTTAAGAATACATGTTAAAAATCAGATGAAAAACATTTGTGATAATCAAAGTAAAATTAATCTATTTAAAAATCTATTATAATACAAAATATCTAAGAATATTCATATTAAGTATCATTTCATCAAGAAAAGAGTTTCTAGTATATATTTAGATTTAGAGTATATTTCAAAAAAATAAAATTTCTTATGTTTTAACCAAAGATATGCCATGGAAAATATTTGAGTAATTGAGGATAAAACTTCATTTTAGCCTCCAATTCTCACTTAAGGATGTTTTTTAGGTACCCACATTTTTATTTGGAACCTTTTTTCTAAGGGAATTAAAACTTCATACTTTTTTTATATTTTCTAAATAAAAATATTGTTTTTTCATAGATTGGGCAGTTAAATTTTTTGAAGTTACACCTTTAGAATATGTTTGATGAAAATTACATCAATTTTATAGCCACAAAATTTCTTTTCACTTATCAATTAAATTATTCATAAATATTTCTTAATCATATAGTGTGGAATCAAGAAACTTCTTTATGGGAAATTATATGGTTTGATGGAAAGTTGATAATAACATAAGTGAGAGTTTTTTATATTGGTGTTGGGAAAAATACAAAGGAGGAAATTTAATAACACTTGGTTTATAATTTTAAGGTGTTTCTATTTATTTTCAATGTTTTTTGTAAATATTTATTTATTTTAGGGGATGTTAAAGGTGACTATTTTTATGGATATTTTATAAGTACAATGAAATAACAAAAGTGAATTTGTCAGAATGATAAGATTGAAAGAATAAAATTATGTCTATTAAAAGAGTAATACTTGGAAGAAGATTTTTAATTTCACTAGAATAATATTCATAAAAGTATTTATACATTAAAAAGAAAAATATTCAAAATAATATTTTCACATTCCTTAAAAAAAGAATCAGAAGAAGATTCAAAAGATGTTTTTTACAATCAGTTTAAGAAGATTTAAAATAAGATCTGTACATTCACTGGAAAAAGATTAAAAATAATACTAAGAATAATATTTTATACCTTCATCGTGTAATACCCTGATATTTTAAAAAATGAAAATTATATTCAATAGCGTATATGACATGTAAAATTGTGCATAAACGAATAGGAAAATATGTTATTTAAATATGACTATTATAAACTAGTTATTAAATTGATAGGTGTGGGTAGGATTAACTAATTTATTAAATATATAGTAAATTTTATACTAAATATAAATTTATTAATAAATTATTTTTAAATAATCACTTAATTGTTTTCATTTTATTCTTCAAAAATATTTTTTCTTCAAAAAATAGTTTTTATTGCATTTTATGGGAAAATAATATAATTAATTTTACCACTTTTATAAAATGTATTTGATAAAATAAACTTCATTTTTTATTTCAACATATTAAAATTATCTTGGGGTTAATTTTTCGAATTTTTCTGAAAAGTTCTATTTTTCAATGAACTGTGAAAAATACTGCTTTTTATTAGACTTTTTTTTATAATGTCTAATCATTTTAATTAATTTAAATAATATTCAATAATTAATGATTTAAATGAAATTTATAGATTATATATCTATATATATTAATTTAAATCCATATAATTATTATCACTAGTCATATAGTTAATGTAAGATAATCTTAAGCTTGAAAATTGAATTCCTTAAAAAATGTTTTTTGGCACATTTTGTGGGCTTTTTTATATATTAAATTCTTCCATATCTTTGAATTGAATTTGATAAAATATATTCCTTATTTGAAATCAGAATAATTAATATTTTCTATAAAGGTAAAACAAATTTATAGTCATAATGAAGAGTAAATATAGTAAAAATATGTTACCATGGTTAAGGATAAAACAAGGTTATTAGGGGTCAAACTAAATATCTACATGTTAGAATGACCTAAAAACTTGATTTATTTTTACTTTATGGCCAAATTAGGACCCTATATCATCTAAATTATGAAAAATTTCTATTTTGGAACCATATAGATGTGATTATGACCATTATAGTAATTTAAGTAAAGAATATGACAAAATGAATCTCTTATTTTTAAAAATATATTATGCATTCACATAGGGATAAAGAAGAGGTATTTTTAGTAATACATATTCATTTTAATTATAAATAATTTTTATATATCATGCTAATTTATTTTTAAATTTTAATAATTAAATGATTACAATAAATTTTTACACAATGCTGATGTAATAATTATTTAATTAAAAGGAAATAAATAAATAATTTTTAAAATATTAAAAATAATATAATTTTAATAAATTTTTGGGTTACATAACTTTTTTAGATAATTATAAATTTTTAGGCGTGTGTTAAAGTTATCTATTCAAATTCCAGTTTTGTCTTGTTGTTTTTAAAGTCAAATTAACTGAATAGTTTCAAAATTGACATTAATGGAATTTTATAATAAATAAGGTTTTATTAAATGATTTATGTTTGATAAAAATATTATATTTTTTCATTTTTATGGGAAATGGTTTATAATATAAACCATAGTCCATTTATGTTCCATTTTTTAATTTATTTTAACTTTCTTGACCTCTAAAGAGTTAAAAACATTATTACTACAATAATTGTCAAAAAGGGTTAAAGTGGGTTAAAACAAAATATTCATGGTAAAAAATTAATCTAAGATATCCCAAATTTTATTATATGAGAGGATTGTGACTCACCATAATTTTTTCTAATAATATTCTCAATTTGGAGTCATTTTTATATGATAATTATTTTAAATTAATTTATTACTTTAAGAAAATCTAAAATTGTCCCTCCTCTCATTTATAAATGGGCATCTCCTATACTCTTTTATCCACACTTAAAGAACCTTTTTTTCAGACATTACATGTAAAAATACCTTCTTTAAATCCCTCCACACGTCCTAGAGGCATTTTTTGATCATAAAACTATCTTAGTGAATGTTAGGTGCAAACCTAAAAAGGTTGTCCAAAGAAGAGGTAGCATTCATAACCAAGTGTTTTAATTTAATTTTTTCTCCCACATCCTTAAAATATTATTAAAAAACTATAATATAATAACATAATTATATCCCATATACTTATATTTTTTTATGTTACTGTAATATCATATATCTATATCCTCTTCCATCAAACGTGAAATGAAACTATAGTTCATGTGTACGACAAACTACTGCCTCACGAACTAATGTAATTCATTTTATATCATCACGAATCATGATTATTTATGATTATGGATTTAATATGTATATATATATATATATTAATGAAATATTTTTGATTATGTAAAATTAATATATCATATATTTTCTTACCTTTCGATTCATTGAAACATGATAATGTCAGTCATGTGTACGTGTGGATTACCACCACCACAAAGTGATGTGATTTGTTTTTCAATGCCACATCACATTGATAGTATATGTATATTTATTTAAATAAATAATATAATATGTAAAATATAATAATAATTATGTAAATTCATAATAACACTTACCTTCTTTCCATCATGATCATTGAAAAATAGAAATGTTACGCATACGACTTGTCATCTCTATGATTGTAACGTAGTTTATTTTTTTATAACCCTAATTTATGTTTTCATAAAAACTTAAATATGATTCATAAATATTATAATTATTTAATTATTATTATTCTAGATATGATAAAATAATGACCTTAATGACCATATTCAACCATGTCGAATCCATTTTGGGCGTATGAACCAAATATTATCAAAACATACGACGTGAGATTATTTGATTAAGTAATTAAATATAACATGGTAATAAATAAAATAAAAATATTAATAAACATGAAATTTTTTCTTAATAAATTAATTATTTAACTTAATTTTATTATTCAAGAAGATAAAGAACATACGTGACAAGTCCGACTAGTGGTAAGGGATTCTATCTCAATTTCGTTTAATTGAGGCATATTTTAATGTTATGCACTAATTTAATTTATATATTGTATATAATTTCCTTTTAAATTTTATAACATGAATATTTCAAACTTAATGTTATTTTAAGTAGTAATTCAAATTATTTCATCCAAGGGTATTTGAATTGAAATTTATTAAGTGATAAGTGATATCATAACTCATTATATTTTCAGTTGGTTATATTACTTATTCATTATATTTGAAATTATAAGATTATATATATAATGACTTTTTATTATTTTATGATTTAATTGAAATTTTTTTATTTGGATTAAAATTTTATACTCATAAAAAATTCATTCATTAATTCTCATTTTAACATTATGATCATTGTAAGGGTTCTTCTTCTCAAATTGTCATCTTTGGGATATATGTTATGCTATACACCTATTTAATTTTATGAGGTGTATCTAATACACCTTTGATATTTTATATCATCAATCTATTTATATTAATGGAATTTAATGCTTCATTTGAAGTTATTTCTTTCATGGGGATTATGATTCAAAAAGTTACAAAATTGGTACGAGATTTATGTTTTAATCTCATTTTAATCAAGATTGTTTATTCTTGAATTTAAATTTAAAGAAATTATATTATATTTATCTGATAAACCCATTTAATTTTCTTCTCTTAAGGATATTTATGAAATTTTCAACTAATATTATCATTTTCCTCTCTTTTCAATATTTAGAAAATATTTTTAATAAAATACAACCATATTTCTCTCATCGACCGAAAATCCTTTTTCTTCCAAATCCTTGTTTTCTAAAAATATTTTCAATATTGTATTTAATATTATCCAATTATTTATTGATGATATTTTACCCTTATTTTAATTTTACACAATGGTTTAAAAGGAATCTTCCTGTCATTTTCCAAATGAGACACTTTTTTACTTAACTTATAAAAATGAGAAAGGAATCTTTACTTCAACATAATCAGATAGAATAAAATTTCCTTCCATCAAGACCACCCAATTATTTTAAGCATAATTTATGAGTTTCCTTGGTTATTTTCATAGAAAAGGTTTTCATAATATTTTTGGAATTTTTTAGTTTTTAAAATCAATTTTCAAAGTGAAAATGGTATTTTTATCAATAAATTTTTAATGATATTTTATGGTATTTTTGTTATTCAAGGATTATAACCATTTATTTTACTTATACTCCACTAGAGATATGATGTAATGTTACCATAATTATTCTCTATCTAGATGGTTTATGATCAGTTTTACTAGGGAAATATTAACATTTTGTGTCCTAGTTCTTCAATATGAATTTTTATATTGATTATGTATTGAATTTCCATTATCTCTTTTCATACGATGAATTAATTAGACTTAGTAAGTGACAGGTGGGACCACTATAGGCCCTAGATGGATTACTGGATCTCATGAAACAAACTAGTTTTGGTATTTGGTTGAGTACTTAACCAATTATGTAATATTTATTGGCATAAGGCCTTCATGATATGTTTATGATGTATATCATTATAAATTCCTTAATTATGAGATTATTTATTAATGTTCTTGTGAATATTTTAATACTTATGATATAAATAGATAAGTATCAAACTCATGTGATTAGTTATATGGTATTATTTGACTATTATTTATTCCTCCCATATTATTCTTCACACAAGTTATTGATTAAATGGAATGTGTTTTCAATTATTCACCATGCTATATTGATTGTATCATATTTATTTATGATATATTCTATTGTACGTAATCCTTATTGAGTATTTTAAATCACCACTTTTTTATTTTCTTTCCCTAAGATATAAAGAATTAATATTTAAATGATTTTAAGGATGTAGAATATTTACTTTCACTAAGTTTTACTTTTATATATTTTCAAATATAATTTCAAATTATAGTATATTACTAGTTTACCAATACTACTAAACTATTTGTTCCTTTAGGATGAAATTTCTTGTATCTTATTCCAATGTAATAAAGTAACCACTAGATCTGGGCTACTAGGGTTGAGGTCTTTACCGGTGGTATGAGAGGATGTTTAATAGAAACCATGGGAACTAGATTGAAGAAAATATATATTATATAACATAACCCTATTATTGAATTTGAGGATAAGTATATGTATATGATAACATCCTCATGTTTTGGTAAGTTATAGATTATGTGGTTTTTCTAGAAATACATCTCTTTATGGATACTACAAGTGGATGTGGTTTTTTTAAAGATGCATATAGGGGTAATAACCCTGAAAAGAGTTGTTTTGAGTATATCATTTCCACAATTCTAGTATATGGTGAGTTTTCCCTTACTGAACACCTAGTTTGACACTCCTAGGGGATATGCTTGGGTTAATTCACATTTTATTTTTGAATAGTTATGATGAATTAAATAATAGAACCTATATAAACCTATGCTATACAATAGTTATATAAGATGAACATAAAGTGTATTGGAATGATATTTATAAGATTAATAATATGACTAAAAGTATATATACTCCTTTTAAATTATTATGTAGTGATATATTAATATAATTATGGTTATTTTGGGGGACATTTTTTGTAAAAAAACCATTGGGTTTGGTATATGTTTTAGTTAAAAGTTTATTTAAGGAGTTATGCTTGAATATTTTATAGAAATAATTTTAAAGTTATTGATAAGATTTAGGTTTAATGTGATAATTTATGTTAAGGAAATAATATTTAATTAAGATTATTTAATTTTATGGGAAAAATAATTTTTACAGCAAACCTTAGAGGTTAAAATTGATTTGATGATTAATTAGGCTATTCATCATAGTTTTTGTAATTTTATAGTAATAATATTAATATAGTTTTAGAAAAAGGGTAACCCTCCTATTAGTAAACAACTTGTTACATATGGTAAGGTTATGGGGATTTAACACACAACTGAGGGGTGATAATGGTGCAATTATTCCCACTGACCTACGTGATGTACTAGTTAATATGACATCATTTTTACTGAAATGGTTTGATTGATGAATATTAAGTTGATTTTGGGAAACAAATTATAGGGTAAAATATTTTTGAATTTTTATGATTTTGAGGTGATTAATGGTAGTACATGATATGTTTTATTTATTTGATATATATAACCATTGTTTTTAACATAAAAGATTATTTTGGAAGGATGTTATTATGTATTTGGAGGTATAAGATAAAATGTATATGATAACCTTTGAGGTTAAAACATTCATTAATTTTAATGTTATTGATGTTAATTTAGATATAAGGTTATGAATTTATGAAATTATCTATGCCAAACATTTGGTTTTCTAATTGAATTTTGGAGATTAATATATTATTGATTTATATAAATGTTTATTCATTTTTATTATTTTCTTATATTGTATGAACCATTTTGGTTTTATTATAGACAGGAGGAATATATTGTTATTTTTATGTGGATTATACGATCTTTTAAAATTTAATTTTAGTGATTCAGCTATAAAAAATTCCATCTTGGATATTTATTTTTTGAGTAAGAAATGAGGTGAAAATTGATCGAAGCTCAACCAAAGGATGAAATTTTTCTTATGAAATAAGTATACTTTTTGTGTTATTTATCTTGATAGTAAAGTAATCCCTTAAATTTTGGGAAAGGATATTGAAATAAAAATTCTATATATTTACATTAATTTCCAATGAATCAATGGTATTTTTCACACCAGATCGGTTTATGGTTTTGTGGTCCATAACTTTTTCCTAATCATTCACTTTCTTATGATCAATGATCTCTATCATTCTCTATAATTATTTGGGCATAATGTTTTTCTTTAATGTCCATATTTCCACTTACAACTAATTTTTTCTTACTTGGAAACATATTTACATTTTATTTTAGATGATCTTAATACTTTCCTTTCTCACTTATTAAGATGAAATTTTATTAACCATTTTTATGATGTGGGTTTTCAACAAAGGTATTTTTAAATATCAAACCCTTGTTTTCAGAGCTCAAGTTAAAATTATTAAAATTAAATTTACTCTATATGTGGATAATGTAACACACCTAGATTTTTAAAGAAGAACATTGTATTTAATATCATATATGACATGTAAAATCAAGCTTAAACAATTGGGGAAATATGTTATTTAACTATGAATGTTATAACCTAGCCATTAAATTAGTGGGTATGAATAGGATTAACTAATTTATGAAATATATATATGGAATATCTTACTCAATATAAAATTATTGATAAATACTTAGAAAATAATCACTCAAATATTATTTAATTTGTTCTTCAAAAATACGTTTTCTTCAAAAAAATTATTTTTACTACTTTTTGTGAGAAGATAATATAATTAAAAAAATTCACTTTTAAAAAAAATTATTTGATAAAATTAACATATTTTTTTAATTCAACATATGAAAATTATCTTATGGTGAATGTTTCGTATTTTTCTGAAGAGTTTCATTTTTTAATGAATAGTGAAAATACTGTTTTTTGAAGACTATTTTATTGCATAATGTATGTACAGTTTAATTACTTAAAATAAAATTTAATAATTAATGTTTTAAAATAATTTTATAGAATATATATAAATAAATTTAAATTCATATAATTATGATTTCTAGTCATATAGTTAATGTAAGATCATCTTATGCTTGACAAATACATTCCTTAAAAACTCGTTTCCGGACACATTTTAGGAGTTTACTTTTAATATAAATTCTACAAATTATTTGAATATAATTTGATAAAATGGATTAAATATTTATAATATTCATAGTTAATATTATTTAACAATTTCAACTTAATTTCTTATCATAATTAATAGTAAAAATAGTAAAAATTGGTTACCACAGTTAATAGTAAAACAGGTTTATTGAGGGTTAAACTAAAGAGATAAATGTTATGATGACCTAATAACCATTTTACATTTTTATATTATGGCCATAATTTGACCCTATATAATCTATGTTCTAAAAACATTCCATTTTGGAACCATATCTCCATAATTAACACCTTTATAACAATATAAGTAAAGAAAAGGACAAAATGTCACTCTTATTTTTAAAAATATTATATGTGTTCAAATAGGGATAAAAATGAGGTATGTTAGGTTATAAATATTAATTTTAAGAATAAATAATTTTTCTTTATCGTTGAAAATTATTTCTAAATTTTATTAATAAAATAATTACCTTAAATTCTTACGCAACACCGACACAATAATTATTTAATTAAATGTAAAATAAAATAAATGACTTTAAAAATATTAAAAATAATATAAATTTTATAAATTATTGTTTTATGAAAAAACATTCGATAATTACAACATTTTATGGATTTTTTCAAGGTATATATTCAAATTCCATCATTACCTTAATGTTTTTAAAGTCAAATTAAATAAATAGTGTCAAAATTTACATTAATTACATTTTAAAATAAAAAATGTTTTATTAAATGATTTAAAATTCATAAAAATATTATATTCAGAAAATTGAATAGTAAATAGTTGATAATATCAACCATGGTCTATTTATGGAATTTTATTCCTTTTATATGAACTTTCTTGACCTTTAAAGAGTAAAAAATATTGTTACCACTATAATTGTCAAAAAGGATTAAAGTGGGTTAAAACAAAAAGAAAAGATTAAAAAACTAATATAAAATTGTCCAAATTTTATTATATGATAGGATTTTGAATTACCCTATTATTTTTCTATAATATTCTCAGTTTCGAGTCATTTGAATATGAGAATTAATTTAAATAAATTTAATACTTTAAGAAATTCTAAAAGTGTCCCTCCCCTCACTTATAAAAGAGAACATCCTATCCTATTTTATTCACACTTAACGAAAAATTTTCATCCAATAAATGTCAAACAAATACGTACTTACATATATATACACTTACTATAATCCTTGTTTATCATAAAACCATCATATTGAAGGTTTGGTGCAAACCAAGAGAGTTTATCCAAAGAAGAGGAATCATTCTTAACCAGGTGATTTTTTTATTTCTTATTCCTCCTAATTAAAATATTATTAAACCATAATTATATAATAAAATAATTATATCCCATATAATTATATGTTTTTAGGTTAATTACACACCCTATATTCATCTTCTCTTCCATCAATTGGGAAACGGAACTATCGTTCATGTGTATAGCTGACTGCCGCCTCGCAAATTGATGTAATTCATTTTTAGCTATAACCACTCATATATGTTTATGATGATTGATATAATTTATATATATATGATATTAATGAAATATTTATCATTTCCGAAATTAATATATCATAGTTTTCTTACCTTTCAATTCATCGAAATATGATAACATCGTTCGTGCGTAATTGTGGATTACCAACTCCACGAAGAGATGTGATTCATTTTTCATCAACAAATCAAATGGATGGTATATATGAGTTAATTTAAATAAATAATATTATATTTATTATATAATTATCATTATGTAAATAAAAAATAACATTTACCTCCTTTCTATCTTGATTGTTAAAAAATAGAAATGTTACTCGTGCGTACGTACGACTTACCATCTCCATGATTGAAACATAGTTTATTTTTTATAACTATACATCATGGTTAGTTTAAAAGTATAATTTATATATAATAATTATAATTATTTCATGATAATTATTCTGTAAATGATGAAATAATGAACTCAGTGACCATAGTCAACCTTTTAAAGCCATTTTGGACTTATGTTCCGAATATCATCAAAATGTCCGATGTGAACTTAATTGATTAAGTAATTAAATAAATCATGATAATAAATAAAATAAAACAAATAATAAACCTTAAAATGGTTCTTATTTAAGTAAATATTTAACATAAGTTTATTATTTAGGATGATAAAGAATGCACATGATTATTCATATTGGCTTTAAAAGATTCTGTCTCAATTTCCTTTCATTTAGGCATATTTTAAGGTTATGCACCAATTTAATTTATATAGTGTATATATTACACTTTTACATGATATATAATGAATCATTAATACTTAATGGGATTTTATGTTTCAAATTATTTCATCCAATGGTATTTTACTTGAAAGTTACAAAGTTATAAGTGGTTTCATATCTCAATTTCTTTTAACTTGGTTATATTACTTCTTAATTGTATTTTATATTATAAGATTATGTGTATAATTAAATTTCATTATTTTCTGATTTATTTACACATGTTTTATTTTTATTTATATTTTATACACATAATCAATTCATTGATTAATTCTTATTTCAACATTATGATCTTTGTAAGGGTTCTTCTTCTCAAATTGTCTTCTTTGGGACATATGTTATATTATAAACCTATTTTATTTTATGAGGTGTATCTAATTCCCCTTTTATATGTTATATATTCAATATTATTATATTTATGGTATTTAATATTCCATTTGAAGTTATTTCTTTCATGGGTCTTATGATCCAAAAGTTATAAAAGTGGTAAGAGATTTAAATTTCAATATCATTTTCATCAGGATTGTTTATGCTTGAATTTCCATTAAAAGAAATTAAACTATATTTATCAGAATACCCCTTTAATTTTCTTATCCCTTGGATATTCATTAATGTTTCAATTAATATTACCATTTTATTCTCTTTGTAACTTAAAATGAATAAGAAAATATTTTTTAAAAAATCCCACCATATTTTTATCATCAATCAAAAATCCATTTTCATGTAAATATATGTTTTATAAAAAAATTCAAGAATGTTTTTAATATTCTAAAATTATTTATTAAATACATTTTTACCCATGTTTTATTTTTATAAAATGGTTTAAAACTAATCTTCATGTCATTTTCCGTAAGAGGTACTTTTTAAATTTTCATAAGAAAAATGTGAAAGGAATATTTAATTTAATATATTCAGTATAAATGGAATCTTCTATCATCAATAACATCTAATTTAATTTTAAAATTTCCATGGTTTTTTCAAAGAATTTTTTCACTAATAATTTTGAAAAAATTTAGTTTTTAATAGTGATTTTCAAAGTGAAAAAGGGTATTTTCCTCAAGAATGTTTTTAATAATATTTTATAGTATTTATATTCATCAACGACAATAAAACATTGTTTAAATGAACTCCAATGGGGATATTTTGTAATGATACAATCGTTAATATTCCTCTGGATGGTTTATGATCAGTTTTACTGGGGAAATATTCACATTTTGACTGATATTTTTTCAATACAAATGTTTATATTGATTATTTATTGAATTTTTATTTAGTACTTTCATATTATGAATTAATTGGACTTATTAATTGATATTAGGGGCCTATTATATCCTTTCAATTCATCATTTAGTCTCGTGAGACAAACTAGTTTGTGTATTTGGATGAGGAATTACCTAATTATGTAAGATATATTGGCATGAGGCCTTAATGATATGATTATGTTGTCTAGAATTATGAATTACATACTTATGAGATTAGTTATTGATTTCCATGTGATTATTTTAATATTTATGATATCCATGGATAATTTTCAAGCTTATGTGATTAGTTATATGGTATTATTTTATCATCATTTATTCCTAACATATAATTATTCATGCAAGTTATTAATTAAATGGAATGTGTTTTCAGTTATTCACTATTCCATATTGATTATGCCTTATTTATTCACGATATCTTACATTATACTTAAACCTTACTGATAATTTAATCTCACCTCTTATTTCATTCCTTTTCCCATAATATGAATAAGGAATCTTTGAATGAGTTTGGGGATGTAGAATATTTACTTTCACTATGTTGTATTTTTTTATGTTTTAAAATGTAATATTTGATTCAATTATATATCTTGTTTTCTAAGAATACTAAACTATTTAGTCCTTCAGGATATGATCACCTATATTTATACTAATGTAATAAAGTTACCACTATCTTCGGTCTATCGGTTTCAAGGTATTTGTAATTTGTAAGATGGTTCAGAAGAATATTTGGAATAAGATTTGTACATTCATTGGGATAAGATTTAGAAAAATCTTTTTACATTCAACAGAAGGTTTCGAGTGACTTAATATAAATATTTTGATGTCATAAAAGTTATATCTATATTGAAAAGGACTTTCAAATTCAAACATTAATGAAATGAAATTAATGATTCTATTTTAGTTTTGAAGAAGATTTGAAATGTGATTTGAGACCTTATTTTGTGTATATTTGAGGTGACTCTGATAAATCATGAAGGGTATAAAGTAATTCAAATAGTTTTTTAAATTTGTTTAATTTTAGGAGAATGAATTACTTGTATCTTTGATTATTTTGGGATATTAATAAGTATATACGAATAAAACTCCTATGAGGCTTGTGAGAAGTTTTTTAGAATTATGAGATAAGTAATATTGGAGGAACTTCCAACCAAATTTGTTATGAATATTAGAAGGGATGATAAACATCCACAGTTTTAGAAGTATTTATATTGAGAATAAAGTTACAAATTATCAAACAATGTTGATAGGATAAAATTATGTCTTTTGGTAAATGAATTTATTGATAATTAATATCAAAAAGTGTTCACAATGAGAAGAATTAAAAGTTGCAACATTATATTCTCTTAGAATAAGAAACAAATATTATAACTGGTGGGAACCAATAATACTTCATTACAAGAGACATAAATATCTTGATTGTATTTATCTCGTTTATATTCTCTTTAATTATTTAGTGGATATTTTTTGCTCTATGGGAGACATCATAGAAAGAACTAGGTACCCAAATTGGGAACAAACCTTTTAAAAACATGTGTGTCCTGAATTTATCTACTTTATAATTCCATACGAGTGAGGTAGAGTTTTAAATTTAATAGGATGAAAACTTTAAAATGTTACATTGATTAATTTCATAATAAATGAAATTATAAAAAGATCAACACTAATTCGCCCCCCATCTCAGTGGTCTGCATATTCCTTGAAAATTCATGACTCTTTAAATAAAATGCATTATTTATCAAGTTAAGTGATGAGGATTCCATTAACTGAATGCCCCTTAAAATTGGTATCACATACTACCCTTTATTTCTATTTCATATTTAGTCCATGCCCCATGAAAATGAATTCAATGAATGATATCATCCCCATTCTCCTTTTCTTATTTTTTTTCTTTTTCTTTATGTTTTCTTAATGTACTTATTTTTCTTTTTTCTTTTTATTCAAAGAGAATGAGTTTTTTATTGAGTAAAATGAATAGTGATTCAAGTACCTTTCTAGATTAGGGTCATGAATCAAATAAATAATGATAATGAATGTTTTAATCTCATATACCTTTTACTTTTTTCATATATAACTTTTTTTAGAGAATATTAAGAATCAAAAATAGGATACAATGGATGAATATGACTCAAACCGATTTTCATATTCCAAATTCTGCAAAATAATAACACCAAACTCTAAATTTACCTTTAATATATAGTGCTTCCAAAATAAGAACACATGGAATCCCCTTTCACCCCACACATAGAATTTAATTAATCATGAAAATGTATTTTAGAGAGAGTATAGGTGAGAGAAAATTATCCTTTTAATACAGTTTAAACCAGTAGGGTAATTCATGTTTATCTAATTCCTTAATAAGGGTTGGTTTTTAAGTTATGTCTCAAGGATAAATTATGGGCTATCAATTTGAATGACTCAATCATGTTGCAAGTATATCATGAATTCCAAATATTTGACGGAAAATAGAAAAAAGTTCCCATTCATAAAAAATTATAAACCTTCACTCAAGAAGTTATAGTATTAGAAATATGTTTAATAAATGGTTTATAAACCACTCAGGATGGGAATTTAAATTTTGGATAGTAACTAGTAGTTTACTAAAATCAAAATCTAGTTAAAAGTCATGGAAATTATTGAAAATTAAAGGCTAAGAAAATAAATTAAAAATAGGAATTATTTGAACATTTAAGGTTCAATAATATGATCAAGATCCTCTTAATCATCTTGGAGTTCAAAAATGATTTAAATTTTTCTGATCAACTCAAATAAGGTTTAAAAAATATAATAAAAAAACTAAAATATCTTTGTACATTATCCAAAATAATACAAAAAATTTATGTTTTTTTAACAAGAACACTAAAAGAAAAAAACAAAAGAAATTATACATGGTATCCATCATTTATCCTCTCCCCACATGTGGTTTTAGATAAATCCTTAATAAAAAGATGAAAATATCATACAGTTTTCGAAAATAAATACATAAGTAAACAAAACTAATTATAAAGGATAGAATGAGCATGAATGTTGTTATTCATAATGTGTGGATATTTTTCGGAAGATTTTATTCCATTTTATAACTTATAATGGTCTTTAATTTTTTCACTAGTTGTCATTATACACTCTATAACATTCAAGAAAAATAAGTATAAATAAACCTCTTATTGAAACTAAAAAATGAAACTAAAAAATAAAATAAAATTAGAGAAAATAAAAGAATAATTTGAGGTAAAAATCCCCCAATAGATGATGCAGTTTATATTATATATAGTCATATTTTCATGATATAATCACCAATCATGTGGTGTATGAGATTCTATATTTTAAACCACTAAATATCTCTTAAACTTGTGTTATTTATAACATCCTTCTTATTTAAGAGGTATTTATTTCCAATAAATTGTAGTGTCACCACCTCCTTGGTGTGCTTATAATGATGGTATTTGTGTGACGTTGGTGGAAAAAAAATCTATAGGTCCTTTATGTTATCTTAATTTACTCGTCTATTTTTAGGTACCTTGTTTTTATCATCTTCTAAAACGGTTAACTAAGTTAACCAATATTACTTTGTTTCCTCTTCAAATTCATCCTTTTTCTCCATGGAATATTCTATTTTAAGCCCTCTAAATCCATTAATATAGAGGATGAATTAGTATTTGAATAAAAAGTAAATAATATTTTTAATTCAACCTGGATCAAACTAAAATAAAATGTGTCAAATTTAATCACAACTACCTCATTTAATTCATCTCGCATCTCACTTTCTTCATGTGTAGCCTCTATGAAGTCACTTTTTGAGAGTGTGGGAAATGGGTCTTCTAATTTCTCTTCAAAACATATTTCCCCTAGTTGTATTTTAAAATCATCCAAGATATATAAAAGTGGAATTGAATCAAAAAAATTAAATTGAATATAGTTATAATGATTTTAATTTTGATGATAATTAGATAAAAATGAATCTAAGGTGTGGTCTACTCTCTTGATATTTTCACCTTCAATAATTTATTCTTCTTAAATGACCTTAGGAAGTAGTTTTGGAAATGTTTGGGAAATAATTATTTAAAATTTCTTCCTCCACCTATTCTATATCCTCTTGAGAAAAGAACATGGGTAATAATTCATTTCTTGTGGTTATATTTGTTTTTATTTCTCCATGAATTTTCAGAGGGTGGTGGTTATAATTTTTAGCAAGTCCTTTAATTCTACCATCTCACTTTCTTTTCCATTAATTTTTTGGTCTATTGGTATATATCTGTTGATGAACTCTTGTATCTCCTACAATGTCAGTTCATATTCCCTCTGATTGTGTGGGTTCATATATAGTTAATGTGGGTTTTAAAGGGTTATTCGGTATCTATTTATTTATTTTTTATAATTTTACATCTTTATTTGAAAGCAGTTAAATATTTTGTAAGTGATGAAAGAGAATTAATTGGTGACCTAAATCTCAAGAAACAGTTCCAATTTGATCACACAGTTGTCATGGTCCATAGTTAAACATGATTTATTTTAACGTATATTGTAGTCTATTAGGACTAAAAAAGGTCATTCTCAAGAAGTTTTGGTATAGTTCATCAAAATTATCAATAAATAATTAATATTTTTTCTGTTTATTTTTATCATAAAAACAAATTGATAAGGGTGTATGTTTACTGAATGTGTGTAATAAAATAAAATAAATCACTAAAAATCTTAAACAAATGTCAATGGGTAAAGGGTTGTGTCTAATATTATGAAAACACGGGCCCTTCACTATTCATATTTATTTATTAAGACCTATTGATAATACATAAATAAAATTTAATATATTTATAACCTCAAATTAATTTTAAAGGCTTGGTGAATCTTTAGAAATATCTTAGGCACACCAACTCTCACCTCCTCTATAGTTTAAAGTGATAGACGTGCCACAACCATAGACAATCCACCACCTTTCATTCATCATCGATCATACAATGGTCATCCTTCAATCCACGTGACTCCAATATTATGAAATATTGTTCAATATAAGGTAGGTAAAATGATACGGTTGTGATTGGAATGTGATTGTAGAGATTTCTACTAAAAAGTGTTAAATATATTATCAACCCATAGGAAAATCCACTTCCCCATCACCAAAAATTCAAATGTGTAAGGGAATAAAATATAAGGGACTTGGGAGCACCATAAGACCTCTCTTGGGATGTTGTATTGGTTCAAAACTCTATTATCATAGATTTAATATTTCACTCAATAGAATGAGGTAAGAATCACAAACACAAGAATAATAGAGAAATAAGAACAAAATTTCAATTCATAGAACATTTAACAAAATAAAAATTACAAAAGTTGAAGACAATAGTTTGCACATACCACTGAGTCATATTATATTTTGCATTCCCACAATCCATTTAAAAAACAATTCACATCCCTGCCACTTAATATATTTTCAAAATGTGATTTTACTCGATTGAGACACTCATCCTACGATCGATATATTTATTCCTTCAAAAAGAATCTTAGGTTATGTACATTGTTGATTTGCAGTATGGTGGAAGATAGACTCTTATTGATGGAATAACTATTTAAATGATTACTTGGGGATTAGTTGGGAAAATTATGTATGTTTTAGTTGGATTAGTTTTTAGGAAATGAATAAATGATCCAAATTTTGGGGGATTTAAAATTTTAAAGTGGAATGGTCTATCTGAGGTCACGTTCGGTGTGACCTCGAACATGGTGGTGTGGATTTAATTTAGAAACTGAATAGATTTTGAAAATAATTGTGAATACAAAGAGGGTTTTATGACATTTCCATCCCATTTTAATAATCTGGTTTCTCTACTATATAAGGGAGGACTGAAATAAATTTGATCTAGGTTGTTATAGTTTTCAAGGGGAGACCTGCTTTGGTGTTGATCTTCTCTGATCGGAATGAGGGACTCAGTTCCCACATATTTGAACTGGTGGGATATCCCATACCTATATTTTTATGGATATCTACATGAAACCAGATGAATTATTGTAACAAGTTTATAAAGAACCAACCTTAAAAAATTACACATTTTTTTATTTAGACTATCGTTTACTTTTTCATCCCCAAAGACCTTTTAGGTTTTGATTTTTAGAGAATTAGGCCATAAATGTTACATAATAAAAACACACATTAAAAGTGGAAACTTCCACTCATTATCCATTTTTTCCACAATAAAAAAATTTTAAAATGAACTATATTTTCATTTCATGGAAAATGATCATGACTTACAACATTACTTATTCTTTGCTACTACTCATCCTAAAAACCTATGAAAAATATTTGAAAATTTTGGAAGATCACAAAAATACCAATAAGGGATATAAAAGAAAAAAATTGGTCAAATAAAAAACATGAAAACTAATAAAAAAATTAACTTTTCAACATTATTCTTTGATTATTAAAACAAGTCATATTTGTATGTAAAACACAATTTTTTCTCAGAGAAAATCTTTAAAACCTGACATAAAAAAATAGAAACCCTTGTAGAAATCCTAGAGAATTATATTCACAACATGTGTTCACTCATGTAAAAATTAAATTGAACCTATATAAATATTTAATAAAAACCTCTTAGGTTGACACCCTTATTCTTACCTTTGATGATAAGGAACATTACTCATTGTATTGGAGAAATATATTGGGACCACTCATCATATAAGATGTATCAGTCTCGCCTGTCGTATAAGTGGTATGAGGCTCACTCATCATCATATATAATTATAAAATACCATGTCAGGAAAAAATATTAATATCACACATTTTAATCATAAATACATTTAAAATCTCTATTTGAATCCATAATAAAATCACTTTCCATTTTCAAATGAAAATAGGAAAAAATATCTATTTTTTCGAAAACTTTTTAAAATGAAAAATTTCCAAAATATCATGGAAATGATTTTATTCAAAAAAACATAGAAAATTATAAATTAATATTCAAATAAATTAAAAATCATGATGGTGGTAAATCTATTCAGGCCATAAAATTTAAAACAATGATTCTTTTCACACCTTTAGTAAAAGTACCCCACTCAGAAAATGACAAAAAGATTCATTTTTAATCCTTATAAAGAATGAAAATGGTGGTATAAAATGAAATATAAAAACATTAAAATTTTGAATAATAACATTTATTAAATATTTTAAATAACATGGACATGGAAGAATTTTTTTAAACGTATACTTTAAAATAAAGTTTTAAAGAAAAATCCCTTACCTTAAATACCATTTGGTATCATACATTCCTTATCTCTAAGATAATAGAATTATATTAGTTATTTAATTTATTAAGAACCTATTTAATATTAATTATATTATAATTATTCCTTTTATTTCATTTATGGTCATGTTTTTTTGTATTACTTAATCGGTTAAGTTTACGTAGGATGTTTTGAGGACGTTTAGTTCATAATCCCAAAATAGCGTCGGTAAGATGACTGCAGTCAAAGGGGTCATTGTTCCATAATATCTTGTTTCTTAATCATGAAATTAATATATTTTTTATATGTTAAAAAATTATAACAATCCATTAAAGGTGTACATGAAAAAAAATCGCATCACGTTGTGGAGGTGGTAGTCCACAAGTACACACAAACAATGCTGTCATTTTTCAATGGATGGAAAGGTAATATAAATATATGATATATTATATTTCCAAAATGATAATTAATTCATTAATATAACATATTTTAATTAAATACATAATAATAACCATAATTTTTAGGTGGTTATGAAAAATAAAACACATCGCTTCGTGGAGGTGATAATCCACACGTGCGCATGAGCAATGTTTTCATTTCTCATAGGATGAAAAAAGATATGAAATGGTTGTAATATAATCATAATAAAATTTATGTATATTTAATATACCAATTTTATTATTTTATAATGATTAAATAATATATTACGGAGGTATAAGAACAAATAAACTTGAAATAGGCTAGTTAGGACTTATACCTTATCCTTTGATATCCTCTTTAGACTACACCTTAAGACTTATATGTTCTATCTTTTGGTGATAACAAGAAATATATGACATGGGTAGGTATATTAGAGATATATTTTTCCTGGTATTTTACAAACTATAGTTCTCAAAAGGTATTAGGAAGAGAGGAGAGGAGGTTCACTTTAATAAGTTTGGGGAAGGGCGCCCATGGAATTACATAAATTATTAAATTAATATAAATTATTTTTCACATTATAGTGGAACAAAATTGATATATTAACAATATAGGATGAGTATTTTTATAAATCCACTCATAAAATATAATTTGTACAAGTTTAGGTTATTTTTCTACCCATATCTTCTAGTTTTAACAACCCCCCCCCCCCCCCTCCGTTCACCCTTTTCACAATTATTGTGATATCGAAGTTTTTTACTCTATAAGAGTCAAGAAATTTTATATAAAAGTTTAAAATCGTTGATATTATCAAAAATATCCCATTATATTATTCAAAAATAATATTTTTATTAATTTTAAATAATTAAATAAAATATTATTTAACATAATATTCCATTAAACACATTTTTGAGACTATTCATGTAGTTTGAAATTAATGAAATCAATATAGTTATGAAATTAAAATATAAACTTTTAAAAATAAATAATATGTTATATATATCAATAAAGTTATTGGAACATAATAATTCATCTATCTTGTATTAATTTTAATTTTTTTAGAAAACATTTACTTGATTTTTCAATTACTTTATCAAGCACTAAGTCTTAGTTGTATAAGGAATTAAGGTAATTATCTTATAAAAAAATATAAATAAATTAACATGATTAGAAATCATTACTATTTCAAATAACCATTTATAAATGAACATTACCACTTTTTATCCCTATGAAAAATATTATAGATATTAAAATAAAGAGTGACATTTTCTTTTTCCTAAAATCATATTAAGATCATTATCAATGGAAAGTATCATCAAATTGTAAAATTTTCAAATATTTTATGTTTAGGGTCTAAAAATACTTATAAAATAAAAAAAAATTCATTTTTTGGATGATTTTATAGTCTTATCCAAAAAAATAACCATTTTTACTCGTTTTACCCTTAGCGAGGTGACAAAAAATTACTAGGTTACTACTCCTAAAGTCCAAAAATAAAAGATAAATATTTAAATAAAATTTAATCTCCTAATACAAAATATAGAATCAATTTTTCAATATTCAATATAAATAAGTGGAAAAAATCAATTTTAATATAAATTCATAAAATGTAATAAAAACAATTTATAGAAAAATGCATTTTTAAGACCAAAAATGAACTAATACCAAAGTCAAGTATAATGGTAATTATTATTTAATTAATTATATTATTTATAATGAAATGAGGTTTATGTTGCATTAATATAAAATTAAAAACATAATTATACTTTTAAAATTATATTATTTAAGGAAAATAAATGAAAGTTTTATAAAAATCGTATCTTTCATTATTCACATAAAAATATTTTTTTCAAGAAATCTCCAGACATTAGTTTTAAGATAATTTTTTCTTTATGATTTAAAATATGAAATTTATTTTTTCAAATTAAATAACTAATTTTAGAAATTATTATTTTAAATAAAACCATATAATATATGAAAATGAATTCCATAAGAATAAAACTATTTTTTATTGAAAATTTACTTAGTATTTTTATAATGAATATAGATATATAAAATATAACTCATGAATATTAATAAGGAATTAAATTGATTTACTAATACCTAGGTTTTCACATTCTTCCCCCCTTTTTGAAAATTTCATCCTCTCAATTTTACTATTTATAAAAGTTGGGATATTTTTATTTCATATCATTTTTCTAATTATCATGTTACTTCTTCTCTCATATGGTTTTCCATAAAACCGTAACTTGATGAATCACCTTATTCCGCAACACCTGATATATATGATCAAGAATCTGAACCAGTTTCTCTTCACATGAAATATTCTCTTCCAACTATAATACTATAGGGAACAAAATAGAACATGCATTCAAAAAATATGTCCTTAATAATTAAACATGAAACACATCATATACTTGGTAGAATATCATAGTCAAGGTCACTTAATCATGTATTCTTTTACTAAATTTTCATCAAATTTTTTTAGAAATTTTGAAATATTTTATAGATATTTTTATCATGGACACATGGAAATATTTTCTATCAAGATTAAACATTTTCATTAGTTTTTATTGAAATATTTATTTAGTGTTTTATATGAAATTATTATCTATTTGGTTCTCATGATCACTTTTTAACCTTATTAGTTATTTTATTATATAAATTTTCAAGTTATGTTTCAAAATAGAGAGAGAATATCATAATAATCCATAAAGACACGATAATTTCTAATTGTATAATCATATAAAGAACTTTTTCTTTAAAATAAAATGTAATTTTTCAATATGACAGTGTCATTTCTTCTTGCATATCATCATTTTGTTTTTATGAAAAAATATACATATAAAAATTATGAAAAATCTTATTTCAAAACTAATCAATTATAATACTCTCTTTTATCTAACTTGAACACTCACTTGTTTTTCTCCTGAATTTTTTATTTCTATTTGTTGCATATTAGTTTCCATTACTCTTTTCATAGTTATTTGTTCTCCTATACTATCCAAAATTCAATTCAATTCACTATTTTATTATGAAGCATGTTTTCATTTCTAGAAGATCACTAGTTTAATTTAGAAATTTCTTAATCCCATTAAATACACACTACCTTATTCATGGGATAAAAATTACTTTTCACTAGAGTAGTTTAAAGTATGTTATAAATATTTCTATTATACAATGACTAATCATGTGAAATTTTTACTATTAAATGGTCCTAGTAGTTAAGGAACATATAGATTTGATGTTTCAATTGACTAGGTTAGTTTTTGTACTAGTATAATCCTAGAATTCATTTCTATTTCTGAGTATGGTGAAATATTATTATATGTATTTCCTGAAGACTTCTCTATACTACCTCTCAAGAGTTAATTGGAATTATCCATTGACTTATTTATAGGGACGGTTATGATTTCATTTTCTTTATATCTAATAGTTCAAGTGAAGATACAATATTTGAATATTCAATTAGATTTTTTGGAGGGAAATATATTTACTCAATGAAGTGTTTCACCTTGGGTAGTGTGAGTTTTGTTCACCAATATAGATAATGGTTTCTTGAAATTGTGTATTAGCTACTGGAAGTTGAATTGGGTGATATCAAATAATAAATACACTATAACTCAAATGATAAATATATTTGATTAGTCATAGGGAGATATGTGGGTTTCAAAGATTGACTTTTTGTTGGTATATCACCAGTTTAGGGTGAATGAGATAGACATTCTGATGATATATTTTAGGAGTAAGTATATATATTATGAGTTTTTAGTGATTCCATTTTAGGTTTAATAGTGATCCTATTAGTTTAAAATCTTTGGTGAATCGTATATTATATAAATAATATATCTCATTTTTCATGGTGTTTAGGATGATATTATTATTTATTTTGGATTATAGGATGATCATGAAAGGCATACAGAGACTATTCTTGAAATATTTTGGAAGCAAAGATTATATCGTAACCTATACAAGTATTATTTTTAGATATGTGAGGTGAATTTCATGGAACACATAATTTTTAAAAAGGGTGTCTCCGTGGATCTAATGAAAATTAAAGCAAAAATACCTTGGGACTAGCCTAATTTTTTTTTATAATTATAGATTCCTTAGGTTGGAAGGTTAATAACGATGATATAATCAAGTATTTTCAAATTTATTATTCTCTATGAAGTTATTCACTCATAAAGGTGTGTAATTTGGGTGGGATGATAATTTTATGGATCTTTAAATATTTTAATAGGATGGTAACTTATGCACTAATGTTGATTTTTCCTGAATTTTGTGAATCATTTTTAGTGTATTATCATATATATAGATCCAAGAAAGTATGTGTGACCATGTATGGAGTTAATATGGTTACCTATGGATTGATTAAATTTCGAAAACATGATAAGAATTATCCCACACATGATTTGGAGTTATTAGAAGATGCCCTTACCTTGAGGTGTTAGAGACTTTACCTATCCAGAGAAGGGTTTATAATGTAGTCAGATAATATAATAGTAAGGTATATTTCATCCTAGTGAGATTTGAACTTGAGGAAATAGAGGTGGATGGAGTATCTTCAGACTTTTGATTTTGAGTTATACTATAGTCTAGTAAAGTGTAATGTTGTAATGGATTCCTTGAGTTGGGATACTCAAGCAATGAGGGAATTAGAGTAGTGGTGCAAGATAATGGTCTTGATGGAAAATTTTAATTTAAAAGTTTTTTAATAGGGGAGTATAATGGTGTTAAATCAAGTTGACATAAATTATGTACTGTGGACTAAGTAAAGAAGGTATAAATAAAAAATATCAAATGAATGAATATTGGTGATGCCTTATATAAATAGAAGACCATGGAAGGGTGGTCTCTAGATATTGACATGACTCTGTATTCCTAATATTGAGTGTTAGTTTTCTAGAGTCTGGAGAGGGATGTTATGTGTATATTTAATAGCCCCAATTGGTAATTTATTCCTGGAGTAAAAAAGATTTATCATAACTTTATATGGAATTATTTGTGGGTAGGGATAAATAGGGATGTGGTATATTATGTCTCTCATTGTCTAACTTATCAGCAAGTAAAGATAGAGTTTCAAAAACAAGTGTGACTTTTTCATCGATTTCTTATATTGAATTTGAAGTGGGAAGAAATTATGATAGGCTTGGTAATTATTTTACCTCATTGTGATATAGGTGATTATGGATCAACTCAAAAAGTTATCCCACTTACATATTTTTTAAATATTCTCATTAGAGGACCTAGATAATCTCTACATAGAAGAAGTTATAATTCATCATGAAGTTCTATCATATATTTTTTCAAATATAGATCATAAATTTTCATTAATATTTTATGGGAAGTTACTAAAATAAATGGGTACTTGAAAAAAGATATGTATGTCATATTACCCTTTTCTAGGTAGACAATAAAAAAAACCCTACTGATTATAGATGACATTATTTGATATTGTGTTCCATATTTTGGTATATCGAGGGAGGATCACACTAATTTGGTGGTTTTTTTATAACAATAACTATCAAGTATTTATTTGAATGGCTCCATTTAGAGCACTCTATATAAGGCTTTGTTCATCATTATTAATCTAGGATGAAGTGAGACAAGGATATCTTTTGGGACCTGGTTTTTTATGGGATATGAAAATATAATTTTATCTAATTTATAAGTAATTAATGATATCTTAGACTTATTATAATTGTTATGATGATCACTGCTGAAATTTTTTGGAGTTAATAGTTAGATATTGAGTCTTATTGTGAGTCTCACTATGGCTAGAACACTAAATACTTAAGAATAAATGGAATTTATCACCCTGTTATGTGATTTCATTAAATATCATTAAACAAATAAAATATTTTTCCAGAAATTTGACGATTCGATCAAAATATTCTATATTGAAAAACAAATTTCATGTCTCTCAAATTAGAACGAACTATAATTATCTCATGTTGTTATATATGATGTAGTGGATTTAGAATCAAGTGTTATATTTATAGAATGGTAAATGAGGAAATATAATAGATATAAGAATATCTTGAGATAATATAGTATTTTTCTTGTGAGTGTGTTACGAAAACATGGACTGATTCAAGAAAAGACATGTGAAATAGAGATTTAGATACTGAATCAATAAACATAGTTGTTTATAGAGAATGAATCCCACTGAATTCTTGAGGAAACAAATTCTTATATTGAGTAGTATTATAGAACCTAAAGTTTTCATGTAATACTTACTTTGAGTTTTCTTGTTTTACCATGTCATAATTATAGTGTTTGGAGGCCCATTGAAGGATGCATGACTGAGATCATGGTGTTGGCGACTATGTAGAATGATCATGCATATCATCAAACTAAGAAAATAAGGACTTCATGGTTTGGTGAATGTCTATGGGGACCATGAAACAAGATTTTACATTCTATATTTTTTAGGTAGTGGAGCTTCATGGTATCATGCATGGTCACAATGAATGCATTTACTGACTATGTAATTGGGTTCAGGGTCCATGTTTTGAGATTTTAAATCCTTTATTAAACATTGGAAACCCTTATTAATTATATAACTCATCCTTGGATGATATTAGGATTACATGAGAGATAAATTGGGGATTTTAAATCATGGAATGATGAAATTATCTTTAGAATCAATAAACATTACATCAGATTGATGGTAATATCTTGGTGAAATTCTCAAATCGTGAATCTATCTCTTTCACTTTCTCTATTTAGTGTTATCTAGCTTCTTAGATTGGTTTAAGGATAATAGAATTGTGGAATTAATTTTATAGATGGATGAATCATGATATCTTATTTTTATTTATATGGTTTGAAGGACTATATTATGATTAAAAATCATAGATATAAGGATTTATGGAATTAAAGTGATTTCCATCTAAGGTAGGTGTCTCTTATTCAATCCTCTATAGACAATGATTATTTTTTTGCAATTGATATATTTTTATATCATTTTACTATGTTTTTTTATCAAAATATTCTCTAATTTTTTTGAAAAATATGATGCTTTTTAAAATTTTAAAATACGGAGAATTCGGGATTTAAGTGTAATTCATGGGAATTGGTTTTAAAATTATGATTTGAGAATAAATAGATTTTTTTTATTTTAATTTTTTTATTTAAGATAATGATTTTTGGTAATTTTCCATTAGTAAACTATTTTTGGTATGTAAAATGGTTTTGAGAGATTAAATGGAGTGGGTATGAGAAAAGATAAAAAAGTGTTAAGAATGAACAAAATGGTACAATATTTTTAGTAAATGATAAGTATTATTTTGTGTGATGTGTACATGGAGGGATTTGGATTTGGGAAACACTTTGGTGGGTGATGATTTATATAATATTTACACTCTGATCATAGGTAGGTGTTTATGTTAAAAGTAATTGATTAAATTATTTCTAATAGATGTTAAATATAATTGAGTGGGAGTCATATAGGTAAATATTATTAGGTATTAATATACTCAAACCTACTCACACATCTCAGTGTGTGTGAGTGTAGATATCTTATGTTGTGTTGTAACTAAGTTAAATGGTCATATATTCATTGTAGATGGGTCTTATAATTTTTTTTGTGATGGATGCAATGGTGTATGCCTATGCATTACTGGAGGAGTTATATTATTCACATTTGATAGTTGTAACCAAATTTAGTTCATAATATCATATCAAACCTATTTTTCATTTCCACTGTATTGAAATTCATTTGGATTTATTTTCGGTTTAAATTTTTTTCTTTGAAGCACTAGTTTTGGTTTAGAATTAAATTATGCATAGTGTCTAAGATTTATTGATATATATTTATGGTAAAACCAATCCCAACTTATTATATTTATATTTCTAAACTATTTTCTAGTATTTAGTGATAAGGTAATTTTTTAAAGGACTTATGAAGATCCAAGAACGGGTCTCAAGATTCGGGCTCCCAAGTTGAGGTCTCAAACGAGGGGTTAAATATTGTATAGAAAAAAATATATTGTTTATTTATTGTTCATAATATACATCCAAATTAAATCTATCCAAACAAACTTTGATATTCATAGAATTATAGAATAATGATAATTAGCGTATTTATGAGTTTTCAATATTAGCAGTGCATGAAACTGATTTCCAAGTCATGCATTATCTAAGAAATAATTTTTTTTTTCAAAACAAAATAAAAGAAATAGTCCAATTCAAAAATAAAAAAGTGTTCAAACATTCATTTAATCCCATAAAATTTTTAGATAATATTACCTTGTATATTTTTAACCTATAAGATAGATTGGGGATTTTAATCGATACTTAGGGGTCATAAATCTTAAAAAGCAAAAATATTTATTCATTGAAGATTAAAATGTATTCTAAATGTATGGAACTACCACAAAAAACTCTTATTTTTTATTATTGTATAATAACATAACTTGAAGGAATCTTAACCTATTAGAAAGAGTGACAAAAGAAAATAATTCTTGAGTCATGTTTTATTTGTGAAAATTCAATTTCATTGTACAAATTTTAACTAAAAAATACCAATTTGATGGTTCAATGTAATCAAACATTCTTTTAATACCTTCAAATTTATGTTCAACCTTTACTGAGTCATCTTTGTGTTGAATGATTTAATAGTGCATGAAGCTAACACCTGAGGGGTCAAAATTTATAAAAATATACATCATTTTTTTGTTGATCATAACATTCGCCAAATATTAAAAATATAAAAATGGACTTTGATATTCATAAAATTTTATCATAAAAATATTTGTGTAATTTTTTAGTTGTTGGGATGTGAAGAACATGAATTAGATGCTTAATTCATGAATTATCCTACAATAGGATGTTTCATTGTTTGAATTTTAGCTAAGATTTTCCACTTTAATAGGAAAAATTCTCAAAGAAGATCTAAATACAATATAAATTCAGGATAATATTTTTTGGGTTATTTTTTACTTGTAGAGTTGAATGGAACTTGAAATAAATACCTGAGGAGCTATAAATTTATTAAAAACCTATATCAATTCATAGTTCATCAAGATGTACACCAATTATCCAAAACTACCCAAATTAATTCTTATATCCTTAAAACTAATGAAAACAACACCTAGGGGATTTATTAATTGTTGATAAGGGTCTTATTTGAAATAAACACCCAAGTCATACATTATCTGAGAAAAAACTAGATGGCATTATAGTTTTTTACACAAACTATCTTTTTTAATGGTCAAAATTTATCAAACACACTCTGAATCCATTCCAATTTTAAAACTATCTTCCTTAGGTCATTTGGGACCAGTTGTATTGAGAATTTCATAAAATAGACACCAAAGGGGTAAAATATTTCAAAAAAAGAATCATCATTCCATCATTCTTTATAAATATAGTAATAATGTATCACATTCTATTATACCATATTTCATTATTTTTAATTTTTCTTAATATTTTATCTTGTTTGATTTATATTATTTATCTTTTAATATTTATATTTTTTATTATTTTTCATTATTTATGTAGTTGTTTTAGTGTTCAAGAGTCATAATTGTTTTAGATATCATGTCTCTTTATATTCATGTGGGGTATACATGTCTCTTCTGTTTATGTTGATCATTTTTATATGTGTGTGTAGGGGTGATGTATGAGTTTTGTGGAGGTGTTGATACATGCTTGTACATTTTATGTGTCAAGGATATGTTGCCAAATTTTTCATTAAATATAATTCTATGACTCATCATATTTATAACTTATTTTTGTGTTAATTTAATATGAAATTGATTTTTTTTATATTAATATATATTTTAGTTTTTTTCATTGCAAATTAATTTTCAATTTTTTTTAATAATAGAAGTATTTTTACTACCTTTAGAGATCACTAATAGTTGTTATCAATTTGTAATTATATTCACTAAAAATTATTTATGACTATCTTTGAAATATGATAATACTTAGAAGAAAAATAAAAAAAAATCTAGTGATAGACTGTGGAAGTCACTGAAATATTTTATTAGAAAAAATTTCTATGACCATCATAAATATGTTGCTAGTTGGTCTCCTTTGTTGTAAAAAGGGTTTTGGCAGCCACTTTTAGAAATTTCTAATGTTGTTTCCTCTACTAGTGTAATACCTTAATTTTGAGTGTTAAAAGGGATATAATTTCTTCTAAAGTAAAGATTTTTTTATGTAGTATTGTTGTTTTTTTCATATTGTGTTTTGATTGAGCATTCGACTTTTTGATTTCCCAAAATTTTTAAGATCAAGTATATTTATACTATCTTTAAAGTGGATCTATAATAAAATTTAACTTTCTTATAAAAAATAATGTACTAAAGAAAATATATGATTAATATGGGAAAATTTATCAATCTTAATGAAGGAGTTATGATAATATACATGATGATGAAATTGAAATCACATGAAAATGAATGTTTTCAAGAACCCTTATTGAAATGTTTAGTTTTCAAGGTTGAACATGAGATGACTAGTGTCGACTCAAAAAAAGCAACATTGACCTTATTCCATGTCAGACAATGTCACTCATAACAAGACCACCATTATTCTTCCCTTATTGAGATCATTGTTTTCATTGATCTTATTTCATTAGTGCTTAGTATAAAAGATTTTGATTTTATTATAGATCAAAATATTTTTTCTCAATGCTGATAAAAACATTGATATTTTTTTACATTAAAAAATGATTATGAAGTATAGCATTTCCCAGCTCTTTTTTAGTAATGGTAATGGTTTATACACTATTAAAATGTTATAATCCACTATAAATAGCCTTTGAGTTATCAAAACTCCCAATCAAAGACATAATAGAGTCATACAAAGCCTGGAACCCCGTCTCTCATATGCCACCATCCCAAATAATTTTCTTTAATTACATGGGGAGAGATTTTAACCATCACCTTGGACATAAAAAAAAGTTCCCTGACCACTCACCCTGGAGACAATTATTTATAAAATATGATATATGTATATATGTATACATATTATAATTATACGTTTATATTATAAATTATAAATCATAATATATTAAAATAAATATATAAATTTTAATATATTTGAAGTAAACATAAATATATTCACACACAAACACACTTATTAATATAATTACATATTGGTATATAACAATTTTGTAAATTCAGTTTACAATACTTATTCATTCTATTATGATATATATATACATATATTATGTAAAAATATGAAATATATGTATATATTTCATTTTAAATACTTCATATAAGTTACATAT
Organism: Viscum album; assembly: GCA_963277665.1. Lineage (NCBI taxonomy): Eukaryota > Viridiplantae > Streptophyta > Magnoliopsida > Santalales > Viscaceae > Viscum > Viscum album. The sequence goes on from CAUJRU010000339.1 coordinate 591,981, forward strand.
GTAATTATAATTACATATATAATTATAAATATGTCAAAATATATAAATAAATATAAATAAAATTAATGTAAATATATATTTATTATTATATAAATGATATTTGAGTGTATATATATATTATTTAATATATCAATATAAATATATTTATATATTAAAATATTATTTTAATTAAAAATGTATTTATCAAAATTTCAATCTCTAAATATGTAAATTTAAATATAGATGAAGTATAAATAAATATGTATATACAAAAATAAATACACCCAAACACACACATATTAATATAATTTTAATAGAAATATTTTTAAATTATATACATTAAACTTATAAGACATATTTACACTATTGAGATATATATAATTAAATATATATTTTATATTTAATAAATGCAAATATATTTATATATTTAATTATAAAAACTTCATACAATTTACATATATTATTATCTATATCAGGTAGAGGGGATTACAATTTGTAAACAACTCACACACTCAGACAACCTAAAAGGCTTAGCCACATCTCTCCATACAATGATTGGTAAGCACCCACTGGACCTATTTTATTTCATATAAATTCTCAAAATCCCAAGATATTGGTGGCTTGAAGGATTGGGACCCAAATACCGATTAAATGTCCAAGGTACCCTTTTTTCCTCTTTTTTTGCGTTCCCTATGCTTTGCCTAGCAAACATACCTCATGCCTCTCCTATAAACTCTACACACCCACCGTCTATCATGACCCATCACTACATCATGTGGAATTGACTGCACTATTGTGACACATCAAATTGATTATGATTTTAAGTTTTATTTATAGTATAGGGAAGACCCTAGGTTGTCTCACAAGGAGTGTTCGTGGGTATAGAGTGTGTGTTTTTAATAAGAAGTACTAAAAGATGGATGGTTCTAAAATAGTTTAAATAAAATGACTTGATTTAAAGAGTTTAACAGTTGATAAATAAATGTGGTGTTTTAGAATATTAAGATAACAATATCATTTCAAGTTCACTACAAATCTTAGTGAGTTAATTATTTTGAAAAATAAACATGGTTTAATAGAATCATTTGGTTGAGGGTTGTCAAGATCTCAACTTCCCTCTTTCCTCTTAAACGATGCTCAAAGAACCACCCCTTGACACAAATATCATGTTGTAAAGGTTTGAGTATCAATTATATAGAATAAAGGATACCGAAGCATACTGAAATCTTATTTATGTGTGAGATAAATAGGACTCTTGTCTTTTCCAATCGAAACAACTGGAGATTCCCACTTGAAATCTCAACCCAATTGATGTTGAAATAAAAAGTGTTTCACTTAATTTTAACAATAGAAATTAAATCAGAGGTGAATCATGTCAAGATAAGAAATAAGTGAAATATTTAGCACACAAATTACAAAATAAATAGTAGAATAACAAGTGCTGGAACTCCCTCCCAAGTGTGTGTAGCTCCCTGGAAATGATCATCCACCGTTTAGCTCAACATCGAGAGGAGGAGGAAGCTCGAGTAGAACTTTTATTTCATCCATGATTTCTCTATGAGGATAGGGGACTCTAGAACTCCTTGTATGATGAGAGGAATCATTCAGGACACCAAAATACCAGAGTTTTCCCTCTTGGCCGAACTTACAAATGGGGAGCCCAAGGTGCCATTTTATTGGAAAATGGGAAGGTAGTTTTGAGCACATAGATATCTTAAAACTACTTGTCACATGGGTTTCAACCTCCAGAATTCATTATATAGATTTTTATAAAATAAAAAGGTTTTATCCACACCTCTTGAATGTCTCCACCAAAATTGTGGTACCATTTGGACAAGTGGATCGCGATATATGGACAGCTCACATCACACTACTTTTAACTTCGTCCAGATTCAGAGTGTTAGGCAGATCAGGTCGGTTGGGAAACCATATGAATGAATGAGTCTTGGGTTCCTTCATATGAAATGTAACCCAATACATTTTGGATCAGACCAAAAAAATCATCCAATTTGAATTAATGTTTCAGGAGAAGTGCACAGATGAGTCCACTGGTGTGCATGGATCTTGCGCAGTTTGGCCCATTTTTCTTGGACATCATCACGGGTCCTCCAAATCACATCATCCTACAATGGAATCATCAAAACAATTAACATTTACCTTTATAATAGCGATAAACACAAAAAAAATGATTCAAACATGGAATCCAATTTGTTATTATTTTTATAACTTTCAATATAAAACAAGTTTAGCACAGTGGTGTAAGGGTGAAAATGAAATAGTGAATCGCAGTGCGATCACACCCACACACCTAAATATTTTCACTCTTGGGAAAAGTCATAATTCCAAAAATTATGCATGTATATATTTCCAACTTCATAAAAATTTAACATTCAATAAAAATTTAATTCTTGATAGAAATGTGATCAAAGAAAAATTCACACCGAGGAGATATTCTCAGTGATCATGGAAAAAGATGTCTCAAAAATTGTATCCAAATGAAATTCCAAGAGATGCATGATAACAATAAAATAAAAAAAATTCAAAAGTTAAACATTTCACTAATTTTCCACGTCTGTGTGTGACAACCATTTCATGTTATTCTTTCCACTTTTTATCGAGTAAATATAAGTTATTTTAATAATTTTCTACTTACAAGATCCTTTCCATTGAACTTTCCCCACAACCTTTGTAATCAAATTTAAAGATTCACTAACTTAAGAATTCCCAGAATTCAAACCATAATCTCCCAACCTATATATCCTCATATGTTGTACATTTCATCACTCCCCTTATTTATTAATTTTTCAAAAGTTTCACTTGGAAAAAATTTCACACTCTTCTCCAAACCCATGTTTGATCTCCTCATGACACTAATTGTAATATTTATAACAAGATCAAAATTCAATGAAGGGTGGTTACTGACCTACCCAATATACACCCCTTTTTTTGTTTTTTTAGGGCATACAATAGTCAGATAATGGGTACACACGCAGAGGTCAATCTGGTACAGTAATTAAATAGATCGGATAAGGAACGAATGTATTGAAAAATGATTTTGGAAAGTAGAAAAAAAAACCTAACTTATATTTAAAATCCATTATGTAATAAATTTTCACATTTCATGGTTGGGTGAAAAAATATGTGGAGAGATTAAGTGACACAATTTTCACTTTAACTATTCAAAAAAAGGGCACCATTCTTCTCAAATGTTTCAAAATAATAAAACCATTTATATCATCGACAAAGAACTAAATTTTAAAAGAGAGTCACACCATAGAATTGAATTCTTTTTGAAATTCACATCTCATCAGATTTTTTTTGAATGTTAAAACAACATGAAATACGGACATTTAACATTCATTTTCAACAAATTCCATGATTAAACGAGCATCATTTTATATGATAGAGCGGGCATACAAAAGTAATATTCCAGAACAAAAGTGAGGGGGATGGAAGGGGGAAAGTAAAAAATACAATTTAGTAATCTAAAAAGAGAAAAAGAAAAAAGATGATGAAAATTATTAACTAACCCAAGAATATAACAATCCCCCCCACACCTAAATTTTGTAGTGTCCTCACTATAAGAAAAATATAATTTGGAAAGGAAGGATAAAACTTATTGATTATCATTCATAGATTGCTTCATGAACATGGAATTCCTCCATTGAGGACTCTAGAATGGATTCATGGAAGTGCTTCAGCCACTTCCCATTGATAGTGAAGGTGTGCTTGGTTTCTTCATTTTAAACCTAGGCAACACCAAATAGAGAGACATTAGTAATATTGTATGGTCCAAACCAGTAGGAATAAATCTTACCTGGATGAAATTTCAGCCTTGCATTATATATAAGGACCTTCTACCCAATTAAGAACAGGAGATAAAGGATAATATGGTCATAGAAATCCTTGGTTCTCTCCTTATAAATCATGGATTTCTCATATACATCTCTTCTCATTTCCTACAACTCATGAATCTGAAACTTCCTTTGAGCACCTGCACCATAAAGATTATAATTACATTGTTTGATGGCCCAGTAGGCCCAATGATCAATATCAACAGGGAGGTGAAAACTCTTTCCAAACACTATCCGATATGGTGACATGCTAATGGGGGTTTTTAAAGCATTACGTTAAGCCCATAATGAATCATCAAGTCTAAGACTCCAATCTTTTCTATTGAGTTGAACATTTTTTTTCAAGAATATATTTTACCTCTCTATTTGACACCTCATCATGACAATTAGTCTGTTCGTGATAAACAGTGGACACTAGATGACCAACCCCATACCGACATAAAAGTGACTACATTGTTCGGTTGTAGAAATGAGAACCCTGACCACTAATGATAAACCTAGGTAATCCAAACCTACAAAAGATTTGGGTTATCAAAAATTCAACAACTACCTTAGAATCATCAGTCCTTGTAGCTCATGCCTCTACCCATTTTGACATGTAATCAACTACCAGAAGAATGTATAAGTTGCCAAAAGAATTGGGAAATGGTCTTATAAAGTCAATGCCCCAAACAAATTTCATGAAAAATCAAAGGTTTTTATAGCATTCCATTTCATTTAGATACATTCCCTATTATTTGAAAATGAGGACAAGATTTTCAGAATTCATGGGCATCATGAAAAAGTGTTGGCCAAAAGATACTAGAATCAAGGACCTTGCAAGAAGTCTGTTTGGGACAAAAGTGGCCCCCACAAGCAAGAGTGGCAGAATCTAAGGATAGATTGAAACTCGCTGTCAGGAACACAACGTCTGAGGACTTGATCACTACATGTTATCCAAAGGTAGGGGTCATCCCAAATGTACTAATGGGACTCATGTTTTAGACGGTTGGCCTGGTTTTTATTGAAATCAGTAGGAATAAAGGATGCTACCAAATAATTTACAATTGTAGCATACCAAGGAATAACATCTTTCACTTGGTATAGTTTCTCATTAAGAAACATGTAATTTATGAGAATATAGGGGGATGAATCAATGTTCAAGGATGGGTGAATCCTACTGATATGGTCAACCACCATATTCTATGCTCCTTTTTTATCTCTAATTTCTAAATTGAATTCCTGAAGGAGGAGCATCCAGCGAATGAGACATGGTTTGGCTTCCAGTTTCTTAGGGAGACACCAGAGGGATGCATGGGATGAGAACACCATGACTTTAGACCCTAAAATATATGACCTAAATTTATCAAAGGAAAACACAATGGAAACAAATTCTTTATCAGTTGTGGTGTAGTTTTCTTGGGTAGGGTCTAAAGTACGTGAGGCATAGGCAATGACATGTGGAGTTCGATTGACCCTTTTTGACAGAACTACCCCAAATGCATTGTTAGAGGCGTCACACATGAGATCAAATGGTAAATCCCAATGAGGTGGTTGGATTACTAGGGGTGACATGAGACTCCATTTTAACTTATTAAAATATTCCTCACATTCTTTATCAAAAAAACTCTTTTTTATTTTGGAGTAATCGGGAGAGGGGAGTGAAGTTTTACTAAATTCTTGAATGAAACAATGGTAAAATCCCACATGACCTAGGAAAGACTGCACATCCTATACATTTTTGGGGAATAGTAGGGAAGAAATGACATCCACTTTTGATTTATCTACTTGGATACCATCCCTAGAAATGATATTTCCCAAAACTATACATTGTCGCACCATGAAATAGCATTTCTCATAATTTAATATGAGATTATTTTCAATAATGTGACGTAGGAATAAAGCAAGACTACTGACACATTCATCAAAATAAAAGACATAAATAATGAAATAATTCATGAATAATTCCATACGATTCTCCTAGTAATATGAAAAAATACAAACCATACATCGATGGAATGTACCTGGAGCATTGCACAGAACAAATGGCATCCTTATATAGGCAAATGTTTCAAAGGGGAAAGTGAAGGTTGTATTTTCCTGGTCCTCAGGGGCATATATGGATTTGAAAGTATCCAGAATACTCATCAAGGAAACAGTAGTGGGACTTAACTGTGAGCCTCTATAGCATTTGGTCAATTAATGGTAAAGGGAAATGGTCATTCCTGGTGTGTTGGTTTAGTCAGCGATAGTCTATGTAGACATGCCAACTATTCTGCACACGAGTTGGAACCAATTCATTATTTTTATTTTTTATTACTAAAAGGCCATTTTTTTAGGAACTACTTGAATAGGACTGACCCATTGTCTTTTAGAGATGGGGTAAATGATTCCAATAGCCAATAATTTTGTTACCTCCTTTTTCATAACTTCAAGGATGTTTGGGTTCAATCGACGTTGTGCCTACCTCATTGGTTTAGCCTCATCATTCAATAAAATATAATGTGTGTAAATTGATGGGATAATACTAGGAATGTAAGAAAGTGTAAATATAAATACTTTTTTATACTCCCTCAAACGTTCAATCAGTCACAACTCATGCTCAAGAGGGAGTGAACTAGAAATAATGACGGGAAACTTGTTTCCATTCACAAGATATGAATATTTTAAATCTTTAAGCAGATTTTTTAGTTCCAATTCAGGTGGATTTTGGATTGATGGGATTGTGTGTGAAATTGAGAGGTCACTTATCTCATCTAACTTCCCAATGGTATCATCCTCAGATGAGGAATGAGCTTTTACAAGCTTAGCAGTACCATCGATGGTCATTGGATCCTCGATGTTTAAGAAATCATCAATTAACAAAAATGCATTACATTTCTCTAGACCACTACAACAATAAATGCATGATAAATTACCAAGGATTTCGATCAAGTATGAAAACTCAGAAAGGGTATCGGGGGAATGATAAGAAGTGTTTTTAGTAAAAGGGAGTACATCAATTGAATCAACAGAGATAGATGAATGTTCTTCTGAGGGGTGCTTCATGGCATCAAGGATGTTGAAATAGACTATTTCACCACCAAATTCCATAGATAATGTACCATTATATACATTAATTATGGTTTTGGAGGTTTTCAAGAAGGTTATCCCCAATATAAATAGGTCATGTCCATTCATCCTATCATCTTCCATTTTAGCACATAAAAATCAGTTTGAAAAATTAGAATTTTCACCCTCACAAGAACATCCTCTAACACACCACAAGGGTGTGTGGTAATCCTATTGATCAGTTGAACAACAATTACAGTGGTCTATAGTTCCCCAACCTGCAATGAAGAGTAAATGGAGTGAGGCAACACATTTATATAAGCACCTAAATCAAGCATAGAATTGGAAAATGAATACTCCCCTATGGTTCATGGAATTGAGAAGGTTCTAGGATCATTTAATTTGGTAGGCAGTGATGGTTCTATCAATGCTGAGACATTCCTCCCCAATCTTACCTTCTCATCACCCTGAATTCTCCTTCGGTGTGTATACATTTCTTTTAGAAACTTTGTGTATCTTTAAATTTTCTTCACATCATCAATCAAAGGAATGTTAACCTTCACTTTTTTTAATGTTTCCAATATTTCCTTATCAAGTTCAGTTTCCTTTTGTTTTCGTGGTTGGGTGTCCCTTTGGGAAATGGAAGAGGAATAGTTGGGATAGGAAACTCATTGACATATACACTCTTTCCTTTGAAAGGGCTTATCTCAGGATAAGGATTTTCTTCTCTTTGACCATTTTCATCAGTTGGGATGGTGGTTTTTTGAGGAGTGGATAAATCTAATAGAGGGTTCATTTGGGTTTTAAGTTGTTTCCCACTCCTAAGGGTGACGGCACTAACATTTAATTTATCCCTAGGGTTAACTAATAGTCGATATGGTAGTTTACCCGACCCATGACTTTGAATTTCCCCCACCATGTTATCTAGTTGACCTAATTGGGTTTTGAGGTCTTGTAAGGATTCCTGAGTGGTTTAGTGGAATTGGATATTGTTGTCATCCATTTGTTTCATCATATCTTCTAGGATAGGGTCAGTTTTTGGAGGGTTTTGTTGTAAAGTCCTTTGGGGTGGTTGGGGATTTATGGGTGGTGATGGTGGATAACTACTCTGAACTTATTGGTTCCATGGTCAATGGGGCTTGTTTGAATACCCCCCC